>VXAL01001786.1:0-109604 GCA_013399475.1 Chauna torquata
CCGAACGAGCCCGGCCTCCGAGGCACCGGCCGCGGCACTGCGGCAGCGCAGGCGCTCCCTGCAGCCACGCGGATGTCGTCGGCATCACGCCTCAGCCGCACGTCGGTTGGCACCGAGCGTCCCGCACGGCGTCGGCTTGCCCGGGGCGAAGCCTTCTGGCTCAGACAAAGGCGAGGCCGGGCGGGCGGCTCGCCGCTTCCTCGCTCCAAGCCCTCCGGGAGAGCTGCGAGACGGTACCCGCCGTGCGGAGCGGCGGCTGCGGGGCCGCGGGCCGGCACTGGGGCTAAGCCCCCCGCCCGCTGCTGCCACCCCGGCGGAAGGCGGGCTGGCGGTAACGTTCGCTTCCTGCAGCTGCCTGCAGTTTTGCTGCAGAACCCTTCCCGCACCGCCGCCTCGCGCGGCGCTTGTCAGCGGCATCACCCCGCCGTCCTTCAGAAGCCAAGTTGCCCAGTCAGTTCACGGCCGGCGAATACGGGCGCTGCAGGTACCTAGCCGAGCGCCGTGTGCCCCCGCGCCTCCCCGTACCGCAGGTCACCCGGGGGATGCAGCAGTCCTGGGCTGCCCAGCGGGCACGAAGGCCGGGCCGCTCACTTGCGCTGGAGGAGGAGGAAGGGGTTATGAGTGGGGCTGGCTTCGGTATTCGGCAGTGTCCCGAAGACACCCCTGCAAACGGAGTGCTCAAACAGGCTGAGCAGCCTGGTTTTCAGTCTCTGCTGCAATGTCAGAGCAAAGCAAAAGCAGCATTTGCAACTCGAACAAGGGCTAGGCCCCATTTGCTCGGTTTAGACAGGGCTGCTTTCAGCAAACAAGCACTCCTGACAGTTTTGAGATGGAGAGCTGTGGCAGCCAGCCCTCCAGCAGCAGCTGTGCAGGATCCAGCTGGGATCCTGGCTGAGCAGCGCTGCTGCACCGGTGAAACCATCAGGGAGCAGGCAGGCAGCACGCTACCCTCGATACCACACGCTCTGCGGTGGGCCTGTCCACGAGGGATTCGACCAGATCTGCTAACCTCATTTCTGTTACACAACCCAAGACCGATCTGGACTCCTTCTCCAGAGGATTGCATGTTAAGCCAGAATATCGCCTCCCCCTTGCCCTCCTCAGCTGTAGTTTTAGTTTTTTAGTTAGGTTTTTTTTTTTGTGGAATCGTAATTCATACGGCACCATAATGGGAATGGAATTGGTGGAGATGGCATGCAGACAGCATGTCTAGACACTCACGGGTCACTTGTGCGCAAGTAACGCCAGGTGACTGCTACCAGCACAGCTCGTTGCAGCCCAGGGATCAGCGCAGAGCAGAGAGCTACCTCCGGGAGGGAGCCTGGACCTCGGGTCCACGCTGAGCAGTTGGGTGCTGCAGCGATGAGTAACCGAATTGCCTGTTCTAAGAGGTAACTCAGGTAAGCTCAACGTGGACTGCAGGTGTGGTGCATCCTCTTCTGCAACACATGGACAAGACTGCTTACGATCAGTGCTGATTTCATAATCGCGTCTGACACCAGGAGTGCTTTTCTCCCAGCTGTTTGTGACAGTCGTGTCACAGTCACAGGCATGGTACCACTGCAGCCGGTGCTACCCAGGTGTTAAAGCTTTCTGAGCCCTCACCAAACACGTTCATCCATCAACACAGACCGCTGGTCTGCTCTTCTGCCATAACCCACGGGCTTATCTCATGCAAATGCTTACTCACACCATAGTTACGCTGACATTTAGCCAGTATTGCCTCAAAATGAAGGAGATCACATCTTTTCCCGACTTAGTGATACATAGAATCCCAAGAGCAATGCCACTGAAGACAGCTACATTACACCCGTGGGGAAGTGAGATTAAGTTTAAGTGAGGTTGCAGTCAGGCTATACACATTTCACCATGTGCAGAGAGAAACCTATATAGTTTATTGGCTTCCATGACCATTTTTATCTTTTCCTTAATAGTATGGGGAAAAAAAGCAGAGTTTATTTGGATTCTTAAATTAGAAGTGAAATTGCCATGCACGGGCATTAAGGAAATTTGCAGTTATGCAACTGGAGTCCTAGAGGAAAAAGTAAACAATTTTACTGAGAAAAACAAATTGAAAACAATTATGAGACATTAAGAGGGAAATGGCTGGAAGTTTGGGCTTTCTCCCCCCCCCCCCCCTTCCTTTTGAGACCTAAGAACATTTGTATATTGTCTTAAACTTGATCTCTCTTTGGTCTTCCTCAACCTATACTGCTTAAGTCATGAAATTAGTATGGTACTAAAACTGGGAACTGGATTCCTCCACAGCAGCATCTACACATTTTCTAGTCCCTAAGGGAATGCATCGTCTTGTATCGTCTTGTACAGGGGGGGTTATACTTGCACCTCCTTTTACACTCACCCTTTCTGAGCCAAGCTGTTATTTATGCCAGGCTTCTACAAGTTGTTGCACACACCTAGAAGTCTAAAACTCTTCTAGAGGTGCCACTGTCAGGCAGTTTACATGACCAGCAAGTCCCTAGCCTTGCACACACAAGACCCAAGTAGCTGTGACTCTTGAACAACCACTGAGCAGCTTGGCACCCATGGCTCAGTGAAGCACAGGGCGTCCTCTGCTCTGGTTTACAGCATCACGCTCAGCCTTCATTGGCACACCGTGCTAGGTCAAGCGAGGCGACTTGATTAGTTTGGCAAAGAGAATAAAGCCTTTAAAAATATGATGTGGCGAGATAGCATTGAAATCCAGGATGTACGCCTTCAAGAGTCAAGGATACAGCTTAAAAAACAAAAATGAGCTGAAAGAATAGGAAGAGAAGGTATGCCATGTGATTATAATGTACTGAGAAGGAACTTAACATATGTGAGCTGAGGAAATGCAGCATTGTAAACATGCTATTTATATTGTGCCAAAAGCATACTTTTACATAAACACTCTTCACCCGACAATCTCTCCTTCTAAAGAAGACCAAGACAGTGCCCTGTCAGAGCCAAATCAAATTCAAATTAAGGACCAAGCACATCTCAGCTTTGAGAAATCTCAAATCCAAATTTGGTCCAGGATAAAGTCACTGGACTAGTCCAAGCCTTGCCCATAAAGCAAAAGATCTCCCAAACATTGCAGCTGATATTTGTAAATAGGGACTTCAGTCACTTCTGTTATTAAACTTTTTTCTTCTAGATACACCATACAGTTTCAGGAGGAAAAAGTGAAAAAGAAAACAAAACCTTATCCAAGTTTAAACTCTGGGGAATGCATTCAGGCAGAATATAGTTAGCAAAGCTGGAAGATGGCCAAAGTGCAACACCATACTCTTTTGTAAGAGTACTCAGGGATTTTGAATGACCACAGATTTTTAATCTGCTCCAAATAATGCAATCAGGTAACCTTATGTGCATGTCTGGTTTTACATAACTACCCTGAAATCGTTTCACTGAGTATGTTAGCAGAGCTAACCATGAAGTGGATTCTTGTTTCATAGATGGTAAAAGAAATACTACTGTCTTGCTATCATTTGACTACCTAATGCCCGATTTTGACAGTAAGCAGGTCTTCTTTTAGCCTGAGTTTTAATTGCAAAAGATAATGAGATTTAAAGAACAACAAATGCAGCCATTTGTAGAGCATGAATGCTGAGGTCCGAGACCTACTTTTGTTTCTCCCCTTGTCTTCAGCTCTTATACAGCCCAGTCAGGAAGGAAAGATGACAAATACCACCAGCACCACCTGGAGAGCATTTAGGTTGAACCCTGGTCTGAGTTTATGTGAGAGGTTTTAGTCTAAACTAGCCAGCCTAACAACATTAAAGCAGAGCAATGACTAAAATGTTATTGCAAGGATAAGGAGAGCGAGGACTGCTTCAAACCAGACAAAGCTTGCCAGAACATTATAATGCCTTGTAACACAGCTAATCATGCTAAATAAAATGTAGCCTTAAACACACTTAGAACTAGATTCTCGATGGATCCTTCCATTTAGGATGTGGCATAATTTTTTTCTAACCAATTCTATTTTGTACCACAAGAGATGGTTAATACAATTTTGAAAAAAAAGAAATTCATAAAATATGAATAAACCATAAGTTGTTTACACAAATAAACATTCTGGGGCATTGGATTTTATTCAATAATTGCCATATTGGTTATAAAACTTGCCTGAGAGCCCAGTGTACTACTTTATTGCATTTAGCAGCAACAACTAGCCTCTCAATTTTTCACTGCTTTAACAGACACTATTACTTTCTACCCTAAGAAGAAGTTAAAAAAAAAAGCAAGCTTTTCTGTGGCCATACACTCCATAGGCATGTGTGTAAATAGCACGAAAGACCATCAAGGCTTGGACTGTGTTCGGTGAAGTGCAGGAAACAAACAGGCAGCAGACGATTTTCCTTCCTATAGGGGGGACTGCACAGGGGAGAGGGAGCAGCGAGGAGTTTTGTTGTAAGGCTCTTTCTCAGAGGTACCGCAGGCAGCTAATTCCTTACAGCTGAAGAGCAGAATAAGTGCAAAACTGAAGACAACAGGAAGAGATGCGGTCCCTAATGCATCACTTGCTCTATTTCATTGTCCATGAGCCAACAGAAGTAGAAATTCATGAAGAACAGAAGAGCCCAGAGAACTACCGAGTTAGTAGACTTCCTAATGCTTTGGGTTTTTACATCAAATAATTTCTATAAGAAAGGAAGCCTATGTTTTGCAAGAGGGAGCATTCGTGAGCTGGAACATTTCTTTCCAAGATTAATTAAGATAAATAATTAATTTGGAAACACTTGTAGTAGACATTCAGCTAGACATGGCAACCCTGAGGACTCCCTTTGTGCAGGTAACTGTAACTCCAAGGAAAGTGCAGCTGTGACAGAGGTTGTGGGATTCCATTCAGGTAACTACAGATGCGAGGGAAGGCACAGATACAGACACAGCACAGTTACCTCACAATTTGGGTAATTAACCCAAGGGTAATAAAGAATTGATAGTATTACACTAACTGAAGTAGCAACTGCGTCCTGGAAGCGTTATTGGGAATATCTGTCCTGTGTTTTCATCTCACTAGAACTCCAGCTTGGACAGCTGACTGACCTACTTCCAGTGTGTCACCGCTCCCAGCGTGTCAACCCCCTGTCCCCAGACACACACGGTGGCTTCAGACAAGGGAGAGAAAAAGGAGGTTGAAGCTACAGATGTTGCTTGCGCGTACAATCAGTGCGTCCCTCCCCCACTAAAGTTTAATAAGGATTGTTAGTACATCATTGTAGCTGGTAATTGTGTAGGTACACATGGTAATTGCATGTATTTGCACTAATTATGTAAATGCACAATAATTAAAGCTCCAGGGTTTTCATGGTAAATTTTTAAAACACTCATGGATTTGTCATGGCAAAAGTGTCAGTCATGTAACCTAGTGGGGAAGGGGAGGAGGAGGAGGAAGCTCAGGAGCCCTCAATTCGTAAATAAAATACAGAGATTTTTGCATAAATACGCAGATAGAGGACACTACTTCATAATCACACACAGCTGTCTTGCCTGGGCACAAGTTCTTTCAGACTCTCTTATCAGTTAGAATTAAAAATCTTCTTTAAAAAAAAAAAATCCAAAACATTTTGTTTTTCATGGTAGATTAAAACTAACGCTCAAGTACTCCCCCACTTTCCACGCCTGATGCCCCAACTTTCCCCACCCACCCAGCACTGGAGCAGGAGCCCCGGGGCCCTCCCGCCAGGCAGGGCTGCAGCCCCGGGCTGAGCCGGGCACTGCACGCGCCGAGGGGCTCGGGAATTAACTGCTCCCTAACGAGCTCGGGCACAGAAGGAAACGCAGTTTTGGAAACATGCGGCGCACATCTCCTTGTACTGAGGCAGCAGACATGGACACGTATAGTCCAGGGGCCTGGCTGGTTTTCATCACCTCCGGCAGCAGATCCGAGCGGCTCCTGGAGCAGCCCGGTGCCGGGCACACAAGGGGACGGCTCTACAGGCACAGCAGCGTAGCAGAAGGTGCTGTGATCCAGAGCACTCGCTCTTTCACACCAAAATGCTTCCCAGTTCAAGATGCATTCTGTGAGGTTTTAATCGCTTCAGCCACGTGCTGTTTCTGTGGTCACTGAAAGATAACCTGCATTCACGAGACCTGCACCCGCTGGGAGGCACCAACCTGGCTTGTACCTAGGCAGGAGTATTCCCTCCCCACTCTCTTTCATTTTGGGAGCGCTTGTTGGTCCCCACAGCGCAGCTGCGGCCTCACTTGCTCACGCGAGTGCCCAGCTTCCTCAGGGCCACCTCAACCAACAGCCAACACAAGAGTTTTAAGCTACCAAGGCCAAATATCTCAAGCCAAGACACAAAGGAGAACTTCCTCAGGGGTTGCAACAAGGCTTTAAGAGTATTTAGAGGACTCACAGCCACACACTGCTACTCATTTAAACCTAACCCTACATACATGGATCAAAACCCCCCACATCTGTGGCACCTACCTTCACTGTGCCCCAGGCCAGCACACCACCAACCACACTTCTTGCTGGTAGGACTAAGGACAGACCACGTTGAGTCGTCACACCATCACCTCATCCTCCTGGAGCCTCAGGACTTCCGCAGGACAGCACGGCAGCCCTCCAAATCTCTCTTTAAGGGGCCAGGCACTAGACTCAGCTACTGATTTCAGGCAGGTTTTTAGTACAGCTGTTTCAAATTGGCTACTCAGCCACAGCTGGGGCAACAATTAGTTCTCTCTTTCATACTTCCTGGGCTGCAGAAGTTGTCCAGTTCTACTTTTATCTTTTGTTTTTGTTTTTTAAACTTCTTTTTGAATGTGTAATTTACCTGTTGCTTTCTGCCTTAAAAAAGAAAACATTAAAAAAAGAAAAAAAACCCTACAATAACAGCAAAACAACAATCCCTTTTGCACAAACACCCAAATGCCCAAACATCTACTTCTGAAAATAAGGCTAATGAATATTATTAGTCTGGAATATTATTAGTCCAGAACTGACTAGAAATATGGTTGAAATACTGATTTTTTCTGAAGCTCTAAGCACGTTCCATGTGATTCAAGTATTTTTTTTTTAACCATGCTTTTGAAGATACTTCAAATATGCTATTTAGCTATATGATAAAAATCGATCAAATGTAGTAATACAAAATTATTTTAAAAGCAGCTTTTAATTGGTGGGTCAAATTAAACAAGAGAAGCTGTATTGGACAGTGACTGTTTTCTACTTTGTTTGTAACTAGACATATTTTCAGGATTTTTTATTTCCTATGGTGATAAGAATGTCTGTACTCATGCTTGAAAGGGATTAAAGATGGTAAAGTGTCATTTTAAAATTTTCGATTTGCAGTAACGTGTTTGTTAATTAATTGAAAATCTCGAAGGAGTACAGAGGATTTCATACAAATGCAGTCTTTCTGAGAAAAAATAAGTATTGCTAAAATGGTGATCAGTTGCATTAATTTCCTTCTATTTTACAATAAATTCATCTGTTCTTCAGATAATGGGTAGTGGGTGTCCAAAATTTATGGAGTGTAGGGTTGGTGGGCATGACTGGAAAACAGGCCAGTTGGGTTACAGCTGTAGCACATTTTCAGTCTGCCTGTAGGGAATTTATTTTGGCTTTTCTTTGTTGTACAAAAGCATTGTGAGGCTAAGTTAGTGCTTTAACTTTTGTTAATGTAAGACCAAAGGTCTTTCGGATGTTTACGTCTAGTGGCAACTCCTATGATAAACACTTGCTTCCAGCATCATGACTACCCAGGCTGAGTAAGCCTGCAAACCAGCAAAGTCCCTTGTGCTCCTCCACATGCCACGCAAATGTTTTTGCCTACGTAGGAAAAATCTAATACCTCCATTTGGAGAAGATTTATAGGTTGCAAATTGAAAAAAATGAATTTGCCTGGGCCCTATTTTTTTTTGTTTGTTTCTTTTCTTTTTTCTTTTTCTTTTTCTTTTTTTTTTTTTTTAAGAACTGGTTAATTGAAGGCATTTATGGTGTCTACTAATATTATTCATATACATCTTTTTGGTATCTCAGAATCCAGCTGTGAGCTGCAGTGCTAGTGATGGTACAAATACGGACCTGTTCTCTTCCTATTGCCTAAGAGTCACTGTTGCTTTTCCGGTACGTTTCAAAGATTTTTTTTACTGGACAGGTCAGTGCCATTGGGTCCATTTCACACTGTGTCATCGAAAGGTGAAATGACCGTGGTCACCTAGAAGACCAACAGAAGAAGGAAATGTAGATGTTTTTGTGTTAATCTGGCTCTCCCTTTACTGCTCCAGTGAAAGCCCCTTCTTTTGTGAATGGTCAGTGCCTAATCTATGAAAACAGGTTTGGTTAATCAGCTTAGCAAAAGCAGTTTGCTGGTACAGCTGACATTCAGATTCCTTAGCAAGACGAGTTGCAATGTTATCTCTTCTCAAAATCACATCTTCAGTGTCTCAAATTGATAGCTTGGGCATGAAAACACGTGCAGTTAGTAACTGGCTTATTTCATACTTAAACTTCTGTGTGATTCTTTTGGTCTGCATGAGCGATATGAATAAATATTGTTAAATATAAGTAGATCTAAATAAATACAAATATGTGTGTATCAATATGTATCACAGGTGGTGTTTGTGAAATGAACTGGTTGCTCTGAAATCCTTGCATGAGCGATGCTGACATAACTGGCTATTTGGTAGGGACTGCTGGGATATACGAACCGTGATGAAGGTGTCCCTTGCTGGATATTTGCAACCAGAACACCCAGAAATAGAAGATATTCTTGGAAATCTAGGTAGCAGGGTTTCCTCAAAAAATCAGTGGCAAATTCATGACCAGAACCTATACCTGAAACTGTTCCTGACACAGGACCTGCACAGGCAGGTGCTTTGTTCCAACAAGCTGGTCACAGCACGTGTATTTTAAATCCCTGTGTTGAGTCATCCTCATTTAAATGTAGGCTAAACCACCTGAGTGTGCTGTCCTTGCTAACCTGTCACAAACTCGCTATGATGTTTTCCCTTTGCGGAGCAGGCCCAGCCCAGTAGCTTCATCCCTGGTGTGACCCACAGCCATGCAGCTATTGCCAATTTGCTCTATCACAATATATGGCTACAGAGGGAAGGGTGCTAGTGTTTGTTTGCTGTGCTTGTTCCTTTAAAGAAGAAGAATGATGCTATTATTCCAAGCAGAATTACACCTGTTCCACTCTACCTTGCCCTCGAAAATTTAAAAGTGGAAAAGAAATCATTTAAGCTATTTCTTTAGCTGAGAGATTTTATTATATTTAATCTCTGTACATATACATTTTCAAGTATACATGCTGAAACAGCATCCATTTGATTTCCTGTTATTGTAAACGATTCTACATTTTTTGTCAGTGTTTTGTTTTATACAGAACAGAGGCACATGCAGCAAGTTTGACTTGAATTAATGGCTTCCTGACATTTGATGAAATTCTTTTTACCAACCCTACTTTTCCATATTTCATTTCTGAATTTTTTCTTTTCTTTTGGCAGCTGGCACGCAGTAGTTAGACCCTATCTGGTGGGTATAGCAAAGATAGTCCCAACACGTAGAAGTGCCTTTAAGAGCACTTAGAACTACATAGACTTCACCTTTAAAAACCTTGACAATCCTCAAACCCAGCTGGAATGATGTATGACATGCATGATGTGGCTACTATTACTGGGGTTTGTTTAAATACTGAATAAAACTCAACTGATACTTCCAGATGGAAGCTGGCAACTAGAATTATTTTTGTTCAGACTCTACAGTCTCATGTGGTGGGGAGTGCAAAGGTTGGCAATGACACCTCCACATTGTGTCCTACACTGGCTCGATACGACTTGAAGATTAGATCAGGGGAGTACAAGGTACCCTTATCAAAGTCCTGAAATCACAAGGCACCTTTGCTAAAGGAAATGTTACTGGGAAGAAAGTACAAATTCTCATGCTGCCTGTACTGTTTTATCATTTTCACAAATGAAAGAAAATTACGGGCAATCCGTGCTAATGGAGCCCATCTTCGACTCAGGGTTGCCTTCTTCTTTTGAGTCAGTCCTTGATGATTGGAAGGAGTCTTTGTTTGGCTCAACAGAGTGGGGAAGAACAACCAGCCCCTCAAATGACAAAGGTGGGAAAAAGCAAATGAGCAATAAAAAAAATCCTTTAACCTAATATTAAACATCTCTCCTATCCTGTTTTAGATTGATCTGGTAGAGAGAAATGACTCTGATCTTTTCAAATATATGAACAATCATTTTGCTCTTTTATAGGTATTTGGAAGACATATCTTGCCAGAGTGGAATTCATGTAATTCATGTAATATTTAGACACCTGTAGTGAGATTATTTTTCCTCTTTTAATTTGAAGAACCTGCATTACTTAGTTTTTAGCCATTTCTCTGGGGAAAATGTATGCCAAAAAACTGGCAGTCTGGTAAAACAGCACTTATATTCCAAGTATAATAAAACATACATAACAAGAAGGCTGTTGCTGTTCTTTTCAGGGGAGTTGAACAATGAATCCCACAGGGCATCAATAGGAGCAGAGACAAACCTCCCTCCACTTCATATTTTTCTGCACTTTTGTGACATGAAGTTGAGGTCCAAATTCTACAAAATACTTAACAGGAAATCTCTCACAGCCCAACGGCTTCCCTAAGGCACCATTTGCATACAATTTGTTGCAAGATTAGGATCAGAGGCTGTTTTCTCCGTATCTCTCTACCTCCTTGGGTCTTATTTTTGAGCTGTTATGTTTTTCCTTTTAAATTGTTTTGACTAAAGTAAAAATTGTTGGTACATTTTAAGTCAGTGTCTGCTCTACTACTTGCTGGGCTGCCAAAGATCAGCCTTGGAGAGTTTGACTTCAGAGCAAGAATCTGGCTCACATTAAGAAGTGGTTATATGAGATATGTAAGGTCCAAGGTCTGCAAGTCTGAATCAAGTCCTAAATGATGTGACCAAGAGTACAAGGCCATGGTACATTCACAGTGAAAATGTGGCACCTGGTCACAGTGTCTGGCTTCCACCTCTTCCATCCAGCTTTGTCCATCCTCCTGTTTCAGAGGTCAGAGCATTTATAAGTATCAGTCAAACAGAGAAAGATCTGCCCCTTCTAAATAGTCTGTTACCATCCACAAGTGATTTATAATGCAGGGGATGTACCTCTGCTCTCCTGGAACAAGGCAGCAAGCAAAAGCTACTCCTCTGAAGGCAATGGAGTTGCTCTGCATCTGACTTCCAAGCAGTGTATACATTTTAGTTTGACAGTAAGACTTCTACTTCAGAATTTGTTTTCATTCTGAATCTGAAGGAGAAAGTTGGCACGTTGAAGATTTCTTGTAAAAATTTGTATAACCATACTTGTCGTCAAAATCATGAGCAGTTAATATCAATATTGCAGTACTTAGTTTACCATAACATTGAAAACAAAAGCAACTGAAATGAGAGTCAGCATGAAATGTTTTCCTCTTATCAGAATAAATGAGAACGTTGAAATAATGCATTTCTGCTCTCTGCTTTTGAAAAAGTCATTGAAAACAACACATTCTCACAAAAGATTTGGATTTCACTCAAAGTGTATTTTCCAGCTGGAAAGTGTAAAGAAAAATGTTTTAGGATTGGCCCTATTTAGCAGTGCTTTGCAAATGCTCTCCTTCAACCTATATAACTGCATGAGATAGAGTAAAATGATAAATCCATCCCTCTGGATTTACTCTGGAGTAACTGAGAGCAGAAAGTAATATGCGGTATGTGTTAATGGGTATCAGTTCACATGTACCCACTTACAGAGATCTGTGGGCAGCTTTGAGTATTTCACTATGTCTATCTTCTTTTGCATGAATAAAGAAAAACACGAATACTTGAAAAGCTGAAGGCTGCTCAGGAGTAGAAGAGCCAGCCCTACTACAAAGAAATTCTTGTGCCTCTTTAATTACCCTCCTTCACCCATAGGTGGAATTTCCACTCAGCCAGCCCCGGCAACCAGGCTGCTAGCCTGGGAAGAGAGTTCTGTTTGTCTTTGTACAGCAAACACTGACTCTGTTGTGCAGCTTGAGTTTCTGATTCTAATGATTTCCTGAATTCATTCTGCTTCATACCTCAGGGAAGGAAGAGGTGATCCTCCTGAAAATTCATATAATTGCTTTTATTTGATTTTTATTAAACCTCATTCAAGAATAATATGATGGCTTTCTTTATTACATTGTTCATCACTGTGGCATTTTTGAATTTGCCTTGCTAAAAGAAACAGTTTACTAAGCCAAAGATTGAATTCAAGGATTTTTTGCAGAGAGAAAAACCGGGAGCATTTTTTTGAGGTTCTTTTGATTTCAAAGGCTTTTGTAATATTGATACCTATCTATTATTATCTCCACTTTCATTCCCTAGTAGCCTAAGTATCTTCCCAGGCCCCAGCAGCCAGGCCGTTCTGTGGTGTGCTGCGTGTGTGCTGGGAGCTGGCAGGGCCAGCTTTGCTCCGTCTTCGCCCCATCTTCCCCTGGCTGCCACAGAGGTGCGGGAATGCCCGATCCGCTTCTCTCCCCGTGCTGGCCATCACATCACCTGGTGAGGCTGGTCTGGATCTTGCAGTCACATGCTCATGGCAGTGGGCAAAGAGAAGTCTGCTGCTGTGGTGCGGAAATGTGCAGCAACGACCAGGTTAATCAGCACCTGTAAACTCTTCTATAGCTGTTATAGTGATTATTCCCATTTTACAGATGGGATGACTGATGCAGAGAAGCAAAGTAAGTAATCTGCACTTAGAAATGAAAGTAGCTGAGCAATTAAAATTCACGACGAGCAACTGCGTGTCACTAGCACTGAAGTATATGGAGTTGGAAAATTTAACCTATTTACCACTTTGCCACCAGTGTGACATCATCTGCTATCCATTAATGTCACACACAGAGTTACTCAATGTGCAATTTTATAAGAGTTTTTTTTTTTTTTAAGAGCTGGTCATTTAAAGATAAGTGTTTAGGAACATGAGAATTTTCATATACTATTAGAGCAAGTTTTCCCCCTTTTCTCTTTTATCACAGGAAATAATGTCTCAAAATACTGTGAAGACTTTGTAAAAGGTTCTTTTTATCTTAAAAAGTTTTTAACAAGAATCCAGTGATCTTAGCTAATCCCTTTAAACCATGTCAATATTTATTTTTAAGAGGAGTTTCAAATATTAGACCAGCTGCACTCTCAGTTTAATAGGGACAATTCCCATTGACTGGGAATTACAGCTGAATACTGCAAGGGCTTGCTTTGAGTCCTTATGCTTACAACTTGCAATGGCAGTAAGGAAGATGAGGTGTCTGTCAGTTTATGCATCTCTCCATAAATAAGCGGATACCCCAGGACTGTTTTTAGTCAGCTACTGGGCTCCTGGCACATCCTGTGCCAGTCTCACCGCCCCCCCGCCCCCCCTCCATGCCACATAGGGCTACTTGCTGAGAATGAGCAGCTCCAGCACCCAGTCGTCTCACTGAAAGCCTTCCCGTAGGAACAGGACTTCAACAGCTTTTACAGGATAACAGGCAACTACAGTTGGTTGAGCATAGGCATCGCTGACACAGCTAAAGACCCTTAATAAGCACTGCAGCCACTTTCTAGGGTTATCTGCAACCTATAATCTGTGTGAGGCGCATGCTTTTGATGCTACTGGTATCTAGACTTTTGTTTTCTAATTTTGATGGAGTAATGGCAACAGACCTTGTGCTACAAGACAAAAGACAGGCAGATGGAGCACCATTTTATTATATAGTTACTCTTTTTCACCCTCCCTTTCCTGAGGCAAGGAATGGGTTATTTCATACCACATGGAGTATCTTGCCCTTGCCCTTCTCTCATAGCACGTGTGTTTGAATGAGAGATGTCGACTGGTCCAAGACTCGGCTGGCATTACATTCCCTAAGATACCTGATCAGAGTGTCCTGCTCGCATCCTCAGAACTAAACTGATCATCAGTTTCCTGGGCAGTAAGGATTTTTTCTTCCATTTAAAACTGTTTTTTCCTTTACTTTTTTTCTATAACATGAAACACATTTGCTGTCCATAACTGTAGGGAAGTTTTATTCAATAAGTCTTCTGCTATTGTGGTGACATGGGATTTTCACAGTATTACTGATTCCTTTGTTGCCTTTCTGTGGTACATCACAGCTATGGCTTTTTTTTTTTTTTTTTTTTCCATGGGGAACATTAGGAAACATTTCCCTGGCTGGGGATGTGGAGTTGTTATTCTGAGGAAGCTCCTGTCGTTGGATATCTCCTGCACTATTGCGGGGATCAGTTTGGGTGACTCTGGTGTCCCCTTCCAGTCCCATGTCCCCTGGTAGGGGAGATGTTTCCTATCTGGTAGTACATAGCAGCTGGTAATTTCCATATTGTGTTAAACATGGAAAGGCCTCAGCCCACTCTCATGGTCCTCAGTGTGGGGCACCATATGAATATAAAGAAGACAATGACTGAAAGAATTTAAATCTTCCCTGGCCCGTCAAACACCTCAGGGTGACTCCTGACCTAGGACCCCAAGCTCTTTGTCATTTTCCTGACCACTTCTTACTTGTTCGCATGTTGTTTGCGCTTAATGTTAGTGAAGTGAACTGAAAATTATAAACCTATAGCAAAGATCAAAAGGCACAAAATGGTGAGTAAATATAAACAGTAAAGTGAAAGAATGTGACTAGACAGTAGCAAGTGGTAAACGGCGTATTTCACAAGAACTTGAGCCTGCACTTCCCTAGGAACCACACACATCTTTGCAACATGGTTCTCAAGCTTCCATGTAGTTACCTTTTTCTTCCAGATTAATGCTCATTTTAGGGCACCTTGGCTTTGGCTACTGTTAGCTCTAAACTGTTTATTTTCAGAGGCTGACTTTCACATCGCGTTATAAATTGCTGGGATACACGGTGCATGCAGAGAACTACCGGGTATGTTTCAACTAGAAAAACAAACTGAAACAATCTCTCTGCATAGACACATTTATCTTTCTTTCTTAAAAAAAAAAAAGAAAAAAAAGAAAAAAGAAAAAAAAAGGCAGTAGAGAATTTTATGCTTTTTTTTTTCCCCTGCAACAATAACGTCACAGAGAGAAAAAAATCAAGGTGTTAACACCCTGTCTTTATCATAGAATCATGCAGGCTGGAAAAGACCTCCAAGATCATCCAGTCCAACCTTCAACCTAGCACTGCCAAGCCCACCATTAAATCAAGCGACTAAGCTCTGAATCCAAACGTTTTTTGAAGACCTCCAGGGATGGTGACTCAACCACTTCCCTGGGCAGCCTGTTCCAATGCTTCACAACCCTTTCAGTGAAGAAATTTTTCCTAATATCCAACCTGAACCTCCCCTGGTACAACTTGAGGCCATTTCCTCTTATCTTATTGCTTGTTGCCTGGGAGAAGAGACCGACCCCCACCTCTCTACAGCCTCCTTTAAGGTGGTTGTATAAAGCGATAAGGTCTCCCCTGAGCCTCCTTTTCTCCAGGCTACACAACCCCAGCTCCCTCAGCTGCTTCTCATAAGTCTTGTTCTCCAGACCCTTCACCAGCTTCGTTGCCCTTCTTTGGACACACTCCGGCGCCTCCATGTCCTTCTTGTAGTGAGGGGCCCAAAACTGAACACAGTATTCGAGGTGCGGCCTCACCAGAGCCGAGTACAGGGGGACAATCCCTTCCCCAGCCCTGCTGGCCACACTGTTCTGACACAAGCCAGGATACTGTCTGATGAATGTTTACTTTCATGTCTTCCAGTATTCAATTTCTTTCTGGTAGAAGTTTGCTAAAATTCAGCATTTTCACAATTATTTTGGGCTTAAATCCCTTAAAAGTGGTTCTGTATCTGGAATCTGACTAAGTCCAAAATGAAAGACAACTTTTCTCATTGCATCCTCCTGGTGCTAAAGATTTTTCATATTACTCTAATGTAATCTTTTGATTTTGTGAGGTATCCTCCAGACTGACTCTGGAGACCCCCATCTGCTGTCGCAGCTGTGGTGGTTCCTGCCACACTAAGAGCTCTTACATGTTCTAAGTGCTTTGCAGTATAAATGGGCAGCAATGCTGTTTCTTTGCTTGGTCTCTCTGAAATAACTCAAAAATAAACCAGCATATATAAAATAAACTCTACGTGTTCTGTCTGTCTCAGATCGTTTGCCATCTGGAGCAGTTTCCTTAGGGCTGGAGAATCTTTTTCCTGAAGACTGCACCCGCACCAGGCTACTGAAGCATACTTGTCTTTTCCTCTCTCCTATCCAAAAGCTTCCTTTCGTACAATATGATTCAGTTATAAGCTTTGTTATTGCTTTCTGGTCCCATTGTTGGTCAGAATACAGCCCCCTCTTAAGATCTGTTGTCTCTTAACAGTCCTTGTACAGGTAACAATCCACTTCAGTGTACAGTGGATCCCATCCATGTTAATGTTCAGAACAGTAGAGCAGATTTGCAACAACTGTCTTCATCATTCTCATTTATCGTGCCCTGGTTTGATTTGCAATTTTGAAGCATATGAATCATTTTCTTTTTGGAGGAAACTAAAGTAGAAGCTCTGCTTCAGACCTCAGCAGGGACAAAAGTCCTCCTTAGAAGACATTTAAACTACTTGCGTTCAGGTTGTCCAGCCCAGTCAATCAAACTAAATACACTCTAAAGTAAAATGCCAAACTGCCTGCACTCTAGATGTAGAGCCCTCACAGCCAGTTGCATTGCTTGCTAATGTAGACAAAGGCAGAGGCACACAAAAAGTACAGCAATTCATATCATCAGCTTCCTAAAATCAATGAGTTCATAAATTTCTGAGAACATTTAAACTCCTGGTTTATGTCTCTCAACAGCTAGCACTGTACAGATGGTATAGTATCTATATATCTACATAGATGGTATAGTATCTATGTAGTCAAATGTGGTAGATGCCTTCTTTTGGTGTTCTGATAATGAATGGATTTTTATGTGATAAAAAGATGGGGTGAGAAGAGAGATCATCTATCAATATTCCACCTATTGGGAGCTGTGATTAAGTCCTTGAAGCTTTGAGATGTGGTCAGGCTGCAGAGTAATATAGGATAACAAGTGAAGACTGTTATCACGTCCAATTACTCTGGAAAGGAAATTAAGAGAGGCAGAATATAATTACTTGAACTGGAATGTAGCCAGAGTGTTGGGGTGATCATTTGCTATAGGATCATTAATGACTGTGGTAGATAACTGTGGATTTAATGCCACGAGGTAAATATTCACTCTCACCAAGGAGTATGCTCATTAAGAAAAATATGGATGCAGTCATAAAAGAATGTTAATTGAATCCTGTGTATGGGTGAGCATTCATCTTCCAAAACCAAGTATCAGCACTAACATCACTCAAAATACGTGGAAATGCTGCATAACATCTAATGGGAGTAGCCCTGTATGATGTATATATATATTTTGTTCTGATGATATAGCATCAGATGAAATTTCTGTAGTTAGCTCAGATTGGCTTCTCTTGGACACTGCAGAAGCAAACTTATAGTGAGTCAAGGAAAACTGCTAAACAGTATGGATTTAAGGAATGACTTGCCAGGAATTCTGGATATGAAAAGAAGCTTTTGACGTTTCATGGAAGCTAGATCGTTTAACAAATGATGTACTATCTTGTTTTCTGTACTTCTCCTGTCCTGAAAGTAGTAGCAAGATTTTGTATTTCAGTAGTGTCTTTCATGCATTTAGATTGCCCTTCAATTGAGCTTCATAGGTCTCCCAAACAGAAGGATAAACAATATATGATAATTGCTTTACCTTTTACTGCAATGCAGCAGATACATAACCACATTATTGATAGATGTGTGAAAAAAAGTCAGCACTTGAGGACTTTTAAAATACTTTGCTAGAGACACATATTTTGCTGAATTAGTGACTACAATGGCCAGTGCCTTTGCTTCAGAGCTCACCTGAAGAAGGGCAGATCTAGCTGCTCTGTGTCTCTTACTTCACAAAATGCACAGGCTCAGTCAGAAATGTCCCTCTGCTGAAACGTGAACACTGCACCTATAGATGCTTCTAAGAGAAAGAGACTAGAAGAGGCACCTCTGAGATTTACCAGCTAGAGCTGCTGAGGAAGATCCTGGAACGATGTCACTTGGGTCAAAACTGAAACCTAAAATCCACTAATGTAGTTTATCACAAGTTTCTTTCCTCAAAATGTTCTTGATCTTGCCAATTATTTGCAAGGACATCTAGATAGACGGGGAAAAACTTTAAATCTAGCTCCCTGGTAAAGAACTGGACACTTAAAATGCATGAGGCTTGATCCAGAACTTGATCAAGTCCATAGGGCAGTGTCTTCAACATATGGAGGCAGGTGAGGCTTTAATTCAAACTGATAAGCTTTCAGGAAGGTTCATCCAAACCCATAGAAAATGGTAAAGCCATTTGCAAATGAGGCCTGGGGAGCGATAGAAATAGCAGTCTCTTCTGTTACTCCTTTCAGGAAGTCCCACAAGACTTTTTGTGCTTCTGGAAGAGCTCGAGGTAAGAGAACTGCTTGATTTGAATCAAAAGAATCTTGTTAAAAATCTTCAAGCCTCTGACAGAGCTGCTTACATTAGCATGGTTATTTAGTCTGGAAAAAGGGCTTCATTGCAGTCATCCTTGGGAAGCCTGGAGTGCCAGCTGCAACTCCTGAGAAAGGAAATTCCAGCCAGCACAGAGAGCGCTCCTGTTTCCACCGCCCGGAGTAGCCTGCTCATGGCCAGGGCTTCTGGAGGCCTTGACACCCTCTCTCACTTACCTCTTTTTTCACAGAGCAAAAAGGCAGCTGTCACAAACGTGTCTGTTCCAAAAGAAAGGACCAGATCTGCCTTCTGAGGCAGCATTGCCAACTTTAATGATCTATATGGTAGAAGACAACCAGAAGAAACCACATCTGGAACTGGCAAAGAGACTGTAAGATCAGCCCTATTTCAGCACATCATGTTTAATAAGGGAAAAGGAGCAATAAATCCCATCATGTCTATGTCTTTAATAGTTCAAGAGCTTTCCATGGTTGGAGAAGTGAAGTCTGTGGTGTACTGCATCAAGTTTTATGTCGTTCTCTTACTTCTGGATGTGTAAAGGCAGCTAACAGCACTTAACCTAGCCTAACACTGCTGCTATTGATAAACTGGAAAACATTCATTAAACAGCATAACTCTGAGGAGAAAACTCTTAACTCATTAAACCAAGTGCATCAAAGGGGAATCCTTTATGGCATCATTACACAGAGAGTATGTTTTCTTTTTTTCCTTTTTAACTGAAACTATGACAGGTCAGTCCCTCAGGTGCCTTATAACAGTGGTGGCCATCCCACAGGTTGTGACGGATTTTATTGACCACTAAGCATTTCACACCGCTGCCTGGAATGAAGAGGAACTTTATTCTAGCAGAAACATACAGGATATGGAGAGCAAACATGGGAGCTGGAACATGCTGCTTTCTACAGAAAAAAATATCATGAATCCACTACTGTAACTTAGCTGCTCCGTGGGTCGTCTCTGATGTTTTGTGGTGTAGGATGCTGGCCACAGGCAGCTGACATGCAGACACTTGATCCAGGCTGAGACTGTGGCTCCTGAGGCTGCGCTGGGAAGAGCTCCTGCCCCAGGAGGCTGGGGATGAGTGGATGGGTCAGGCAGGATGATAGGGAGCAACAGCTTGAGGGGGCTGAGAATGAAGGGTTAGGGTATGAGTTTACAAGAAGTAGAAGGTGAAGCAGGACCTGGAGCAGGTGGGATGGCTACAGGGAAGAATTTGAAACGTTGTTATAGTTCCCAAATTTCCTGGTCAGAGCACCTGAGAGGATTCAGAGGAAAGGAGTCATCTGACTTTGTTTACAGGTATGAACTTATAGAAAGTTGTTCCTTCCATACCCTTCTAGGAGATTATAGAAGGTTCGCTCCTTCTCCTTTGAGCTTCCAAAGGTGCTCTGTTTTACTTCCACTCTGTTACAGCCGAGTACTGATACTAAGGCCTTGGAGCAAAGCCACAGCCTAGCCTTTATTTCTAGCCTCATAGTATAGATCCATAAATAAAGTAAACCCGTGGATGGCATGGTAATCTTCAAGAATATATCAGCTTGAATAAACTTTTATGGCAAAACTATAACCCTTTCCTTGCAAGTCAAGTGAAATTCATCTGATTTATATCTTTTGTTATTATCATTATGGATCACACTGAGAGTTACCAGGTTCCTCTGTTTTCTGACAGATAAATCAACATGTGTGCAGAAGATATCAAGAAGCAAGTCAGTGGAAATGATGGTGCACTGTCCAAAACTCTCCTGACACTGACAAACTCTTTGCTGAAAAGCGTGGTCTCTGCAGGGACAGCAGTAAGCAAAGGAACACACACTCGCCTCACCTCCTATCCCTGTGACTGCCCAAGAGACCAGCAGACATCTGAGGAGGTTTGGCCTAGCACTGCACTGAGATGTCTGGCTGAGGTCTTAGACCTGCAAGACCTCCACACTGGCTTGAGGGCTGCCTGCTCCCCATCGGTAGTGTTGGGGTTAATGCAGCAGCATACTCTGCCCAGCGCTGTTCCCTACAAGGTGCAACATGCACCAGTACTGCCTGTCTGCTGGGCCACCCCATGGCTGCTGTTGGGATGTTCTCGTGGTGTTGCTCACAAGTGGGAGCGAGATCAACAATTGCAGGTTGCTCAGGTTGTGGCCCCGTGGGACTTCTCTGCTGCCTGCTGAAGCCCATGGCAAAACAAAAGGAAAATCAAACAGGAGGTAACATTTAAGTTTGATTTTAAAATTAAGATGCAAATCTGCTACACAAATACTCGACAGCAGGCAATTCCAAAGGGAACATGTTTCATTTTGTATCGGCTTAAATTTCTTAAACTAACTTCACTGACATTTGTCTTGTGTCGGTTAATTTACTTATGTCTGCTTTACCATTATCATGCTAAGCATAGATAAAGTTCTCCACACAAAGATTTATGCTAGCATGACAAATCTTGCACTGTAACAAAAAATGTTTTTGTATCAAACTTGCCCAGTGTGTCAGCAACAGCCAGTGCTGTGCACAGTTATTTGTTCCCAGTGGAAAAGGTGAAGTGGCATTTGCTGTGTCACAGGCAGACTGTGAGAAGAACAAGAACAGCCCTTTAGCCAAGGAAGACGTAGAGCAGATCTGAACAGCTGAGGAGAGGGATCGAGTATGCAACCAACTCGAGGCAATTTTTAGCTCACCCTGTCTATTTGCTTTTTACCTTAAAGCATTAATTTATAATGCTTTGATTTGATATTTTGAAAATGGTTTTTGGAGATATAGATATATTTCAATGCCCTTTGAAGCTCTTAACAATTTTAGGAGCAGAAAGATAAAACAGACCATAGAAAATTAATCTATCTATATATGTATACCTTCAAAATTACCCTTTTCTAATCAGTTCTGAACCTCTTTCTTTCCGAAGCTGGCGGAAAAAAATTAATTTTGTAGAGTACTTTGAGGAAGGTGTCAGTTCTGTCTTTTCTTACCAATCCTCTCACACCCCAAACAACACCTTTACTTGGAAAGTTATATATCTCACTTACAAAAAAATCCAAAGCTTTGGAGTCTCAATTTCTGAAACACCCTTTCATCCATAGTATCACTGTTCCTATCAGCTCTTATGACTGCTTCTGCCTTTCACAACAGACATATGGATAAAAATCAGCACTACTTTCCCTTTCTAAGCCATTGAGAATATACATAAACAGAACAGTAGCATCAAATAGCTCAGAGATTTTTTTCCTTCTATTGTATTAACCAAGAGCCTGTTAGGCGGTGGTAACAGCCAGGTCTGTGTCAGTGACTGAGTGTGTCTGTAAGGACAAGGATCAGCCTCCCACCTCTGGGGACAGAGAAATGGAAATGCAGAGAAAAGCTCCTACTTGCTTAGCGACAGAGGGGATGGGTGGCAGGGCTAGGAGGAGCCAGGCCTCTGCGCTCCTGCAACGCCACAGCCGTTTATTTTACCTTTCTTGAGAGGCCCTTCCTTCTCATGCATAACGACCGTCTGAGTGTGTCCCACGGGGCTCCTGGGTCCTCTCTGGTCCTGCTTGCTCTCAGGCTGTCTTCTGTCTGCATACATTTCAAGAACCTTTGCTGCAAAGGCTTTGGAGCCACTCGTACTTGCAAAATAGGGAAGTGCAACCAACACAAACTGTAAGAGCCCTTTCCTAAGAAGAAAGGGAGAGGTCTTCGCTCTTCCAACATCTTACCAGGGTTAAAATTATGGTGATTGCACTTGCAGGCAGGCAAACAGTCATTTAGTATGCTACTTTACCTGTGCAGTCATGGTCTCTGCAATGATTAATGGGTAGGTTCATTTTCTACATTTCTTTCTAAAGCTCTGGTCCTATAGGGCTCCTCTGAATGTCTGGAAGATTAACCATTTGCAGTTACCCAGCTGGTACTGGAGCCTCTTTCATACTCAAAAAAACCCTCCCCCTCCTTCCCCCCCCCCAAAAAAACCCGAAGACCAAAACCAAAGCCTTTCTGGTTAATCCTTCACATATTATGCTATATGCTAAGCCATCCTGACATGTACTGTCCCCAGGCACTATATTACATTCATTTTCCAATTTTGCTCCAATCTTGACAAAATGGAGCAAAACAACAGCACGCTGGAAATAAACTGCATCATCTTGGTCTTCTAGATAACTTTTTCCTCTTTCTAGTTATGGTCCCAGATGTTTACATCGACACTACTTTGCCTCCCAGCTGATGAGTGAATCAAGTTGCTGATAACGTTCAAAATTATTTGTTCCTCTCAGTTTTCTTCCCAGTTACAGTGTTGTTTAAGTTTTCTGAAAATTTTTAATATCAGAATACTTCATTTTCAGTATTTAAAACTAATTGAGCCAAACTCAGGAAGGTAACAACAGAAACATTAGTAGATGGCTGACTTCTGAGTAGCATATTCTTTTGTTTCAGGGGTGCTGGGTGCTTTAAATAGCTAATCAAATCACTAGGAGTTAGTCACCAGAACCATTTGTTCCTTTAAATGCTACCAGGCAGCAAGGTTCATCTCCAGCTGCCTTTGTAATTTTGGCCTAACTCTGCACCCATCACTCAGGGTATCTGCAGTTGTGGAAATTGTCAGCTTCATTCTTCACGGTGTTACAGCAGTATAAAATTCAAATATGCTCTGTATGGTGGTGTCTGATGAGACAAGTTATTTTGTGATTTCAAGATAGTTTTTTTCTCCTCTGACAGCTTTCACGTCAGTGTTACAGAGCTCCTACAAATTCTTCTACAGCATTTGTGGGAAACAAATATAGTTTGGAAAACAGCTGACTTGATTTTCTTTTTCGTTTAATAAAACTAATAAAGTTTTTTTTTAAAATGAAATCAGGGTTTTCAAACAAAAAATACTTAATTTCCAAAGATGTGCTTTTTACTACTGCATTTCTATCATATTTTACTTTATTTCACTGAAAAATATTTCATCAGAGAAGAAAAAAACCTTACGATATAGCTTTCACAGAAGCACTATTTGTTTTTGTAGTTAGCTGAAATGTTGAGGAAAGGTAGTGAGGAAAATTATCTTGAAAACTTTAGGCTGCCTTCTTGGAGGTCTGGTGTCCTAGGGATGGTACAGAAAAAAGTAAAATCTCCCCAAAATGACTTTCATTCTCCAGTTTCATTCTGGCTAGTGCTCATGTAAGGACATCATTTTCTGGTCAGAAGGTTTCTTCTCTTTAACAGAGAGAGTCCTTTTCTCTTCGTCTTTATTTTTGTCCTATTTATTTTTGACCAGCATATCTGAGGCTCCCACAGTGTATTACAGTCACAAGGACATGTAGGTAATGCTCCTCTGTTTTATTCACTTGCATTCCAGGATCAAAAGTTTTCATCTAAGAAAGGGGAGTGTAATATGACCTTATAGTGCCCTATAAAACACTACAACAGGAGAAATCCCAGTTCACATTGTCACAGTTTGCATTCTGGAATGTATTCTTCAGCATCCAATGATGCGTGAAGCCTCCTGCATATCCACATCATGAAGTGGTGCTTCCCCGAACTTTTCTTTACTGAAACATTTTCTGGAGTGCTCATGGTATATGAAACGCCCCCTTCAGACAGCAACAGTGGTCTCTGCTCTGCAGGGTTGTGGTTTAAAAAAATAACTCTGCCAGAGAGTAGGGGAGCAATGAGCATGTGAGGTTGTAAGGTGATGCTTGGCCATGTCCTGATAAAATACTGATGGAATCCATTGGAAATCAATTTTACTTCCCACATCAGTGCTAGAGTTAAGCTAATATCGAGCACATCTGAAATATTTGTATGTGCAAAGCTTTACTTGGTTGCAAGGGAGAGCCACACAAAAATGAATTGCCCCACGCAAATCTATTGCTAAGGTTGCTATGGTCTATAACAACTTCCACATGCTAATTCTCATCCACCACACGCTAATTCTTATCCACCTTTATGATAATCTGTAGCAGTCCTTTCCATCCTACTGCAAGTACAACTGCAGGACAATAGTTTGCTCTGCCCTACATCCTTTTCATTCTGGTAGCTTGCTGCCATTCCAGATACCATGCTAACAGACCTGTTAAAAGGCTTTCATAGCTGCTTAACTCATTGCTATCAGGTAGTGGCTGAGGTATGCTGTAACCCTGAATCACTCCTGAAAATTAATGGAACTATGGTTAAAAAGATTAAGACATTTTCTGTAAGTCCAAGCCATGCCCCCTTACAAGTTTTCTCTGTTAAAGAAAAGGCAATTTTTTTTTTTTCCTGAGCAGGACACAGTGTTCTCTGTTCAAGGGTGTAATTTGGAAACTCCATTTACAAACTTTTGCTGGCAGCTCAGGAAAATATAACAGCACATTTACATTTCTTCAAGGCAAGCCCTAACTTTGCACTTGGGCGGGTGAGTTTTGGAAATTTTTGACAAAAGTACTGGCGACTGCTGGAATCCATTTTAACAGATAGTATGTTGGACTTCAAGTGAGATTGTGTTGCTAAATCTTTTCAAAAGATTGAACTATTTTTTATTACATTGAATTTTTTTTTTTTTTTTTTCCCCAGAATGAAGAACTGAAGGGGTTTAATAAAATGCTCTTCTCCCCGGAGTCCTTTTCCTTTGAACATTTTACCTGTACTAACATCTAAGCGTCTGATTCACAGACCATGGACTTGGTGAAAATATTTTTGTTGTCCACAAGGAGAGGTCTGACCCAAGCACAAAGGAGAAGACCCAAAGCCATCATTGCATGCAATGCTCATCAGCGTTAGGTATCACGCAGCAGATCATTTTCACAGTTTTTGTGAGTAGGGTTTTTGTCTTCTGCATTTCTGTGGTATGCGACTGGGTTATAGTTTATAAATATCAAACAGACCTGTGGTCAGACTGCTGTGACTGCAGCATGTGCAGTGGAAAAAGAGAAAGGGGATGTTTGAAACTTATAATTTTCATCACTTTGTTTTCTGTGCGTGAAACTTTCAACATTTTAATACCCATGTCTATCTTCAGAGGCAGCTGCCGCTCTCTTTGGCTGCGGCACTTCACAAATACAGCCACATCGCTCTGCCGGCGCCGAGACACTGCTTTTGTCCACCGCTTATTTTCCCTCAGGTAACTTTTGCATGTAAATACGTTGTGCTCCCTGCGCTGTGTAACTGAAGAACCATGCACTAGTCAAAAATGGGGAAAGTAGCCTGCCAATAAGAAGTGAACTTTTCAGAAATATGATTTAAGAGCTCTTGACTGGAAATCAATTAGAGTCCATCATGGAATATTTGAGCTTCAAGCCATTTTAGGATGAAGCTGAGACAGGAGAAAACATTATCAGAGTCCTTTAAGACTGAAAGATTCAGTGTTTTTTCAAAGAGATAAAAGCAGCCTTTCCAAGGACAGAATGGCACTCCCCCAGACTTTCACACAAACAATCTGAAGTTAATCAAGACTTTTCTTTCTCTTTTCACTCTTCTTTTCACTAGAAGCAGCAGCCATGCTGTGCAAGATCTATGTGGTTTGTGTAAGCAGCAAAAATAAATTTTTGCATTTCTAATAATAGCTTCATCCTCTATTCTGCATGTGTCTCAAGACCAGGGACATAATTAGTACTGTCATTTGGCCACCTCATCTATGTTGCCTTTCCATATGCAATTGTAGTTGTAATGTTTGATAAAAATTCAATCTGTTAATCACCTAAAAAGGCTTATATCAAAGACCTAGTCATGTCAATCACAGCTTTGGCCTCCTAGCTTGTTCTCATTCCACTGTTCACAGTATTAAGGCTGTTCTGGCAGCATGGCTTGATGTACATTTTAATACAGTCATCAAGTGCAGTACATGATCATTGCATAATTAAGAGACAAAGAAACAGGAGTTGTATTGCAAGTCACCGCATGACTATACAATGGTTATTTGAAGTCATTTGTTTTGTAATTGGTTGAAACTCTCTTGGAGATTTTTGAAGCATTTCAGAGGTGTTTTAAGGGGATTACTTCAAAAGATTAGTGGTTAGAAATTAATAAATGCAATGAGCTAGGGGCCTTCCCTCCCCCTTTAAAAAAAAACAAAAAAACCCTAGAGGAATTCATTTTAACAGTTAACCACTGCTATTCATTTTTAAGGAAGAACATAACATATTTTATCAGGGTGCTGAAACAATGTGCCTGTGTCAGACTCTCTCCTGTTACCCACTCGTGGACAGATAAAGTGAAAAATAATTCTTCCATTCCAGGGTGCTCTCTCTTCCATGCTTTATAGCCAACAATTTTTCCTTATGGCTTAATATTCTAATTCACTTAATGTGGACTCATCCTCAAGGTCCAAATCTTTCAAATGGTTTGTAGGAAATTTCTTAGTGATGAAACAGAGTATAGGTGACAATATATCGCATCCACTGACCAAAGAGTAAAAAGCATACCCAAGAATAGTAGGGTTTGCAGGAGAGTGATACCAGGCTGCAATACAAAGCAAGAAGCAACACATGGCACAATTTTACAGCGAAACTCGAAATGATCAATGTTTATAGTCTAGATTAAAAAAAAAAAAAAAGATAAAAGAAATAAGGCCACTTGGGGAAACAAACATCTGGTGGAAGAAAAATGCAAGAATGGGAAAGACAGTTCTTTAGCAGGCATCAGATTACACCTGGAGAGTAGAGAGGCTAAATTTAATGAGCAAGGAGAAGTTTACAACAATACAGCTTAACAGTGTGGTTAAGCAACATAAAAACACTGAAATCAGCCACAGATACAGATATTTAATGCCTCATGTCCCAGGAGCTGACTCAACAATAGAACAGTAATATTTCAATGTATATTTTACAATATATTTTCCTTGCTTAGGAAAATCTATATATAATTAGATATAATAATTAGGAGCATGGTAATATATTATGAGATGAGTTGAATGTCTTACAGTAAAGAGACACTTACTGCTTGTTGAATTCTTCTTAAGCAAACTGAATCTTTTTCAAAGGTTGCCAGATCAAATTTGATTACTGCTTTTTCAATTTTCTTTGTTTGGACTGATTACTGATTGTCTGGGCTATTCACCCAGATGTAGGAGTCAGCAGAAATTGTTCTCTTGACATGTTTAGCACAGGCCACATCACCTCCAAGTTCGTTATCTTCTGCTGGCCACACCACAGTTGCCAACAGAGGAGCTGGAGGTGAGTACGGAGAGTCCTGCTCTGCAGCTGAGGTTCATCTGCCTCCTTTCTCAAACACAGCTGTGAAGGCCTTTGAAATGGACAGTGGCAGAGGATGGGTCTGTGTTTATCAAGTGGTGGTCGGTACAATCAGCAGGTTTAATTCTGATTATATCTTCCAGGTTTTCCAAGCCACCATGGAATCACATACAGAGATTTAGCAGACGTAAAGCCAGAAATCTTGGAAAAGTAGTGTTCAGAGCACAAAGTTTAATCCTTACTAGGTGGTGTAATGTTGAACATGATTTGCTGTACTGCAGCTTTGTTAGTCTGCTAACAGCTTGATTTTACAATTGTGCTCGTACACAGTTCACGTTTTTATTTAAGAAATCCCCATAAAGGTAACATGCCTTGTGCTATAGCTATGGCTTGAAAAATAACTGAGTTAAAGCTTAGTTTCTTTATATGACACTCAAATTTTGATTTTTTTTTTATTTTATTGATCTTTTGAACATTTCACTTGATACCTAGAATAGAAATAAGCTGAATCACCCATTCTAAACCCTAAAGGCAGAACCGGACAGTCTGAAATCTAAACTGAAATCTGAATATTGAAAGAGCACGCTTCATCTACACTGGGCTCAAACAAAGCCCCAGTTTTCTCTCCTTCTACTTGAATTTGGGAGTGCCTGTGTAGCAGCGTTGGAAGAGAAGATTTGAATTATGACGCAGAATTTTGGCTATAATTGTTACCTCTTCTAGACAGGAGTGTTTTTTTCCTGCATATCACAGACCTTCTGCTTTTGCTATGAAACAATGGAAATGGTGCAGTAAAATTCAAATGGCAAAAGCATCCTGTGCCTTGCTTTGCCCCTGCACCATGCACAGTTCTGGCAGCCGCAGCACTGTCCTGCGGGGGGAACAGAAACGGCTCTGCTGTAGGCATAACCACTCAGCCAAGCTAGGCTTCTCATTTTTCACCCTGGATAAGCTACGCAACGTGATTAAATTAGATCTCTTACATTGTTCACTGACTTCTGGTAAATTACACCTCTGATTTCTGGTCCAATGAAAAGGTGCTAATTACCTTTTTAAGTGCTCGTTTAATGCTCTGCAGTGACATAAAGCATGAGCGCAGCCGACTGCATGCCCGAACCTTCCAGAGGTTTCTCCCTGGCTGCTCCCTCTCCTCAGCCTCTTTCATTTTTCCTCTGCTCCTTCCCTCTGTCCCTCCAAGGCACCTGCTGTGTACCGCTCCTGCAGCTGAATAAATCCAGAGTGTTGTTTGCTGCAGCTGGCTCCATTTTAACCCATTAAAAAGAAGATCGGCATCCTGCCTGGGTCTTATTGCCCAGCTTGTCTCTTCACTGGAGACTGGCAGACCTCAGGTTGCAAATGGCTTCCCCTCCTCTCCCTGTGAGACAGCGATGTCTCTGGGGAATGTTTCACCCAGACCTTATGCAGCCTGCACCTCCCTGCGCTACAAGGGCTTGAGCTCCACTTCTGTGACCAGCACGGAGGCTGGGGTGTCCCCGCCACCACCACACCTGCACACAGGCATCTCAGGGAGGCTGTCAGGAGCCACTGCAGCCACGAGATGTTCTTCTTTCGCAAGCGGTGCGCAGGCCTGGTCTCCACGCATCTCCAAAGCGGGGGGACCTGGCTGCTCCTAGCTCTGGGATGCAGACATCCCTGCCCTCGGACTTCTCCTCACTTCAGTCCTGGTGCCCTAAACCTCAAGGCCAGTGACTCCAGCCTCAGTTGAGCCATGTCACAGCTGTGGCTGCTCCTCAGCCCTGTGCCACCATGGATGGGGACTGTGGAGGGGTTTCAACTGCCTCTTTTAATAAATGCAGCAAGGCTTTTGGCATGTGCTGCTTAATCTGGGCCTGATTTTGCTGCTTCTTCTGACTTTGAGGAATTTAAGTCTGGCAAAATCATTCCTACTGTCTCCGACTCTCTCAGAGCTGTATAGACCTGTTGATGAACTTGGAGTCATATTGGAGATGTACCACGCTGAGGCTGTTTTACATAAGGTTTTCGCCTTCCTAATTCAACCACTGTTAAGTCTCTTTCATGTTAGCTTAGTTTGTTTCAGCCTATCAGTCATGGATCACTGTGGACTCTATTTCTGCTCCTGGCCAGCTCACCCAGCACGAGGTGCATGTTCAGGGCACAGCTGCGGTGGAGGTTCACTCTGGACCTGTGCACTGATCTACTTCCAGTGGATTTCTCTTTAAAAGTACACCAGCTTATTTTTTGCTGTTACTTCCAAAGAAGATTAAATATGCCCTAATTTGAACTTGAAGAATTATTTTGCTTTCACTACAACATCCAGCTACACTATATAAAACCCAGGCTTGTGAATCCATTGCATGAGAACTGGGTTGCCCATATCTCCCTCTCACAGGATCCTGGTGCCAGAAGTTTTATTCTCTAATCATTACCAGAGCAAGTATTCCTATGTGCTGTGGTGAAGCTCAGGATGGACAGACAGAAGCCACAAATTACAGAGATTTCAAGCAGCAGTTAACTTGCTTGCTAATGAGGCCAGGAGGATGTAAGGACACTCAAGGACCAAAGTGAAGGACATTTTCTGGAGCAGCACTTCTCCTTTCCAACCTCTTTTGATATATCTGTATTGAAGACTACAATAATGTTGACCTTTCTGAGATGCGAGCTTACCCATGGTAGTCTTCAGAACTCAGTCTTTACCAAAACTTTATACCCCACTTTGTAGTTTGGATGTCTCCTCACAGCTCTGACATATGCGAGACTAAGCATATATCTATGTCAAGAGTGGAGAGGTCTATCCAAGTATTAAGACAGTTTTTTTCCTTAGGCATAATTTTTCTCACTAAAAATATATTCTTACCTTTCAAATAGTGTCATTTGGTATAAAGGAATACTGAGAAGGTAAGTCAGTCTTTCAGAGTAGTAACTATTTTCCTCCTGAGAAGCTGTGAGGGTTAAATAGTTAACTCACACAAGTCTTTTGAAATATGAATATGATATATTAATGGCCCAATCCATACCCCCAGGGAGCCATTTGATTTTTAGCTTTTTAGATATTTTTTAGTTATTTATTTATATTGAGGAAACAATCAGACTCTCGTCTGGGACTTTTTTCATTGACATCAGTATGATTGCATTGGGCCTTTATAAAGGAGAATTAATTAAGGACACTGATTCATGATTTAATTGGATTCAGCTCTGGTAGCTAAAAGGTTACTACTGAGGTGATAACCTCAGCTCTTCTGAATCTGACAAGAGTCACAAACCAGAGACCCCTCCTGCTGCAGCTCACAGCCCAGCATGTTAACATAAATTGAAATCAATGCCTGTTGAAGTTAATACACCATGTTGTGAACTGTGATGGCCCAAGAGCAAGCTACCTGGTCTGCACCCCTGCTACAGCAACTTCTGCCATAGGGGTGGGAAGGGCATCAGGGAGCAGTAGCTTTTTAAGTGGTCCAGAGCCCAGGAGTCCCAGTCTGATAACCCCCTTCTGTGTCTTACCAACTGTCTACAATGTGAAAGGCTGGATATTAAATACCAGACCAAGTACCCATTTGTTTTATACTTCTGTATCCACCAGGCTTGACTAACACAATGAGTCTGGTTGATTTCAGGAGGAGCTTTGCATAGGTTTGTAGCTCTGTGTCATGGTTTTGGCTGGGATAGAGTTAATTTTCTTCATAGAGGCTCTCACACAATGCTGTGTTTTGGATTTTTGATGAAAATAGTGGCGATGTTTTTGGTTGTTGCAGAGCAGTGTTTACATAGAGCCAATGACTTTTTTGCTTCTTGTGCTGCCCTGTCAGCAAGGAGGCTGGGGGTGCACAAGGAGCTGGGAGGAGANGAACGCCTGCCTGCCCATGGGAAGTAGCGAAAGAATTCCTTGTTTTGCTTTGCTTGCGCGCGCGGCTTTTGCTTTACCCAGTAAACTGTCTTTATCTCAACCCATGAGTTCTGGCACTTTTACCTTTCTGATTCTCTCCCCATCCCACCTGGGGAGAGTGAGTGAGCAGCTGTGTGGCACTTAGCTGCCTACCGGGGCTAAACCACAACACTCTGCAAAACCATAGGATAAATTCGGTAAAACATTACTTTGAAATAAGCCAGGCGAAAGATACTCTGCTCAGCTCACATCACCATTCCCCCTACAATAAGTATTTTACGCATGATTTTAACTCAGAGGTGGGAAAAGAGCCAAGAATGAGTTCCCAAGGTATACAAAACCTTGCTGAATTGGAGTGTAATACCAGAAAAACAGTGCACATGCAGATGTGAATTCAATGGATCTTCAAGGGGACTTTTGCTTTTGCAATCCTATTCTCATTTCTACAGCTGCTGGTGATTAAAGCCTAAGCCATTGTAGCTACTGCCAGTAAAAGAAAAACCTAAACTTAAGTAGTGTCTCCAACAGAGGCAAAATTGAAAACAAGGTGCTAGAGTCTGGTTGTTAACACCTTAGACAAAGACCAGAAATACAACTGGAGAATTTTTTCAAATGAAGAAGAGATTTTCATCACAGAAGAACATAAAAAAACAGCAGCTCAATGTCAAAGTTAATTCTGAATTTGTGCGAAGTTCAGTGAAATAGGTTCTGCAGATTTGCTTGAAAGAAAACGTGATTGTGTTCTTCAAATGTTTTTATTTTTGTTTAAAATCCATTTTAAATATCTCAATAATGAAGCAAAACAAAATGAAGAGACATCCAAAATAAACTAGATGGCTTAAGTACTTTTGAAAGAGAGCAGAGACAGGGACCTTTTTTCAACTGCTTTTGCTTTTAGATCCTGACCTGTACACAAATAAAACATAAAATTACCACAAGTTGTACTTGCTTGCCATTCACCCCAATTTATGACAGTTTTCCATAATGATACCTACACAGCTATTTTATCTCAGCTGAATTTGGCCCAGAAATTTCTGAGGCATTTCACCTGATATCTACAAACTGCATTTGACCTTACACCAGCCATATAGTCATTTCAATAACAATATGCAATGGCAAAAAAAAAAAGTATGAAGTCTTTATAATCACAAAACATTTATAACTATTACCAAGTTGTAACTTAGGAGCTGTATCTCCAAAAAGTGAACAGACTCACCCATGAGAGCATCCTCCTCTGTCGCTCCTCCTAGCTCGTGCCTGTTTCTGTCAGGGATTTAGATCACATATGGGACTGATTTCTCATTATCCTCTCACTAAGTGCAACCCTACCTCTGCTCACTTTTACTGGAGAGAGTGAGGAGGGTGAGACACAATCTTATTCTAAGTCATTAATGACCAAAATACCATGAGTCTGCTTGTTTTGGACAGCCTTCTTAAGACTGCAATTAAAGACCATTCCCTGGGAAGTTTTGTATGCCTCGCAAGACTTAGTACTGCTGAGGCCATGGGATTCGTTTTAATTCAAGAAACATTTAACATTTTACTGTTTACAGAGGACTGCACCCATAATGATCATGTTTATATCTGGAATGAGTGATGATGCAATTCTTATTGCTTTCCTAGCATACTATGGAAAGGTACAAGGAGTGGCACTTCATTTGTTATTTTGGTTATGAGTCATCAGCTTTTACCTTAAACACCACAGCAAGGTCTCCCCATCTAAGGAAGAATTGCTCTGGTCTGAAAAGAGAAGCAGTCAAGCCCAGAGAGAAGGCTTAAATTGATAGCTTTAAGGAATTTAAGTAATCTCCATTATAATGAAGCCAAAACCCCTAGAGCAGATGACTGTTTCCTTCTCTACAGCAAGTGTGAAGTTTGCTGAAAAAAGCAGGCACTCTACTGGCTTAGAAAGCACACCAGAACCATGCACATGACTGTCTCTGTGGTATCTGACAGGATCAGAAAAGCTCTTGCTTCAGCTGTATTCTTTCTGGTAAATTAAGACTTCTGTTTGTCTTTCCCACCACCTAAATTGTAGAGTTATGGCAGTTATTTCTAAAACTGCTAATTCAAAGGCTTCTGGATGTAAATTACCTCTATTTGGAAGCAGAGAGTATACCTTCATTGCTAAACAAGAGCCCTGTAGGATCTGGTCCTCATGGAGAACAGCAGATTAGAGACACTGAACCAGCTCCTCAGTGGTGCAGCCTATGCTGAGCTGTTAGGAAGCCAGGAATGATGGCTGATTTATACCAGCTGAAGAGCTGACCCAGAAGCTGGAGTAAATGGGCTTGATCTGGCAGTTCCCAACATCCTCACACTCCAGCAGTATTAACAATCAATTAGGAGACACTTTATTTCCATACCACAGCAGCAATAGCTTTAGCACTCCCTTGAAAGGGCAGAGGGCAATAACAGAGCAGAAAGATGACAAAATAAAGTGGGGAGAAAACAGGAACTTTTAGGAACCTAACTGCAAATCTTGTAACAAAACGCAGTTGGACAGAAGGGACTTGGTTTCAGATGTAAAGTAGGCTGAATAGGTGAAAGAGTTCTCTTTAAACTGTCATCATTAATTTAAGCCAAACTTAATTAAAAAAAACTGAAACAGCTGGATGTAGGAAGTGGCTGACTGACCTCAGTGCTGAGGCTGTTTTCCTTTCCTCCTTTTAAACCATTGTTCATCAGTTTCTACTTAAAGCAAACCAGAACCGTCAGACTAACCACAATCAAAACCATAGGGCTTGTTTACATCTAATATCTCTCCCTGTATTGTGACTTCTGCTAAAGGAAAGAAAGGAGTATCATCCGAAAATCCCTCTTGCACATTTGTAGGATGCCATACCATGTTACCTAAACATGAGAACCAGTGAAATATTTAAAGTCTGTAAAACATCTTCTATTCCAAAGGACCCTTAAATGTTTGTTGTTTCAACATTGGAAAACTCAATTTCTGCTCCTCATTCCATGTGGACTTCTGAATAAAAAGCAGAAACATTGCTTCATTCCTGCTTCTTTCCCTAGCCATCCTTTTTCAGGATGAGATAAATATTAAGCTCTTTGGGATAGGTAACATCTTACCTTGTGTTTTCAGAACTTCTACCTTTACATTTCTACCTAGTATATCCATACAGAAATTTAGGACAAATCCATGCTAACAACTGAAAAGCAGCCTACTTCAGCTGCAGATGGAAATCAGTACACAATACCTCTGGAGGGTAAATAAAAAGTATCACACAGAGCACCTACTTTACCTGAGATAAGCCAAATAACAGAAATTTGATAAGCCTGTCACAAAAACTCCCTCTTGTTAATGTCTTCTCTACTAGCCCAGTATAACGGTGAGTTTGTTCCTGTGGAGCTATCACAGCGGAGACCTCTCAGGAGGGAAGGTCTGCTTATGGTTCACCTACTATTGATTTTCTGCTGTAGGATGTCCAACAGCACATCTGTTTCTATTTGAAACTACCACAGTCTTATTGCAACTCATCAATTCTGCAGTAGGAGGAGATTACTAACATACAGCTCACTCCTATACACTTCAAATACAGATAAAGTGATAGTTTCTGAGAGATGTTATTCCACAAGTAATCAATTACCCTTTTGAAGGAAAAAAGTTTCTCAGTTTTTTTCTTAGCTGGCAGCCCTAAAGCACATCCTTTTTACCTCAGTGGGACTTACTAATATGCCTGTAGTTAATAATATGCTTAGGACTGTTATTTCAAGGGTCTGAAAGGCTTATATAATGTTGATAATCATTGTACCTTTGCAGGGCTTGTCACAGCTTAGTTGGATCAAGCATCAGAAAGTAAGGAGCCATTATGATTTACCAGACAGAGAACAAAAACTGAAATAAAGGTCATGCAGGTGGGACATACAAGAGGAAAAAAATACAACACCACACAAAGGAGCAAGATGGACTAAAGCCATTTTTTTATGGTAAAGAGAAACATTAGACTCAGCCATCACAATAACAAACTGGTGGTTACAACACTGCTCCCTTTGTACAGGGGAACACTGTTGCGTATAATGCCATATGCAGATTACAACTTTTTTTTGCAGCATCTCAGTGACATATGGCCAAGCTTTTGAAACTTCTAGAGACAATTCAAACCAAATATCCCAATTTGCACAACTTTGATTCCATTTCAGTCTTTACTTTTGTTCTGTTATCGTGTCTAGCTTCCCAGCACCACTGTAGCAAAGTAGGAGGAGTTTCTGGCAGTTTTGCATGAGTTCTCCATTCCTTTTAAATTAATCCAGTTAAAGCATTTTTCTCAGTGACATTTGTCCTCCCAGCACACTGTTATGACCTATCAGAGTTGTCTAATGGCTTTGAAAAGTCTACCATCATATCTGGATCATTTCACACATTGAAAAGGGCCTTCTATCAATTCACCATTAAAAAAAAATTAGACTCAACTCACCATAGTTCTATCTGTAGAAAGGAAATGGTGATCTGCCCTTCCATAGAGCTATGTCCCCAACTGCTTACATCAGTGCTTTTACAGGATTAAAGTCATCCTGTTTCTTTCTGCTGTGGTTGACTCCCAGACGACCAGCCATAATTGTGATGGCTGCACTCAGAAACATGCAAACATGGCAGAGCACCATGGTGGTGGGAACAGCAGCTTGTGCTTTAAAGGGCAAAGCATTCTCCCTGCAGCAGCTGGGAGCATTGCTCCACAGAACGAGGGACCACTTCCCTGGATCACCACTGAAAAACTCCCAGAGCTGCTGCCCCCTCAATGGCAGGGTGCTGAGGAGCTGGGATGTAAGTCCCCCAGGAAACTTGGTCTTGCCCAGACCTTGCTGCAGGGGAGCCTAGGAACCATGAGATGCCTTCCCAGGCTCTGCAGCACCTCATGCAGCTGGAGCAGTGGGAGGAAAAACTTTTTTTTTTTTTTTTTGAGATCAGTGTCCCAGTAAATAGTTACATTCTGAAGAAAAAACAGATTTCCCCAGCAAGAAGCAATTCATTTGTATTACTCTGACCTATTAAAATCCAAAAATTGCTGTGGAATTTACTCTGTGGTGATAAGTTCTAGAAATGGAGCAGTTTCCATTAGAACTAGTGTTTTTCTAATTATAACTATAAATAAAAATTAACCTCCATCTTGATTCAAAATAGATTCCACAGATCATCAGGTGCATAGGTGATGCAATACAGAGAAAAGAATGCAGCACCATCTGTATCATCATATTGACTTATAACTTGGGGTTAATTATTGAATTCTTTCACTAAAAAATGCCTGCCCCAATACATGGTAATTTCCAAAATGCTAAAAAGAAGCTTGACAGCTTCTCATTAGATTACAATGGACAAGCTGCCTGAGTAAACAACAAAATTTTATTAGGGATGCCCACATATAAAAACAAGAGCTTTTCATTTTGATATTGTCTACTTTACACTGTATTGATTTGCTTCTATTGATTTTTAATAAAAAAGTGCAAGAGTTTTTCCGAATGGTAAATTAATTGTTATTGCACCACAGAAAACTGCACCAAAGTAATTAACATTTCTTGGCACAGAATCTAAGTGAGCTTGCTGCTGAAACGTGCTTTAAAGCAAATTTTAAGAGTACCACAGATGCTAGCATGTGTCTGTGAGGCTGTGATGCGGCAGGCGTGGCAATCACTTTAACAACTTGGATACAAGCAGATATCCTCCAGTGTCCACAAGGCCCTGTATCCATAAACTAGAGGATGAGCAGGCTACCAGCCCTCCTAAGACAATCTTTCTGCAGCTGTTTGAAGGCAGCTGTGTCAACTAAAGATAGAGTGTACCTCTCATACAGCTACTTTGGAGACTCATTCTGCTGAGCTACGGGAGTGTGGCCACTGTTGCTTTCTGTTACCTTCAGTTCTTGGCATCCACCCATTATCTTTTGTCATATATGAGTTGCCCTCTTTAGAGAAATGGCCCTTCTTCACTGCTTGGCACATTAAGGTCCTCATACCTGCCTGGAGCTGCTTGGCACTATCATGGCATAAGGAGCTTGGTCCTACCAAACAAAGGGAGAGAGAAAAGCCTGTACAGCAGGTATCTCCAATGTCAGCAGGAACATGTGAACTGAAGACAAGCATCTCTTCTTCTCTAGACATCTTCAGAGGGCTTAAGCAAACTTCAGCAGTACATAATGAATACAGCTATCTCCTAAAAGATTGCAGTTTAAATACAAAGAAGAAAAGGCACCTTCTTTCTATGTAGACAGTGAGGAAACTAAGGCACAGGTAACTGAAAATATTCATTAGCAGCTGGGAGGTGAATCCTGTCATGTTAACGGTTGCAACTTCAACACATCACAATCCCTTCTTTTCAAACCATTTAAGTTCTATTCTAATAAGTTATCTGTTACAAGAAAGGAACTTCTTCAATAATTTAATCAAACAACAGTGATAATTCAATTAACAACAAACAGTATATACCTCCCTCCCTAACCAGATTATTTCTTTTTGTACTAAGTTAAAAAAAGAAAATAACAGTCTATCTTGGTAAAATGCCCTCAGACAAAAAGCAAAAATCATCAGTGAAGGCTAACTCTACAACTGGAAGTGCCAGAATACATCTTCATTCACAGGGAACGCCACATGAACAGAGAATCTTTGTAGGAGACAAAAGCCCAAAACAAAGCTGACTGCTGTAACCATGCAGGTCTTCATACTCACAGCTAAAAAACCAGCTAATTCTCTCACCCAGTAATCAAGATCCTTTGGTAGCTCACGCACCTAATTTATACCTCTTGTCCTAACCACCTGTGCCAGGGAAGCTTAAGCTATGATTAACTCCTTGTTTGATAGATATCAGGTGAAGACCTTACATCCCACTGGAAGCTGACAGACATTTTGTAATCAGACCAAAGACTGTCATAATTGTGTTTTCTTTTAATTGGAAGTGATATAAACTTGCAAATAATTGATAGTGGCTTAAGTTTTGTTCAGAGAGTCAGGGATAACATTACTGGGTAAATCTGACTGCTCCCCTCTTTTTCCCCAAAGTGTAAAAAAGTTCAGGTTATTTCTGTCTTTTCTACACCACTGTCATCTTTCTCTCTTGTGCAGATCTCCACATAAGGGTCTTGCTATGGCAGGCAAATCAGACAATTATTATGGTACATTACAGCCAAGAAATGATGAACTTTTTGTAAGAGCACCACTGTGGTTCAAGTATCTAGAGCAGGATTCAGCCCCGGTGTGTGCTGAAGGCTCCTTTTTGAGGTTTCTGTTCTTTTTTTTTTTCAAGAATTTTGGATTATTGAACTTCTAGATATTTGTCTCATAATAAAATCCCCCAGCAAGACGGTATCTTAATATAGTCTTCCTATAGTCTAATGTTTTTTTTTCTTTTTTGTATGTAAACTGGGGCAGTTACCGGCGTACACATATTCCCAAGTTGTTCACATATCCTGCTTGTTGATTATTTAGAGATGATCCCAAATCAAAGACTCAGATTCCCAAACCTTGAAATTTAGGGAAGATTTAGAAACAGATTCAAAAGAGATCTTTATTCCATCAAACTAATCTTTATATTAATGAGATTAGTTAAAATCAAAAAGATATTCTTTATGAGTACAATTTTCTGCTCTTAGTCAATTTTCCAAAAATTTTGTCACTGAGTGAAAGCTTTAGATCTGAAAAGTATGCAGTATATGATCAACTGATACAAATTAAAGGAGCTGTGTTATATTTTGTCAGCCGAGAATCTGGCATTCAGTTTTTTTCTGTTTTCTTACAGCTATATTTGATATCAGGAGCAGGACTCTAAATCCGCAGAATTCGGAGCAGCCAAACTCTTACTGAAACCAGCGGAAACGTGAGATAGGCAGGACTTCCTGCGAGCGGGTTTGGCAGAGGTCATCTGTCACAAAAAAGACAAAAAGTATTATCAAGCACGTGGGCAAGATGAAACCTCTGTGGAAAGAGAAAAGCAGAGTTCTAACTCTGCTCGGTAGAGAGTACTGCATGACTGCTACTTGCTTTAAAGTTTAGGAAATTGTATCCCAATGGGCTGGTATGAAATGTATCTATACTGTTAAGTGGATCAAGACATTATGGTGTTAGTCATGCAGATAAGGTTCTGTTACCATAATGGTGATCTGTGGGAGAAAGAATGTCTGCCTGCAGAGGAGATAAGACAATAAAACTGCTCTGCTCTTGTACTTCTGTAATTCAATGGTCAGGATCTATTTCCACTACTGAGAAGTTCAGGTCCAAGAAAATCCTCTCAGTCTTAGCTAGTGACCTCATGATGGATTCAGGCAAAGCCTTTTGCTTGAGACAGGATACAAGCTGAAACAATCAAGTAAAGAAAAACATTGAGTCAGAATTCAGTAGAAGCGCAAATTTAAAAGTCTCCCCCCACCAGACGTATTTTAATGAATGCATAGTTACAGGGTGACTGTTATCTCACTTTTCTTGTGTCATTAACTGAGAAGAGAGTTTGAAAAAAGTGTCCCCACAGAAATCTTATTCATATGTTTTATTATATGCTCCAGCACGGGCACCACTTTAGTTTAATGGTGTGTTGGATGATGGTACAAATTTATAGCCAAAGGTTTACATCACAGACAGCTGGAATGAATAACAATAAATTAATTTAAAGTGCTACAAAAGTGCTCCCCATAGTATGTAGCGCTTATGTGCTCAAGGCTAATAATTTATAAATGCACGTCTTTTATAATCCTGATCTAAAGTCCTGAAAGCAGCTAGTTAAAAAGCAGTCACATGACATAAATTATTTTTATTAATATTTGAAATGCATGATTAGGGTGGGCACCATGGTCATTAGCATTAGATAGCTTTCATTTATGACCAAGTGCAATGAAGCAATAGCCAGAGACAAGGAAACTACCTAAGCAATGGCACAACAACCAGTGTGAGACAGGGGGATGCTTCTTCTTCCCCGTGATTTTTATATGCTAGTAACCATCATGGTTATGGCTACACATTATTTTCTTGACTGGTGTTCTCTTTGCTCTGTTGTGTTTAGCACATTAGATACTCATAAGGCCTGAAGAGTAAAGCTATATGCTACCGGGTGCAGTCGGAAGCAGCAGTGCTTCTCCTTGTGGTTCTCCTTCCATGCACAGACACTGGACACCCGCAACACATAATGCAGCAAAAGCGCTGCTCAAAGGATGCCTCTGCAACTTCCCTCATTACAACAGCAATGCTAATTTGAACACCGAGCTGATATTAAACATTCATGCAAACTCTTGTTTGGATAAGGTAAATTATTTTGAAGCATTTGACTTGCTTTGAGAGGACATCATCATTTTTTGGGTCTGTGACAGGGGATTAGAGAGAAGTCATGCCTCCAGGCAAACAAATATTTGCAGAAGAGCATTGTGGAGAATAAGGACAAGGAAGGCCATAAGCTTCCATCTTTTGGGTGGAGGATTAGTTTTTTTTGCCAGCATTACCCAACATTTAACTGCAGTCTTCTCTAGTGAAAGAGTATATTTATGCTTACTGGTGAGGGTAAAAGAGCAACCAGCTCAAATAACTTGCATAACATTGCATCTGTTTCCTCAATGTGCTTCACAGGCATACCTCACCATTGGGATATCGCTTGTCTTAATACTACCGTTATTTTCTCCAAGCAAATTTGGCTGCTTCTCACTTTTCTTGGTGAAAACCATTTACTCCTTAAATGCAGAGTCATTAAGCTGAGGTTATAGAAGGAGTCTTTCATATTGGAAGAAGGATCATGAATAATTCCTGTGTCTCTCATTCTGGGCCGTTGCCATATATTAGACTACATATTTGAATCTTGGCAGATGATTGAAAAATACGCACCACAAGCAACCCCATTCACTTCAGTGGTTCTTCTAGCAAAGGAAGCAAAGTGATACAGAAAATGAGCAGGAATATCATAATCTGGACCCAGATTCCAAGCAACCATTCACTGTTAATTTTTTTAATATTGCAAACCTCTGCAAACTCATGACCTCTCTTGTCTTCCTTTCTAGCTTTCTTTGAAAGTACTTTGTAACGTAACACATTTTCCAGAGGTCAATGGGGGAATATTTGCATTTTGATACATTTCAAATTTCTGCTTCCAGCACACTACTCAAATGCACTGTGCTAATCAGAAGCAAATAACGATCTCCTAGGTGCTTTAAGTGGGTGACTAGGCATATAAAGGCACCACAAAATGCAAAAATTAGTGAGAGAAATACATGTTAAAAATAAATAAATAGTGTGACTATGCTGGCAAAAGTGTTTTGGATTTGTAAGCTGAAAGTTCTGCCTGGAACAAGCAGCTAATGCGCTTTTGCGCACCACTGAAGTGATAAGGGCATTCGGGGGACGCCTGCACGAGCTGACTGCACTGACGGAGGGCTGCCTTCTCTGTACGTATCACGTGTACGTCAATGTACTTAGATGATGCATAAGCATTTCTGAGGGCTTTTTATACCGTCAGGAATACCTCATGTTCTGAACAACCCAAATCCAAGATTACGCAGGATCTAGAAAAAATAGGGCATTCCCAAAAGCATGGGTTTATCTGCGTGGAGGTCTTTTATTTTTAGCACTAGTGACACTCAAGCATGTCTGCCCCAGTGGGGATGGGGTGTATGGGAGAGGGAAAAGATCACAGCTGAGCAGATTATTTAATTTTTAAAATGTTTTTCTTTTTTTAGCTCAAATATCTAAATATCTTTGGCAGACAAAGGTGCAAAGAAACATAAGCACTTCTTCACTAACCACAGCATCAGAAGAAAAACTCCTCAAGCAGATGTTGCTTAGGCAGTGCTCAGCTAGGCAGTGTGTGCTTGAGAGAGATGGAGATACAGGCAGACAGCGCGTGCACAGACACTGCGGTGAGTGTGCATGTGGCTGCAAGCAATGGGAAATGTGTGTGTGTGCATACGTGGTTGTGTGTACGACAAAATAACACGAGAAAAACAGAGCTGCTCCAGTAAGCATTTGGTGTGTTTCTTTAAGAGAAGGCAAAGAGAAGCAGCCATGGGAGAGAGGCTGAAAAGAAGGGGTGGGAATGACCAAGTAATAGCGTGGCTGGAATAACAGCAGTGCAAGGTAAGAGATCTAGGCATCAGGGAAATCATTTAAAGCCATATTGATTTGCTCCAGAGGTCAGAAAAAGCAGATGCACTCGCTACTGTGGAATGGCTCTAACAGCAGCCACAGCCTTTTGTTTTTCTATTTTCTTTTAGCGACCTGCATTCCCTGAAAGACTGTGATGCAAAAACAGCGCAGCCTGTCCCGTTGCCACCTCCACCTCTCCCCCAGTACCAGGAGCCACAATCACTGCGAGCCTGCAGAAGGGACGCTGTCCAGCGAGCCAAGTGAGCCCTCAGGCAACACAGGAGACAGCCAGAGTGAAGGAGGGAGGGGAAGGGAGAGGAGGGGATCAATGGCTGAAAAGCACCTCTGGCGATTTCCATAGCGCTGGTGCTGTGATGAGCTGCTCAGCATCCAGAACCAGCTGCCGCAGGAGAGGCGTGCATCCCATCCGTCCGTCCGTCCATCCACCAGCATGGAGGGGCCTCCCCAGCACCAGTCCGCAACAGCGCAAAGCAAGGTTACAAAGGGGAGGCAGGTCAAGCACCGTGTATTCCTCCTTGCATCTAGAAAATCGAAGTGAAATGGGACATGACATAGGAAAATACAGTCTCATCATTGCGCAGGATATTCTGCATTTTTGGGAAAGAAAGAGGAGTGTTTGTTTACATGTAAATACTGCCAGGTTTTGCCTTCAGTGGTTCCAGTGAAGAAAGCACCAGGCCTTGCTCTTCAGAGTTGTGCATCTACATGAATTCAACTGGTCCTTCATATACTTACCAGTGATACGATTGTAGGATTAACACAGAGACGCTGTGGCTGAGATCTTCAAAACACTGCTGTACCAGGAAAATCAAGTACCTGGGAGGACCTGGTCTAGGAGACTCGTCCTGAGGCACCGAGCAAGCCGGCTCCTGAGCCCAGGTTTCGGAGCCTTCCCCAGATTCAGATTTTTCCCACTCAATCTTCTTCTTCTCTGCAAATGGCAGTTTCAGAGCCACAGAGATCTTTGCCAAATTCAAGTCAAACTTCTTGAATGGTTATAGCTATATAGTTTGATATGTTCTAAAATTTAATTTTTTTCACTTTCCATTTAAAAAAGGAGCTAGACTTCACAACAGCTGGGGTAAGGAGCACTCAGGAATGTTTCCCTAAGAGTGGAACTAGTGCTTTTTTTTTTTTTCATTTAATCTCATTTTTTTTTTTTCCTTGAAACAAAAACTAGGTTTGCTACTGAATGAAAAAAAATCAATGACTCCTCTAGCTCTCATTCTGCCTTAGCTACTGTCCCATCCTGCCTGTTTTCACACCAAGAACCTCAAGTGTAACCACACAGGATTACATGTGTCATTTAGGTTTTTCACTGGCTTGCTCCTTCCTGAACATCTGCTGAGCAGTGTCTGATTTGTATGAATTATGAGTTAGGCTGAGAGCAGGTCATAAAATTTCCATCAGAAGAGTCTTCCTAGAGAAAATAGTTTTCAGGTATATGTAATTCTTTGTAAAAATATAAAATTCCATTTTTCACAGAAAATGGGAATTGTGTTCAAAATTTAATATACACTTAATTGAAGATGTTAAAATAGTAGGTTTTTTTATTGCAAATGAAAAAAAAAGCTCCATTTTGTTTTCAATGATAAAATAATCAAACAATGTTCTAACTGACACTAATTGTTTTTTTTTTAGTGTTTGTTACACTGATGAGTGTAAATCCAGAGCAACTCCCTTGGCCTCAGTGAAGTTACTTGATTTATACTGTTGTAAATAAGACTGAAATCTCAGTTTATGTGGCTGGTTCTTGTGATGAATATCTTTGCTTTCTAGGTACACAAAAAACAAACAAACAAAACACAAAACAAAACAAAAAAACCCATGAAATTTGATGGATTCTAGGTCAGGAGGGTTGTGAAAAGTCCTAACTCCTTGTGGATTTTTTTCTAGTACAGCTGGTCAGAAGACATTGAAATGTGGAAATTTATTATTAGAAGTAAAAACATAAATACAGCTAAGTACTTAAAAATAATTTACAACTATATTTTTATCAGCTATCATTTGAAAATCATCAGTGTCATACAGAACACAGATTCAATTTTAAAGTGTAGGTCCATTTCTTCCAGTAAATTAAACATATCCTAAAATATCTTTATATCTGAGGACAGATGACTTTAACAGCATCATAGCAACACTGAAAAGGGCCTCTGTAACTCTTTAGACATATTTGTAGACCAATATATTTTCTCTTTCCCTTGTTAAAAAAATACCCCATTGTTTTAGATAAAGGAACAAAAAATTGCCACAAGACAGGGTGAGTGTCTGGCCTTCAAAAAGCCAGGAGCCATTCCCATTGGAGCCAAAGGCAGAGTACAAAGACTTTTTATTCCCAGAAGTACTTCAGTATCTGAATTATGAGTTAATGGTAGTTCCTCTGCATGAATTCAAGTGGAGAAATTAGGTATCTATATGCAAATGCCACTTTTTATTTTAAATTCAGCTGGTTTGCAGGCCGGAGCATTTTATGCTTGAGACTTGAGCAGGAACTCTTGTGATCAGCTTTTAATGTTTTTTTTCAAAGTGGTGCCAAACTTTTAGCACTGATAAATAAGTAATTGTGAGTGATTCTGGTTTCCAGGGCAAATGAAGGCAAGAAAAGTGCAAATTCATCCACAGTGTAAACTCCTTGACTTCAGTGGTATTACGCTACAAATAGTTGCAGAGTAGGATAAGTTGTGTTCAATAATTACCTTAAACGATGCCTTGGGCAAAGTAGCTCACTTAATCCCCAAATGTTGTTGCAAGAAAATTCCTTCCACACTGTTCCTGGGGAGCCATGAGGCATGATACATACTCAAACTTTTCCAAAGAATTTAAATAATTTCTTTCCTTGTTTTAGATCAAAACACTATTTTTGGGAAACATTTTATTGGTTAGTTTTCAACCCTGTTCCCCCCCAAAAGCCAAACTAACCCTCAAACCAAACAGACTTACATATATTACAGAAAACATCAACTGTGCTTCTGCTCTGTAAATATCTACAATAATCTGCCCCCCATTTTAAATCATATTGGTCATAGCTCTGTTCTTTCTACACATTCTAAAATCATATAGGAGAAAATAAATATTGAGATGATAATACTGAAATACCCCCCTGCCCCCAAATTTAAGGAAAATGTCTACTGTGATTTTTTCCCCCCCATAATTGAAATATGCAGTGGTAGTTATTTTTGACAAAAATAATGTTTACAAGCAAAAAGGATTCTGTCAAATTATTTTCATCCACCTTTCAAGAGCAGCACTGCTATGGAAAAAAAAAATCTAGATTTTTATGTCATCCTACTTTATTTAGGAGCCCAAAGCAGCTGTGTGTTGTGCCCACTTGTGTCTGGCCCTAGAGCACAATAGTTCTGGTTTTGTCCCACTTCTGAGTGACTGCTGCCTTTGCTAGCGATTGCTGCCTCTTCTGAAGGTGGCAGCTCTCAGGTGAGCAGAGCACTCTGCTCCCCGGTACAGTCACAGCTCTCCCACCTGCAAAGCAGCAATCATCAAAGTCAACTCCACTTTGCTAGTGATATGCCACACAGCAGAGCTGCTGACAGTGCTGGCAGCCTGCGATATTGCTGTGTAGGGGCAGCAGGAGCAGGATCTTGATGATTTGCACCCCCAGGCCCCATCATTTGGGTTCATTGATCTCTCTAATTAACATGCATTCCACTTCACCATTATTCCCAACGACCCCATTTAATCTCAATGACAGAACCAGAGATATGAGGGCCTTTGCTTACAAAATGCTTCTGGTGAGCCCTTTTATTCTCTAGGGCTCCTCGTGCAATCAGTCCAGTGCTATTTGGCTACAACCTCCTTTCTTCATGGCCCTGTTTCCACCTAGCTATTCAGGCCTCTCATCCCTCTCCCTCCCAATTCAGCCTTCCAGCTCAGCCCCTTAGGTCCGGAGACGCAGCTCTGACTGACAGCTGTGCATGCAGAGCTGATTTATTTGGCTGGTGTGGCACTGCGCCCGGGAAGAGGCCGTCTGAATGGCGAAGCTGTTAAGAAACTAATTGCATGATGAACTGCAGTTACAGTGGAGCCTTTACTGTTTGCTTCATCTAATCACATTCGCTACCAAGGATTTTTCTTATTTGCCCCTTTTCTGTTGTTTGAATTGGAAAAATACCAAGTTTACAGCAGGGATGAGCTTGGGCGACTGGCTCCAAAGCCCTTATCGTTAGCTTGTAGGTCCCTTCATTTGTTAAAAGGCTCAAATAGTGTCACTGCTATAAGTGTTTCCCTATTTTCTCATCTTGGACTGGAAAGCTTTGAACTTGCCAAGATCTCAGTTCAGAGCTCTATGTTTGTTCTGCTCATGTTGATGAAGTCACTAATCCCTAAATGAAGGGCAGGGAGCTTTTGGGGTTAGCAATTTCATCATCCTTAACAGAGAAAACAGAAGCCCTGACAGCTCAGGTGAGTTAACAAGAAAATTATTTCCCTCTGCCTTGTGTTCAAATCTATTTCTGAACAGTGGATCTGAGCTGAAGCCTTGGGTTGCAAAATACCAGCCTGTGGGAAGAACAAAATCAAGGGAGAACTCTGTGCCACAAGATCAGCTTTAATTAGGTCATGCTGAGCTCCCTTGAAAGGAAAAACACCTTCTCAGGCATTTACCTAACAGAAAAGCTGTTTCTACCTTGGGAAGATGTGTTGGTAAGGGATAGACCTAATGACAAGCTGCCTGACCACAGCTTCTATGGGGCCAGTGCCAACCGCTTTTGTCTAGTCATGGATGCTCTGCAGCAGCACCAGAAACATTGCCCGAGATGGTTTGCCACCATGTGTGTACTGCAGGGTTGATGCTGTTTGCGTGCGGTTGGTGATCAACATAATCCTTGCAAATAAAAGAATGTGATTTTGCTTACAGATATCAGGTTCAAGTCAACATTGACTTGTTCTAAACTTGACAAGCTTAAAGTCAGAACTTTTCCTCCTGATTTCAGTGCAAAACTTGGTCCACAGTCACTGCCTGCCTCCTGGGAAATGTGCAGTGAGCCCATTCCACACACTGGTATGGGGGAGCGGTTGCAAATTGCATTGTGGATAACTTGCAGAGCTTTTTTAAGAAATCGTTGTAGAAGTCGGTCTTATTTATGTAACTTTCAGGTAGCCTTTAACGGTTACAAGCATGTTCCAAATTTGCATGCATCATTCAGAATCAGATTCTTAGCTGGTATTACTGTATCTTTTTCTTTGCCTACAACAGAATTACACTGACTCGGGTTGGCCCTTATGCCCTGCTCCGTTCCTTTTGAAGCCAATGGAAAGTCACCCACTGACTTTGCTGAGCAGTGAACCAGACCTGCTAAACTTCAGTTGCTAGGGTAATTTCCTGCCTCCTTCATTGACCCATTCAGCAAAGGCATATTGTACACAAAGGCAGCATGCTTACAGCAGTGTACCTGAGGGGTAGGAGTTGCACGCTGTCAAAAGCCAAGAGCTTCACATGGGAGCCTGGCTTTCCTGCACCTGGTGGTAAGACACAGCAGCAAAAGGAGAATGGCAGCTGGAGCTCAACACAGAAAGTCCAACAATTTTGCTGCATCCTCCCAAAGAACTCAAATCAAAACTTTTGTCAGCTAAAATCTTCTTTACTGCCCCTCTTTTTTTTTTTTTTTCCTGTGAGGATATAATAACTCTTAAAACTAGACAGACTGTAGCATTCTTCATCTCCTAAGGTATCCACTAGTAAGAGCTCTGCAAGCCAAGCAACCTCAGGTTGTTGCAAACAGCTGTCTTGTTTCTTAGTTCATGAAATTCAGCCCAAGCTGGCGAACCTTCCCAAACCCTAGGCAATTCCCCTTCCTCTGCAGGACTGCACTCTTTTCAGCAATAAAGTACAGGATGACTCAGGCACCAGAAATATTTACAAAATGACATATTGCTTCAGGCAGTTTTCAGAACTAGGATGTCTGAATAGGAAAGGTTTTGGGAGCAAGGATTTCTAGGAAAAGTGGAAAAAAGAGAATCATTCCAGTAGGATCATGTGTTGATGCTTACCCCAATATATCAAATCATAAATTATAGTGGAGGGACAAGATTTATTTGTCCTGGACATTGCACATTAATGAGCCAGGACTGCTCTATAATATTCTGCATGGACTAGATCTTGTGTGGCTCTTCTTGTTGTGAGATTTTCAACTCAAAGAGAGATTACAGATTAGATCAACAGGAAAAAAAAATGTAAAAAAAAAAAAGTCAGACGTGGACGAAAACATGTATGCTGCCTGGTGGGATTATGGTAACAGTAAATAGGCTTTGTGGAGAATGAGGATGGTCAAAACATTGCAGAAACTGCAGGAATGAACTGGTGGCCATGCCACTTCACTGACTTAAAGAACAGATTTGAAGAAATCAGATCGATATATTCGATTTCTTCTACACGGTGGTATGTTGGTAACAGTACAAAATGAATGGACCCACAGAAACATTTTCCATCACTGGTTGTTTGTGTATCAACCCCCAAGCCCCTGCATAGCATGACGTGCACATGCTCCTCACATACCACACTCCCCCAAAAGATTAGCAGCACTTATCTGTGCATGTATGCATGTGCGTGGGCAGGGAGTTACTGTCCAGCCCCCATTCCTTTTTCTGGGTCCTCCTTAAAGGCAATTAGCAGCTACCTCCTTTAACATCAGAGACCAAATTCAATCATGGAATAACTCTTCTGCAATCAGTACAATTAGCAGGAATGTGTCTGACCCCAGCTTCACCTTCTCTGAAACGCGGTTCCTGGTACGAAGTGTTGCACTGCAGTTGAGAGTGACGTGTTATAAGTAACTGGATGTCAGGATTATCGTGTGAAAACAAACCAACCCCCAGATAACTGGGAAGTCTCAAACCAGATATTGGCATGATAAAGACAGAAATAATTCATATTTTCACATTTCTTATTTCTACTTTCTCATGATACAAAAACAAAGCAGTGCACCTCAACCCCATCCCCAAAAACGTACCATTACCTCACAGCTTACAAAAGGACAGCCAAAGTGGGGGCATGGTGGCTGGTGTGGTGTGGAAACATGAATCTGTACTTGGACAGAGAGAATGTCTGAAACACTTCTCCCTGCTGTCATAAGGAACAGGATTTTTTTTTTTTTTTTGAAAGGAAACCAAGAAAATCTTCTGCCTAGGCTTGCACTGCTCCTCTACAGTTATGTAGATATGACCCATCTATCTTATTGCTGGGAAACTAGAAATCTTAGAGAAGAAAGGGCTGGAAGCTCACCAGACTTACAGTGCTTGCGCACCGAGTTGAGGCAAAGATGACAAAGTATCTTTTGAGATACCATTATTTGATTATTGCTCAAAGTATTTCTGAAAACGGTGTACTCCTTTAAACTAAAGAGTGGCACAGCACTCCATAGAGATGGGGGCTGTTTTGCCTGAGAATTTTAGTTGCTTGGCTATGAAACAAATTGTGCTTCTTTGCTTAGCAATACAGCCATTTCTTTCTTTCTTTACTTAGTTTTCTCCATAGGAAATCTTGTCTTCCAGTCCCACTTGCACAACTGTAGTCCATCTTCTCTTTTTGACTTTCAAAGAATCCTTTCCATCCCCTGTCACACTATTCTGCTCCTTTCATGACATATGTACAATGACCTCTCTTCTCTGTCATACACAGTCTAATCCTTCTCCTTGAGCATCATTTGCACAATAATCCTTTTCCTTCTGCAACACAAGCACAAAACTCCCTTTCCTCCACTGTCACTTGCAGAACAACCTCTTACTTCTTGTGGCCCACCCTTTACCTTCTGTGCCTAACACAAAATGATCACACTTCAGCTTTCCTTCGATATAGGAGTGCATCCTGCATGCTAATTCTAAGCACACACACTCCTGTCCTCTCGTTCCTGGGTTAACCAAAGCTGATCAGTGAGCAGTGTGAAATACCATGGTGAACAAAGCAAGGTATACAGCCAAAATTTTTCTTTGTTCTGAAAAATTTCAAAAAACAATCCCAACTTTCTTACATGTTTAGAGGAAAAGACAACAACTAGTGTATGGATATTCCAGCATTTTTTCCATCACTCTTCTTTTTTCTTTTTTTCCCCTCCGTTTTAAATGATACAATAAAAAAAAAGGGGGGGGGTGGTGGTGGGGAGGGAGAAAGGAAGAGGAAAGTGGAGGTTAGTCAGAACTTGAACCCAAACTTAGTCTTTTAAGTAGCTCTGGCTTGTGTACCTCACAAGTGAAAGATTTTTTAAAAACTAAAAGAAGTTCAAAAAATACTTTGGCTTAAAAGCTTTCCCCCCTGCAATTTTTAAATTAGAGACAATTGTAAATGAATGTTTGCAACCAAATCTACCAAGGCAGACCAGTTACTGCAGCAAAGCAGAGTGAGAAAGCAAGAGACCAGCAACCAGAACTGCAAGGTTTCATCAACTCAGAAAGTCATTTAGCTGGCTTCGCTTTAAGCTTTATCCAAAAGCGAACAGATACCTTTTAAAGCAGGGCTTCACTGCCTCCTCCAGCTGGGAGAAGCCTGTCCTGAGCCCATCTCCTGAGCAGCAACAGCAAGATAGGAAGCTGACAGGACTCGGGAGTGATTACCCTGATTTGATATCCCCTTTACACAGCAGCATTGCATTTGGTGATGACTTTGGCTTAAAACGATCCCATTTATTTATTTGACCTCCTTATTTCCAACCTAGTGCCACAGCATGCCCTCCACACAGGGCTCAAATAATTAAATGCTAAGCTTGAGCCTTCACAGAAACCCCATGTTTAGAATCATCACTCTAAATTGGCTTTGTTCGCTATTAGAGTGGCATACGTTTGCCAGGATTGGCTTGACAGTGTATCCTTGGTCAGCTACACACAGATTCCTTGTAACAGGAACACTGGATAATACTTCTGTGTTCCTGTGTCTGTAATATACCTGGACATCCTGTCTGGTGCATTTGAAGTGCGAGATTTATTGCATTTGCTGTCAGAGTAGCTGCAGTGTGTAGCGTTAGCTCCTGGCTGGTACTAGCTGCAACGGCTACTTGAACTGAATCTAGGGTGGAAACCACCACATTTTTTGAACAAAGATAGTAATTATGGTAACCATATCATTTTAGTATTTTTCTTTCCTGTGTTTATGAACAAGTGATGTCAGCCAACAAGAGCAGCAGCTTCTTCCCTTCAAATTAATTCCTTCTTTGGAATAGTGAGACTCCAGATATGATAAGACTTCCAGCTCAGTATGTTTTCTCCTGCATCTTTTCAGTGGTGCATTACACATTCACCACAATTATTCACCTCTACTGTCCCTCTTAGAGCAGAGTTTTCCTTTTCCTCCTCCTCAGTCATGTGCATGCTGATGCTCTCTGTCACAAGCAGCCTGACCCCTCCTCTATGTGGGCCCCCTCCTTCCTGTGCGCTGTCCTGAATTACGCAGTTAAAAGAAATAATCATTTCAGCTACAAAACGTAAATCATGTAAAACAATGTAGTTGTTCCTGTTGCTATTTTTATTTCCATTTACCACCAAAACCAGTCTGGACTGAATAATTAAGCAGCTCTTTGTGTCATGGGTTTCAGTGCTGAACATAACCCATTAACCCCCCAGGAGAAAGGTCCTTGAATTCTGAATAATTCTGAGAGTAAACTGTGATGAATCAGGGCTGAGATAAGAGCTGGGCATCTTAATAAAGAAAAAAAAATAAAAAAAAAAAATCTGGAGCATGTTCTTGGCACGCAAGGTTGGTTCTGTGTTACAAGCAGTTTCTGCTCTTCCTTTTTTTTGTCCTCCCCCATTCAATTGAATCCCATGGGAAATGCAGAAAAAAACTCCACTTGGAAGAAGTGTTTGTTCTAGTTCATTCTATTATTTTTTGAATTTCTCTTGTTCTTGCCACTGAAAATATTTACGTGTAAAGAAGACCTTAGCATTATTAGGGCTCATCTGTTCATATTCTTATTCTGTACCTGAAATGGTCATAAATCTCACTCTGGTCTCATTTTTTTTCCTCAAATAGAGCCTTGTTAGCTGTAACTAGTTTTGGACATGCTTCTCTGACATGGATGCAGTTGATGCAACAAGGTTCAATGAGCTCAATCAGTAGTAATATTCTTGGCACCAATACAAGAGTGGTGATCTGTCCTTACCTAGCAAGCTGTGCAGCCAAATTGGTCTGTAAACTAAGGAAGAGCAGTGCTGTCCTTCTACATCAGCTGCTAGAAGCAAAAGACTGAATGTTTTTTACATGAAACAAAGTGTTTTAAGATCTCTTCCTGAACAGGTGCTTGGGAGGCAGAATGACAGCTCTACCCAGAGCTGCGCAGCCCTGCAGAAATAAAAGAAAGAGTTAGTACCTAGCTGCAGCCTACCATGTATGCCTATGGGCATACATACAACTCTCCTCATGTAAAAAAGTGTAAGCTTAAAAGGGACCAGCACTTAAACTGATCCGCTGCATAGAAGTAGCCATACCATTATTTTGCCCCATTATTTCTGTATCAGCCCCAACCACTTCTAGCTGAGTTAGACTATCCCTTTCTGAAAGGCAACCAGCTCTCATTTAGGGACTCTGATTGAAGGAGAACTTTGTCACATCCCTTAGTGATCAGCTACAATGGCTGGTGAAATGACTGCTCGCTGTTCTGATGGCTACAAGACACGTACCAGCCACGTCGTGTACTGACATAGACCACACGTGTAGTCAGCGATGTGACTAGGGCTCTGACATGAGTAATGGTGGTAAGAGCAAGCCCTGCACTGGGCCTGTTGATTCAGGAAATGCAGACTTTCAGGTTCAGAAGAGGAATTGCTGCCAGGGTTGCTGCTGCTCAGAAGGACTGACACCACTGCTTCATCTAGTGCTGCTCTGGGATGGAAAATTTCCTCCTTACTGACTCATCTTTGCTTTCTCCATCCGAGACCACAAACTGTTTCTCAAATTTCAAGCTAATTACCTAGTCTGGCTGGAGAGCAGGTGAAAATAAATAAATAAAAAGGAAAAAAGAGCATTAGGTGTAACCTCCCTTTCTCTTAATACTAGCTGTGTCACATACCACAGCAACGGGCCAACTCCTGAGCTGTGGGGAAACAGAACCTGCAATATGTAAATATTCTTTCTACACTTTAAGAAAACATGCACAAACTGAGATAAGTAGGTACAGAATTAAAAGATAATGTTGTGAGACAAGCCATGAACATATTCAGATGCCTGAAAATATATCCTCTATCATCTACATATGATCAGGTAACATTATTAACTCTATGTTAGCTGGGAGCGTGCACCTACACTTAGCGATTGAGTGTGGGACATATTCCGGAATATAGTACATTAATTTTGAGCTTTGATTTTATCACAAGGCTGTAATTATTGCTAAGGACAAAATACTGATCACAGCTAAAGGAAGAAAATGAAACTATCATTTTTCAGGTCGCAGATAGACTGACATTTTCTTATGATACCTTTAAATGAAATCCATTTTGAGCAAATAATAACCTAACTCTTCGCAGGACAGCATAAAACTACAGCCTGATGATGAGTGCAGGAATGAGCACTAACTAAGGAAAGTTTGCATTACTGTAATGCAAAGATAAGTCACTTACCATGCCTAACATGAAATTGGTGAGTATGCAGGTAAAATCTTGCAGTGAAGTTTAGAGATCTTTGCAAAATCTGGAAGCATATTTTCTTCTTTGTCTTTCTCTCTCTTTTTCAATATCTCCTTTCCTCTCCGTGAGGAAGAAACAATAATTTCATTCTGACTAATATACAGAAAGTCTCCTATGACCAGAATGGTAAACTTATAATGAGGCTTTTTATGGGCCACTGACTCCGCTCAACTAAATCCTTTTGTGCAGCTTCAGCTTTGCTTCACGGGCCTGTAAGAACACACTTCAGCCTTCCTGCTTCAGCAGGAGCCGTCATTGGTGCTGGAGAGTGAGGGGTCTCCTGAAGCAAGTCACTGATCTGCAAAAGAGCATCATCACCTTTGGAAAACTGCTCTGATGCAACACCTAGAAGAAAATGCAACCACAGCAGAAACCAGCATGCCCATCTGTGAGCCACCTCCTTCTCCTCATAAACAAGAGCTATAAACTCTATGACAAAAATTAAAGAAACCTTGAGCAAGCCTCCAAAAAACTCCTGGGAGGGGTAGGAAGCCGCTCTGTCATGTGTCTGGTCGCTCTCTACGGCTGGTGTGCCCAGGCCACCACGGGCGAGCCCCTGCTGCCTCTCACCGCCGTACAAGGCAGCTTTCTGTGAAGCGGCAGAGCACGAGCCGCTGCCTGAGGAGGGCCTGGCTCAGCCCTGGGCCAAGGTGGCAGGTGCCACACTGCGTCTGGTGCTGCCACAGATGTCACGTCCAAGGACCTGGCGTTTCACCAAGCAGGGATGCTGTCGAGGCTTCTCGGCAAGCAGGCTGCACCTTCACACATGGAAATGCAGCATATGTTTCTGGAGGGCCAGAGACTGCTAATGAGAGCCCCGTGTTGTACGGTACCTGCTGCAGCGACAGGTTCGTCTCGTGACAGATAGCCGAGTGTTTCTCAAGGAGCAAGCTACAGGCTGGGGAAGCATCTGTAGCCTGGGTGTTTACAGAGAACAGTCAGCAAACAGAGGAAGGCTGCGGTGTTGGAGAGGAATCACAGCACAGTCAGTCTGGTATCAAAGTATTAGAGAATAAACTGCGCTACCCCCAACCTTAAGGACTGCAGATAATGCGCAGCAATGAATTTTATCTGTGCTGAAGCACACATTTTTTATGCAGCTAAAGCTATGTCGCAGATGTTCTTCACTAGAATAGATTTGCTTCGCTAATCCTGCACTAAGCTGCTGGCGGAGCTCCCCGTGCCTCAGCAGCTCCCGCTCACCCGGGCGCGGTGCGGGCAGGCGGACCTCTGCCCCTTCCAGTTACCACTGCCGTGCTCTGCCAGGAGAGGGAGCTAGGAGTCTGAGATTCAGTGGCCTTTGATGTTTTCTGTTCGCAAATCATGAGGGTGTTAAGGCTGTCCAACACTAACACAGGCTTTCCTGTTCCTCTGGGTGGACGTTCAGGGGGCTAAGGGTTTCGCATGGAGGCTGCGTACTGCAGAAGGGGTTCAGGTCTTGCTGGCTCCCAGAGCACTCTGATACTCCAAACTGCGCTTCGAGGTCCTCACTCACTTTTCCTGACTGCTTGCCCAGGTGAACTCCAATGGGAGCCTGGACTCGATGAAAATGAAGTCTCCAGGTTCTGGCGTCCCATTATACGTGCAAAACCACTGAAATGCAACCACCGCTGGTGTGGAGAGTGGCAACCAACGGAGGCACAGCAAGGCAAGATACAGCTGGAAAACGGGAACATTTTGTTCAAGGCTACCAGGTGGCACACAGATGTTTGACAACATTTCTTTTAACTTAGAAACATATCAGCCTTCTTCCCCCTGCGGTATATGTGTTTCATTTTGAACAAGTAACTGGCAGCTGGAGAAAGTTATTAGAAAATGCTAAGTCTAAGTTCCAGCACTTGCAACAGCAGCAGAATTACCTGTTTCCTATTCTGCCCAAGCTTTCTTTTTCCTTTTTCAGATATTGTTGGCCTCAAGTCAAGTTTTGCTGAAGTTATGTATCGGAAGGGGAATAAGTGGAGCTCCAAGCTTGTTTAAAGAGTAGAAAAGGGAGTTGAAACAAAGCTGGCAGAGATACCAATACAATTATTGTCTAGGTTCTGGATGTGGTTGGGGCTGCTAGTAAGAAAACAGGAAATAAGTGAGAAAACAGTCCTTAAAAATGTGAAGAACAGCCAAGGAAGAACAGCTACAAGGCTCCACTTGGTGCTCAGATGTCTGTAAGTACTGATAAAGAGTGCATGTGAAGAGAAAGCGCTTTGTCAAAGGGCCAAAGGCCCTTTCAGTCATATATTCATTTCAGTTTACTTCAAGTGCTGGAGTCTGGCAAGGGAAGGAGAATAACCTCAGCTCTTCTCTGACTAACAAAATGTGACCACTGACCAGTATGTCCTCTTTTCCTTCAAGGTTGTGGGTAGACAACTGTGCTTCCCTCATATTTTCTACCAGATTTGAAACTAAGAACAGAGACATTTGGTGACAATTTGTGATGGAAATATTACTTGATTTCAGTTATTTGTAGGCTAGAAGAAGATCTCCTCAAATGGTGCTGACTTCTGTTAGCCAGGAGGTGTCCAGGAGCCAAGCTAGGGAAAGGACCTGCTGGTGATAACATGGTATGAGCAACCATTGGGACCGCAGGATATTGTAGGTAGCAAGGGATGCTCCTTCATAAGAAGTGCATTTTACTGGCTCTGTTATGAGTCAAAAGAATCCTGCACTTTCCTGATGTCATCAGCCTACCTTTCCCCATGGTCCCAGGGGTCAGCTTTGCTGCCAGCTGCTGGGAGACACCAGCAGGCACCGCAGAGCCCTGGGACAGAAGCTGCTCCCAGAAGCACAGCAAGTGGCCGTGGGTGCAGGAGGTGTTCAGAAGCCAGGCCCCTCACGTTCGTGGCTGTTACCATTTCTATCCTTGCAAAGGTCTCTGACTGACAAGGATGAGTGGCGTGGAGTTTTACAAGCATGAAGTTGCAACTTCCCATCTCTGCACCAGCCAGAACATTCTTATATATATAAAAACCTCAGCAGCAGCAGCCCCAAGGGACTATTAACTTCCACTGGCACAAACTAATTCCTGCAAAGGAGCTCAAGCCAAATCCTGCAGAGATCAGTGGGAATCTCTACAGGCTCTTGCAAAGGCTAGTCTGTACACTGGAGAAAATGTTGGTGCTTGGTCATATTTATCACCATTCAGGTTAAACTTGTTGTCAGTTAACACCTTTTCTAACACAATATATATTTTCTAAAGCTGAAGGAAGGTGAGTTTTTTTATCTCCTTTTATTTTTCAACCAGTTATTCTGATTTACTTCTGAAATTGCACAGCAAACTAAATGGATGTTCACGGAGTAGCCAGGGATCAATTATTACCTTTTCATGTGTAAACTGATCTTAAGGTACCTGTCAATCTGTTATAGTCCTATCTGCAGAAGATATGCCTGATTTCAGAAAACTGAGAACATATGAAGGAAGCTAAGGCAGGGCAACATTCACTTTCCTTGGCTGGTTCTCTAGAAGATGGTTGATGAGTGAGTTTATTATCTGTAGGAAGAATGAACAAGCCAATACACCCCTTTCAAGGTTTGCAGGTGCCTTAATGTAACTTGCTCATTTAATTTGGATCTATATACCTCATGAGAAGGGCAGAAGATTTTCATTTTCAAGGCCTTATTTAGCCATAAAAAGTGTATCACGTTAGCTAAGAGCAGGTCTATGAATTTCATTTTATTTGGTGACAGGAGGAATAGGCATATATATATATCACCCTTTCAGTAACTGCTATTAAAAGGTGCATGTTTCGTGAAGAAACAGTGTATTCCATGTCATAACATCTTTCGTGAAATAAAATTCAAGGTGTTTGTAGTATATGTACATGAAAAGTATCAGTTCTCTCATAGTTGTACGTTAAGAGTATGAGGGAAAAGTATAAGCCCTTTCTGTGACTGGAACCAGTCACACCTGGAAAATTAGGATGGATTTTGCTCAAATGCTGGCTCCAAAAAAGTCAGCAGTAGTTTTTCTATGGCCTCAATGGAGCCAAAATTTCTCCTAGATTTTGTACTATTATAGAAGTTGTACAATTTAGCCACCAAGGTCATTAAAATGCTATAATCCCTAGTGTGATCCATGATGGGGTAAAAGCACTTATAAAGGGATTGCTTTCTAAACTGGTGTAATTATGGTAGCAATTCCCAAAGTAGAAGTATTGCAAATGCATTTCCAGTTCCAGTTTCTCAATCTTTTGTCAGTGTTCATTACAGCAGTGATATGCTTGTGTCTAAATCTTGTTGATGTCCTTCCAGAGGGCACTAAAAACCCTAAAGTAAGTGAAGAAAAATTCAGTTGGTGATTCTGACTGGCTGCTGAATTGCCGCCTCTTGAGCCCTGTCCCTCAGCTCATAAGCTATAGTTTGCTCGTAAATTACACAGACTGCTCCCTCTTTGTTTATATTCATCCACTTACAGTTGTCTAACTGAAAGGAAATTAGGAAAAAAAAACAAAAACCCAACAGTCCTGTCCTCACCCAAATTTGGATGATATTGGGCTAACAGGCCCACGAGAGCTGTCAGCGCTTGCCATAGTCCTGTTCTGTTTTCAGTCCTCGGGAAGTGTGCCGCCAGGGCGAAGCTGCCCTGCGGGGCAGTGCAGGGCTGATGGGGTGGCTTCGGTGGGGCTCTGGTGACAGCGCACGGGGCTGGCACCAAATCTGGGGCCGCAGAGGATGCCCCTCTGGCGGTGCACGGCGCGGGGTCCTGAAAGCCTCTTAAGGCACTGATGAAGCCTACTGAGAGCTGACCTCTCCTCCTCCAGCTTTTACGAAGCGGATGGAAAGGCACATCTCTGAAACACAGCAACAAAAGATTCAAACTGAAACAAACACCAAAGTCTCACAGAGGGTGAGAAGAGTGCTTGACAGTTTCCTGAGGGTGATCCTCTCAACAATGATGAAAACTAGCTAGAGGTAAATAAAAGTAAATGCTCTCTTAAAAAAAATTATTAGATTATAAATGAAAAACCTGACCGTAAGGCCCACTTATTTTTAACCTTGGGGCAGCACTGTGATAGGGGTTCCCCGTCCTGCAGCTGTGGGCAGCTTTGTATGGACACTGCCTTTCTTGCCTTCCTCACAATTGCAAGTGACTGTAATGTGGGCGAGTGAGTTCAGAGTGACAGCTACACAGCTTGGGGGACAATGTGGCACAACAGCCCTTTGTCCTCCACAGAGGACAGACCACCAGGAAGGGGGAGGCTGTCCCCAGGGTCCAGCAGGGAAGCTCTTCTTCCATCTTCTCTGAAGACATCTAGCATCTGCTTTTCTCTCTGGTCTGTAAAATCACCTCCTTTCTGCTGCTTAACTAACCTCTCAGATGTTATCTGAGCAAAAATGTGCTGTTGTTCTTTAGGCAAGAAAACCGTAAAACAGCCCAGCATATTTATTCTCTTCCTTCAAGTGTGTCAGTCCTTTGGCTGATGATGACAAGATTTCTGTTCTTGTTGAGTTGCTAGCTTCTTCACAAGTGCTACTAGTAAATACATCAGTTTGGAAGATAATTTCTTACAACTGTCTGGCAAATTGCAGTGACACAGTCAGCTCATTTCTTATATGCCTTTATCAGATAGCTACCAGATTAAAGACTAAATGAGCAACACCTACTTCGATTATGTACCAGATTAAAGAGCAAATGAACAATACTTACTTGGATTTGAGATGGTCACTGGGTTCACTGTGATTTTTTATCTCCTCATTAGCCCCCAGAACTATCCAGTCACCAACATAACATGTTGCAAAAAGACTCTGGCTGTCTCCTAAGCTAGAGGAAAACCTGCAAATAATAACATGTCATTTAAATGCATCCCTGAAACCGGGGAGATGCCTCAAATAGATTACCATTTGGACTTTTGGAAACCATGCAGTCCAGTGTTTCTCACTAATGTTTCCAAAGAATTAAAAGCATCCAACATTTACATCTCATGATTTGATAACCTCTTTTGTCGTAAATAAATCCAGGAATTTCAATTTTTCTAACACAGAATTTTGTTGATTTTTAGTAAGTTAAGTGTATATAGCATGCAAACTAATCCATGTTTACAGCTTTTAGAATGTCCACAGCTAAAGAGAGATGGAGGTGAGTTGATATAATACTGAGCTGGGATTCAAAGCAAGGCCACCTTGCTAACATATATATCACCATATAATATCACCACATCTAACAATAATCTGTCTGTGATAGACACATTTCTTCCATGGTTGGTGAGTTCAATTTTTTTTTTTTCTTTTTGCCTTGTGGTCTTTTGGTTAGTGCTGCCAAGAAGCCACCACATTCTGGGCCAGAATCTCCCAAATTTCAACAGCGCATGTTGCAGGCTCTTGGTGAATGTGGCAGGCAGTAGCAGAACCATCTGGAGGAGGTGACAAGATTTAGCATGAATAGTTTTGTGGTTTGATCCTTCAAATAATAATTTAAAAACCTGTAGTCATGTAAGTAAGTTATCAGCATTATTCTCCAGCCTGTGTTCCTCCTTCCATTGAAAGAAGTTGTGGTGTGGCCTAAAACAGAGTGCAATCATCATCATTAACATCCTCCAGCATCTGATTAACACAAATGCTTGGGTAAAGATTGATCACTCAAATCTTTCCTTAGTGAAAATGAGACCGAAGACACACCTCACCATCTTCTCACTTCAAAAGATAAGCTCATACCATAAAGATTTTGCAATGAAGCCTCCATCTTACATAGGCTTACAAAAGAGCTGAAGTTGTGGCCCCAGCAAAGTATAGAAGACAGTGCTGAGGCCCTGACATGGGTCAGGTCCACAACATGAGTTTAGCAACTTGTGACGCCCATGTAGGTGGGTAATGCATAAATCAAGCATATGCATAAGACTTTACAGAACAAAGGACTGCAGTACGTTTTAGTGGTATAAAATGGCCCAAATCTCACAACCAGTAGCTTTGGTTGCTATAATAATAATTTTACTAAAATTAGTGCCTGATACATTAAATAATTTCTTGATGATAAATAATCTGATCAGTTCTATGAGAAAGAAAGAAAATTTGATAGGACATATAATCTACTGGGACAGCAGAAACTCATTACCCACGTATGTGGGAAACAAGAAAGCAAGAAAATACAGTGCTTCAAGCATGTTCTAAAAGGATCATTGTGCAGAAAAATTCTCTCAACACAAAAATCAAAAGGTTCATAACTGGGAGAGGCAGTGCCTGCTCCACAGTAACAGCTTCATGTTTATTTATTCTAGAAAAAATAAGAAGGAGATACTGAAGTAAAGAGAAGATAATTTTATTCCCAGATCAAATAAAGGAACACAGAGTGTGTTCTCATCAAAGTGATTACTTTAGGGGGAACTAATACAATGAATGTTATTAAATGAAACAACTTCTTTATAGGGCATCTCACATTAAGGATCTTAGCGTAAGTAATATTTCTGTCAGGCAAAGTGATTCAAGACAAAGCTTCTTGTAGAAGATACAAAAAAGACCTTCAAAAAGCCTCTAAGTAACAAGATGTGAATATGAACCATTGTGAGAACTCATACAGGACGGCACTTTCTCAGACAGTGTGTGAATTTATGCATCTTTACAGAGGTATTCCTTAGTAATCACATACTTGTAAAAATGTATTCTATTTACTACACTTTCTCTGCAGCAAATTATCCCTTTGCTTAACAGCCCTGAAAAACAAGGATGTCAGGAGCAAAAATGACAACTGTCCTTTCATTAGTCCTTTGAAATCTTTTATTTTAAATTAGCTATTAGATGATGGTATATGTAGAGCTAAAGTAAAAGGCTGCTCAGCAGAGACAACTGGGAAGAATCCTCAGCTGTTTGGGAGCTGTCTTCTTTGCAAACATGAAGGACTTGCATATCTCTCCTTCCATCACGCCGGAAACCTAAGGAGGAAACCCTTGCCGTGCCAAGCAATAGGTGCATCCCAGGAGTTGAGTTTGTACAGATACCTTGCTGAGTACATATACACACATTAGCACTGACAATCAAAGCAAAGCAATGTGGACATGTTGTATTTCCTGATATTCTGAAATGGACATCCATATATTAGTACACTTGAAGACCTATAGCTACATTTTATTATGCTAGAATCTGAGAGGTCTCAGAGGGTAATTATTTATAAAATGACTAAAACTTCTTGCCTCAGGTGCCAAGTTCTGGAAAGCCATGTCTTCTCTCAGGGTCATGAGAGTTAGAGATGAAAAAGCCTGACTGCATCATCTTGTATTGTTCCCTCCAGTGCCTTTGCCAGTAATTTATCAAATCTGTATTTATCTTAGTATTTTTATATGTCTCCCATTGCACCACTCTGCAATACTCAATTCCTTTATTCTCACCAGGGCCCTATCTGGTATATGCTGCATCGTATATGATGCAGTCCTGAAGAGAAGGTTAGTGGCAACAGAAAATGACAGAAATACAATCCCTTTTCCTTATTTGCTACCTCACTCACTAAATCAGGGTCCCATTCTCGCCTGAGGAGGCTTCCGTCTCTCCCACGGGAGAGAGAAAATTAGCAGGAGAGTAGGTGGGAACTGAGCTTATTCCCAGGTGTAAAGGGTTCAGAATTCTGCGCTTTCTGCTACTTTCTTCCATAACATTCAGGCCCTTGCATGAAGTGCAGACTTTTCAGCAGTGGCAAATATTTGGTCAAGTTCTATGGCTTTTACTATTCAGGAGGCTTGGCTGCAGAACAAATATGTGGGTTTTTTTGGGCTGGGATATTCTTTTGTTTTCTTCAAGCAGTTGCTGAAGTAAGGCCTGCATGCTTTTTAGCTTTTAACACTAATTTTTAGTTTTCTTTAATTCCTTTAATTTCTCAATTAAAAGCTACCAAAAGAAGAAAAGAAAACCCTAAAAAAATCCAAACATTTTTTTTCTCTTTGCATTGAGCAATTTTTCTAAATCTTTTAATCCTCTCTGTGAATAAATACTACAAACCACAAGCGCTGAAATGCCATTCTTCAGCGGCCAGATGTAGAGATCCTAGAGATCTCTTCTCCAACTTAGCTCTTCTCTGGAACAAGAGATTTTGAATCTGGGTGTTCCCTGAAGCATTGGATAACCCCAGAGAAAAGCTGTTTGGGTTTGGTATAGAAACATGAGCAAAATGTCTGGTAAGTCAGTGTCTGCCTTTGCTCTCTGTAATTCTCCCAGCTAAGGAAGAACAGCACGTGCTAATAGCTGTTTATGTTGATTATGATTTGCAAATATCACAGAAGAACACATGCAAATGACACATGGGAAAACAGGGCTCGAGAACATATCTTGTTATTAAACTTAGAATTCCACAGGTTTTTAATTCCAAAGTGTGCTCTTTTCAGTTGTAGTACTCGCAGGTAATGTAAGAACCTGTTGGCACAAACCACCACTTCTGGCTTGAATGGCTCCACAGTCATTTGTACAAGCCTTCAGTGAAAACATAATGGAATAATAAAATACAGTATGACAAAGCCTGTTGGGACTCTTTCAAAAATTTAGAAAGCTACTTACAAATATAGAAAAGGAGGTGCAAGCACTCACTTTTTCATGTATAACTTTCAAACAGACCTTCTTTCCCTGTCAATTTGATAGTAATACAAGTTTTGAATAACACATTGCAAAGACTGTGACTTGTTTCAGACATTTTCTTAACGGTCCTAAAGCAAACAGGAGTCTGGAGGCTTTGGCCATGAGCTAAGGGTTGATTCTCGTTTATCCTGCAGGCATTTTTCACAGTTCTGGCAGTATAAAACAGTCCTGAAGTGTTTGTGAAGTACAGTTTACATTTGCATTGTAGCAAATGAGAAATAAGTAAGTCCCAAAGTCTTTAATGCTAAGGTTGGTATGAATGTAAATTTAATAGACCAGCAGCTTTTTCATAACAGTCCCCCTACTTTCTCTTTGTGAGTCACAGGAGAAAACAATCATTCAATAAAAAATGCTTTTATCTTAGAACTATTATTTAGAAGCAATATCTTTCTTTGTAGAGGAAAAAAGCATAAATTCAGTATTATTTGCCATTTGCTTTTTTTTTTAGTTTTTACACATAACAATAGGTCTTCCTATTACTCTTATTAACATAAGGTAAAGTTCAACAAAAAATGAGCTCCAGTGATGAATCTCTGACTTATTCTAAAACATGAATGTTAATTCCAACACTGGTCCATCAGCTATATCGTTCTATCATTTATGAATGTGCAGCAAGTATTTCTGGGGATACTGAACCTTCCCTGGATGCATATTTTTGGATAAGATGAGGAGGACAGATGCTGGTCTGACATAAATAGACACCTTTGCAGACTTTGTATCAAGGATTTTGCAATGCACATCAGTAGTTTTATTAGAAATAAATACACCAAAGGTCTATTTCAAAAATCCCTGATATCACATATCCATCCCATATCTTGTATCTTCTTTAAACCTCAGTTTAATCACAGCAAATGAAACTGGATAAAACACTTCTTACTAGCTGTGTAGTTTCACTCAGATTATTTAATTTCCTTTGGCGGAATTTTATCATGCAAAAACCTGAAGGAACAGGCTAAAAATCAGACTACCAAATACTCAGCGGAAGTTTCTTCACGCCACATAAAGAACTGAACTAAAGACTTCATTATTGTCTTAAAGACAATTTTTTTTCCAGCCTCCTTTTTAAAGTTCATTCCTCAATACAGGCAAAGACGTCATAAAAATAAATAAAAAGTGATATTTAAAGTTTGCAAAGTTTGTGCATTTAAAGTATGCAAATATCAGTACTTCAAGATGCTTAGAAATCGAGTTATAAAGGAAACTAGACACCCAACCTGCAAAGGAAATATGTAAGATCATGAACTGGATTTAATGGGCTCCAGTAAATCATAACATTCATGCTATTGTGTGAATACTTCACTTTAGCACCAGATTAAAGAAAACCCATTTCAAATTGACAAACATCCTTTAAATCCTTCAAATTTAAGAATACAGTTGTGCAAGCCATTTACTATGAAATCTGTAATATTAAGCACATCTGACTTCTTTTTCAGTACAGACATAAAACTTGAATGAAATACTCATAAAAATGTTATTAATATAAGAATTTTCAGGACTAACAGATCCTTACAGATTATCATGTTTGGGTAGCAGCTTTAAAAATAATTGAAGAGAATGTTTGCCTTTTTTTGGGCGAAGAAACATAAACAAGTTCACAAATCCCTTTTATGAAAACATCAGTCCAGCGGAAAACACATATATCACACATAGAAATAAGTTAAAAACTTCAAAACTGTGAATCTTGGATTATTAGCAGCTTAAAAAGTTGTAAAGACTGGGTAAATTTATTAGATACATCTATTTTGCCTGGATTTTCTACCTCGACCTCCTACCCCTTCTTTGAAATCACCTGTCCTCAGAACAAAACAAAACAATAAAACAGTCTCCTGTGTAAAACCTACTGAGGATTCTTCAGGGAGATCTTTCTTCTGTTCTGTGTTTTTTTTAAATTTTTTATTTTTTAAAGCATGACTACAAGTTAGCTATCTAAAATTGTGATTACAGTAGAAACTTCTGTCCTGTGGAATGGAAAAGAAAAAAAATATTTTGCCAACTTACCCACGATGTCTCTGTTACTTAACATTTGCTCAGGGTATTATTCCTGAAGTTCATCAACATGAAAATGAAAACATCTCTTTAGGATTTTCCTAGTGTGAGCAAGGAAGGAGTTTAATGCAAATTCCCAATTGCATTTTGAAAGACAACGATGTAGCACTTACTTATTTCTGGCATTGAATCTCCCTTCAAAAATACAGAAGACATTTTTGCAATCAAGTGCTGCACATATTTATACATAACTCTGAAAAAGGCAGTTGATTTGTCAGCCTGGGAATCTAACAAAGAGAGAGAGATAAAAAATATATAAATGTAACAAGCCATAGAGAGGTTGCAGAGCTACAGGCACAATTACACAATATGCATGGTTAGGTGAAAACTAATCCAGACATTCGTAGTTTTGCTAAATTTAGAGACCCACACGAGAGAGCAAACAAGAGGGTAAAGCCTCCAGGACCAGATTGGAGCAAAACAGAAAATTTCCTCAAGCAGAAGCTGGCATCGGGAAGGGCCAGGCACATGCCCCAGCACCTCTGATCATGCCCCTGAGGCAGTCCTGTCTGAGAGCAGAGAAGGGTATCTCCTGTCTGCATCCATGTGGGCTCCAGCTGTGATTCTGGTCTTTTTGTCTCTCTCAGGAGCCACATATCAATTCCTGACCTCTTGGGAAACCTTAGTCACTTATGAACAGTAACACAAAGATTCACTCTTTTCCTCATTACTAGTCCAGCGTACTATTAGACACTACTTAATACATGGAAAGAGAAGCAAACAACACGTAAACCTTGTGGAGGAACTTTTCAGCTACGGTGGAAAAACCTAAGCCCTTGAAGAGTCTTGGAACATGGGTCTGCATGTACATGTGCTGTTCATGGGGAAACAAGGAATAGAAAACCATGTTCTTGGATGAAGCACACATCTTCTGGGCTTGTAATTCCCCCGAGAGATGCTAAATACATGGCTTCCTGCATAGCAGGACAGATTTCCTTCGCAAAGTTTTGAAGGGATTGGCAGGAGGAAAGACAGCATCGCTATTTAGTAAATTTGCCTAAAGAAGACTATTAAATAGCCCTAAAAGAGTCAAAGAATTCACATTTTCTTATTTCTAGTAGAAATAGAGGAGTTTCTTCACACTACTGCAGAAAAGAGGAATCTGTTCCAGCAGTGGGGAGATGGGCAGCAAGGACAGATAACATTTCCCAGAATCACTGCAGCTGACTGTCTGTGCAATTTATAGCATAGTTTTTTCAGAGAGAAATAACCCACCTGTGCAGGCTAAAGAAACTGCCAGCAGTAGAAACAGGCAGAGATTTTTTCACACTTGGATGTGCTGGTGACAATTCACACTTGAAACTAGGGACAGAAACAGGAGAGTGGAAAAGGAGCAGTAAAAGTTTTCCCTGACATGTTTAAACACGTTTCAGCAACACCAGAGCTAGGAGTACCTAGGCCATCTAAGTTTTCACTGCAACCGGGCATTTGGTTTTAGCATGTTCTGGGAGTTCATTTTGAAATTTGCTTTCTGGGTTTAAGTTCACGCTTGCTTATACCCCATGCAAATGCCAACCCATTTTGCAGCTGAGTCAATACATTTCCTATGAGTTGTGAATTTGCACTCTGACCGACGTGTAAGAGATGTACTAGAAAGTGAGTTATATCTTCTGCAGTGCAGCAAGACTTTTATCATGTGGTTTGCTTACTAGCCTGACACCAGCATTTAAGAGCTGCTGCAGTTATTCTTTATCCTTTAAATGTGATGTTGTTTCCTACTGCCTTGCTGTGTATGACAGAGCAAGACATTACTCAGGTTTTGCCTTCAACTCTCAAAAGTTCAAAGGAGTAAATAAAAAATAATCAAAGAAACAAATGGAAAACTTCAAGCAAATCGCATTATTCTTTTCTCCCGCCCGAATAGCCTTGCTGGCATTTGTATTGGAGAAAACTCTCCTTAGACCTCACTATCAATTTCTTCCCACCATCAGCATAGCACCAGAATTTCTCTTCCCATTGCACAGTTTCAGCTTTCTGTAGTTTCCATGCACCCAGGGGAGAAGTACCTGCCTCCATTCCCTGCAAATACTCTAGAGTCATTAGAAAGGAACTGACAATATAGTAGAATGTATACAATTTCCCAGAGCAGTCAAGGACAGGAGTTGCTGGGAGAGTTTGCGGTGGGGACCCAGCTAGGGATTGCTGTGACCACACTGGGCTGAGAGCACCTTCACAGCAGTGCTTGCAGGGCGAGGTGGAGCAAGACAGCAGGAAAGGTGGCTCGGTAGATCAGAGCTGGGTACTTGGGCCCTGCTCGGTGTGTGGGACAGAGGTTGCTCTTGGACCTGGTCACTATGCTGGAAATGAGGTGGATGTTGGCCATATAACTTCTTCACATACTGCTGGCTATGGAGTCAAGTCAAATCAAGGCTAAGCTTTGGGCAAGCCAGAATGGTTATCATACCAGTAGATTGTATCGTAGTATTGACCTTGATTTAGGAAGATGGTATTACTGTCTCAGTCACTCAAACACCAAAGGAAGTGCTTGACTTCAGTCCCACTAAAAGACTGTTTAGGACTCAAAATAGCTACCAGGAGCAGTCCTATTTAAAGCCAGAGTAAATTTAGAGCAGTAATATACACAGCTTTTAATAAATACAGAGAATGAGACCTAGCAGAATAGCAGGAATTGAGCCTGACAGAATGTGTTTGTGCAGCTGGGTTATAAGAAAGACCTAAATGCCGACAAGAGCAAACATAAACATAGACAATATGTAGCAAGTTTTTCTAGCCCACTTGTTTGCATATGCCACACTTTTGTCTCACTCAGCATCCTGCTCCCATTCCAAAATGTCAATTTGGGTGCTGCTGTTTTTCTGTGCTCCACTGGAAGCACTTGATTTTAGGAGGTGCTTAACACGATCTATTCAAATTTACCTTCTGCCAGGCATCTGTACCATGGGGGACTTCAGCTTTGGAAATATTGACCCTGTTCTTTATAACTTCATTGTACAAATGAGATGAAATATAAACCGTAACAAAGGGGTTCTACAATTAGGACGTATAAGTGCATGTCAGCAACATACATTCAGAAATCCAGATTAAGTCTTCCAAAATGATAAAGCTGGCTCATAATGTTCTTTAAGAAATAGATGTTTGCCTTAACTATCACAAGGCATGCAGAAATGGAGCTCTTAGACTGAGAGGGGAGGCTTCATAGGTTTAAAGAAAGCAAAGACCAAAGCCCAGTTGAAACTATCTTGACATCTGAAAAATTAAAGAAAGAAACTGGGAAAAACAACACTATCTATATTGTAAATATTCTGGATTCTTTCCTGGAAGAGGTGGCTTTGATTTGGTCAGTTAATGGCATGATGCTATAAATTACAAGATTCTTCAATGAGTTGTGTTATCAAACACCAAAATCATGAAATATATCTAGTTATTTAGATCCAAAGTCTTGCTGAAACCAAAAGAATTTAGGATTCAGTCCTTAACTCAGTTTAGATTTACAAGGTAGGACTCTGTAGAGCTGCAAATTAATCCTGCAGACAGGTAGTTCTGGCACTGTCCCAGATCCTGTAAAAGCGGTGATGTCTTTTCTGTGGTTTTAGGAAGTTTGTCCGTTTGAGGATACTTACTGCTGTCACAAAAGCCCCAATTCTCTAGATCCCACTGAAAGAACAGCACCTCTTAAAAACAGTCTGCTGATAACAAAGCCTTTAAAAGGTGATTTAGACATAAAATCTGGTTCGAACATTCACAGCTTTTACTATCTCTTTCTATGTGTCCCAGTACACACAGTTCCATGACAGACCTTTTCTTAAATATACAACAAATGGTGCATCGTGTTTCCTAAAACTCACTATCTGTGGACTTGCTTTCATTATGAAATTTTGTTGCACTGAGATGTGACATAATGATGACCATAACTGACCTGTCACTGTAGATCAGAGCAAATCATATTCAGCACAGCACATAACTGTAATTAAACCTTGTTCCCATTTTGTAATATGGACAAGACCTGACTTGGAAGGGTCCTAATAATCAGACCTCCATTTTCAAAGGTACAGACATTTTGTCAATATAAGACAATAACAGGGAGATAAAAATTTTAAAAGTCAAAGGAATTAATATGATGCATGTGCTGCAGGCCGTAGTTTAATCTTTGAGAAACTCAGCTGTCTGCAGCATTTTTACAGAGGCACGAGAGATTTTTAAGGTAACCAATTGGAAAGGAAGGTATAGCTTCCATTCAGAGCGTCATCCTGTATCTTTAAAATCACTGTTGGAAGAAAACATTGTTTTCATGCTAGTCTCTGCCAAAATGCATAACGTGCCCTATTATCTGCAACAGCATGTGCTATTCATTCACAGATCAAAGCAGGCACTCAAAACTGGACACATGTGAGTAAAAAGCAGAATTGTCACGTCTATTATAAGCAGTATCCTCTATATGTGAATGGAACAGGACTTGAATACAGCCCAGGAAAGATTTTCTGTATTTTAAGATCAGAGCATTTTATTCTTTCGGAAGCTAGTTATCGGTGCTTGTTTTTTCTGTGCAACACAATCTTCTCAGGTATGGCTCAGAAAGCAGCACCGTAACATGTAAGCGTGACTGCATCTACGTCTACTGGGTTCACTAGATATTGATCCTGTCTTCTGGGAATATGCAAGAAAAGAAGGATTTTTCCCTTTTAAATCTGTGTTAGGAATTATACAGTCCCTAGTCAGTTGTATGTGCTGCTTTGCTTCCTGTAGGGAGAGGGATATAAAAAGGGCAGATAAGGAAACCTAACTAGAAGGGTAGGCCTCTTAAAAGTATTCATTGTCTAGGGAAAGAGGGAGGAAGGAACTCACCTGACCCTGACCACCCAAGCTTTTAATGCTCAAAAAGACTTTCAAAGCTTTCTGAGGAAGATTTACAGCTGTGAAAGAAAGCTGGAATTACAGGGAGGCAGAGGAATACAACCCGCCCTTGCTTCCTCCCCAGCTCAAAAGCACCCCAGTCACTTCTACATTTTTCGAAATGTAAATAGATTGTTTTGGGAACTGATTGATAGATGGAATCAAAGGGATTCCTAGCTTGACACCCTCACACAGTCTCTCCCTCCAAATTCCTAGCACTTCTCTTAGAGGGGCTGCCTTTGCTGCCAGAACCAGCCCCTCTTTCCCACCTCCGTGCCCTCTGTAACAAAAGAGCCCATCACAAAGGGTCCATGGCTGCTGTGATTAACACAGTACAGCTATGGTCTCCCTGCAGGCTAAGTTCCTAAAAGCCCGTAGCTTTCTGATAAAGTTCGCTGTGAGAAGGTCACAGTCCTCAGCCTTCTGGATGCCTCCTCACTGAAATATGGCAATATTATTACTGGCTCTAACCCCAGAAGCTCTAGATAGGGTTTGAGATCCCCCATGCTGCACACTAAATTCACAATGTCCACATCTTGTAAGATATTATTATTGTGCTAATCTGTCCAAACAGCAATAAAAGACAATGATATCCACTTCCAGACGCAATGACAGAATTACTCCTGTCACAGTGGATTTTCCTTGAAGGCTCTGGAGCAGGTTTGACCTTCTGTTCAGACCTCCAAGAGAAGTTGTTTTTACCAAAGACTTCTTGAATAATGGGGAATATATAAAAAAAAGCTCCTTGAATTCTCAGCATCTAAGGGTCCTGTTTCAGTTTTAATACATGCATATACAAGACTGTTCTGGTGGCAAAAGCAAGTGCTTTTTCATTTGTGTTGTATTTGAAAATTTCAGGGTCTTTGGGGTTTTAGCACCTAAGGATACAAAACAACGATTCAATGTCTCGGAGGATGTATCTCTAATAGTTTGTTCTGGTCAGAGATGCCACAAAACCAGAAAAAAGTTTTATTTTTTACACTTCTTTTCATGCATCAAGGAAATGATTAGAGGCTGGGGCAGCTTCTGGCAAATGCAGCTCCCAAAGGGGCCCAGTGCTATTTATCTCCAAAGCAGGTGATGTGTTGGATACGATGCTTAACTCACTGAATCTGTCTTGAAGTTCTTTACTGAAGATACGAAAAATCATGACAAGCTACAGGAATGCGATCTCTTTCCTTACATCCCCTCTCTCTGCTATAGTGTATTTTAATGGATGTTTGGTGGTAGAACAGTAGAAAACCCCCAAATATAAGCCTGTATGAAATCCAGGAACTCCTATGATTAAAATATCAAAATTTCAGATATGACAGTGTCCCCCAAATTCTGGAAAAAATTGTACACATTTTATTGCAAATATTACAGCTAGGATCTTCTCAAATTATTTTATTCATTATGTTTCTTCTTTACAATCAGTATTCATTTCATAAGTCAATAAGATTAACACTTGGGCAGGGAGCATGTCTGTGATCACTACAGATCTGATTCTGGTTATTTTGTTCAAAGTACGTAAACAGTTCAATATTTTTTTACAAGCGGTTTCCATCTTTTCTGATTTGACAGCACAGGTTAAAAAAGATCGTCTGTAGAAAGAAAAAAAGTCTGTCCAGTAAAATATTGGCCACTTCTGTGACTTTAAAAGAGAATTAGCCACTGTTTATATCAAACCTACCCAGGAACAAAGCCGTACGTTCTTGTAGCAATTATGCTAATAAACACCCTGCTCCCAGGTTCATGCTAGCGAACAAATAAAGTAGCAAACAGAGAGCATGTTAATGATCAAACTCCAGCATGAACAGGCAGAAGGGAATCGATATTTGCCTAATGGATTGGGGTACAGTTGAAATTGACCTTTTTTCAAACTTAGGGATTTAACAAAATAATGAAGGCAAAAATAACTACCAGGAAACTTCATCTACTAAAGGAAAGAAAGAGGTTTATGAAACTCTCCTGGTTCTTGTTCCCTGCTGTCTGTTACAATCTATGGCGGGACTGTGACAGCATTTAGGAGTTTAACGTCCATTGAATAGAAACTTGTCACAGGTTGATGGGCTCCTGCTGCTAGATAAGTGCCCATGATTAATGATGTGGACACTATCTCCTTTTGCCTCACAGGAGAGTCAGTAGTGACACTTGCTCACTGTACAGTTGAGGACACCAAAAACTATCATCTACCAGGAGTAAATATACCATGAGATTGTGACAAAGATCACAGACAAATACTGTCTGCCTTGCAGCTCAGGAGCGCATTTGTCACACAGCAATGATGACTTTGGCTGACCTCTGGCCTTACCTACACGTCCGCTACACGTCCTGAAGGTTCATGACACGGTCTCTTGGTCCCCATGCTGGGACCTGCACTGACTGCTCTAAGTGTGCCCCCTAACTGTCACTGTGCAAGCATCTTAGTTTGCAGTTTGATCTGATGGACCAATAAAAACAACCAAGTTTGCTTTTGAATAGAAAGGAACATTTTTCCTTGCATAAAAAAGACCCTCTGTTTTCATTTTACACAAAATGATTTTGTGTGAAAAAAATTTTTGCTTTATTTTCTTAAAGATGCTTCAGATGCAAATAACAGAAATGAAAATGAGAGGCTAACTTGAAGCTGCAATCCCAACACAGAGGTGGAATGAAGGGTTCTGATTCTTTTTAGACTTGGTACCCTAAAAGCATGGGGAAGTAGAAAATGAGTCAAGGATGCCGGAAACCCAGATTAGCTGAAGTTCTAAGTAGACTTGAGCTTACAAGTCCATTTGCAAAAGACTATTGTAGCTCATGTACTACAAAATATTCTATCTGCTGTTGGTATTTTCTCTTCGAGCTGTTCAACACCATATGGAGATTTTAAAAATATTTCTTTAATGAGAAGAGAAACAAATGACATACTCTACCTTTATAATCTGATTGTCTGGTAACTTTGAGATTTAGGGGCACAAAAAACTATCATCTACATGAACTGGAGAAAACCTCTGAAGCACACTGCGAAGCTACCAAGAAAAGATGCAAATACACACATTTAAAAGTTTTCTGTGTATTTCTCTAGAGCTAGCTAGACCAGGAACAGGAGCCCATCGTGTAACATACTCATCATAAGGGAGAGAATAACACCATTGTCCTCCCTTCCATCTCTGTTTTGTAGCTTTCGACCAGAGAATTTTTTAAAAGCCAAATTCTTTTGGCAAGGGCTATGTGAATTCTCCAAATGGGATGAGTCATCCTGAAATCATAGTTCTAGCAAATAAAATATTGTTAAGAATAAAAGAAAAAAAAAAGATCACCCACTTCTCTGTCTTATTGGAAGGGAGGTAGAAGGCAGCATATTTTGTTTCATGAGATATCTAAATCAAAGCACTTTTATATGAAACATTCCCAGAATTTTAAAAGAAGTAGATTTGAGTGTTTGGGCATAATTTTCCCATATAAGGTTGGGTTAACTCTCACCTCACAAAGGTTTTTTAATCAGTTGAGCAAGACTTTGTATTGATATTAGAAAGTTTTAACATTCTGTTGTACTACTTACTGTTTAATAAATACATAAATTAAAAAAAAAAAAAAGTCCCGCACATCAAAACAACGTCAGCCTAATGTACTAGATGATGTTCTTTTCTTCCAGAAAAGACCTGTTTGTTTGCTTTTGTTTTTGGTTTTAGGCCATAGTTTTCTGTAGATAGCTGATAATTTACCTTGGACACTTCCAATTACATGAGCCAGGATTTCCTTAAGACCTGGAGAAGTACTAATGAAGTCTGACATGTTTAGAGGCAAACAGCTCTCTTGATACTTGCAGCTCCTATCAGAGGGCTGGTCAGTGTTTCCTTTACTTTCTTTGGAGTAGCTTTGTCATTCAACAAGCAGAAATTGGACATCTTGAAAACCTAAGAATATTACAACTGATTATGTAATCACAAAGGGAGTGCTATTTTTCTTCTTAATTACTTTCTTCTCCATTGCTTTTACCTGTTTGTATGATCCATAATATGCACCTTAAATAGAAAAAATACATCAACTACTGATGCTTTTTAAAACTGGAAAAAGATAATTTTAGATGACTGTTAAAACAAATGAAAAGAAGGATACATTGATGAGGATGAAGTAATTTGAAATTATTTTGCTTAGAATCTACTGTTACAAACACTGAAGGTGGGATTTTGATCCCACTGTGGTTTAAAATTGGTGTAATTTCTCCAAGTTAATTTGGCTATATTGAGACATAACTGAGTTCAAAACTGCATCTTGATTCTGTTGTGAGTGAATAAAGGATGAATCGATATTAAGTTTGTTCTTTCCACGTTTGTGTGTTTTTGATGGCCTGTAACGATGAGACACCAGTGTGCTGCTATTATCCTTCATAAAGAAAACTTATCTTGAGATTTGAAACAGACTTTACAATTTTCAGATCTCCCCTTCAATATTTTCAGGTAGTTTCCCTGCAGATATGCATACCAAAGTTAGGGTGAGTGGGAACAATAAGATATTGTTCCTGCTGAGGTGCTGACAAAGCTTACTCATGCATTTTCACTTTTACATTATTTTTCACTTCTGCCTTCATGAAATTCACATTGAGAAGAGGATATCCTGTTCTCTGGAAGAGCTTTGTTGTTCTGTTATTGTTATGCTTTCTTAAGCGAGGGATCTTCTTGTGGGATAAGAGGACTGGATGATATTACTGAGGCCAATCAAGATCACCTGTGAACCTGTTTTGGGGATATTTGCAAGGTAGCTTGTATGGCATCTATCCTTTGTAAAACTCAGGCTTGAATACTGACTCATGAAAAAATAAACTGTTTAAGGAACAAAGACTGAACCAGCTGGCCTGCTCCAGGCAACTCCAGCCTACCTGCAGGAGGACTTAGCAGGTACTTTTAACAAACGATAAGTGGAAGATGGCAATAGAAGGGTATATGATACTAAAAGCACTACATCGAGGATAAAAATGACATTTATAAGGCTTTCAGGGTCTTGTAAATCTTGTTCACTACAGCTTATACAACTAACAGCCTGTTCAACAACAAGCAAAGTCTTCAAAACGTTTGTTTTCTTACCAGAGATAAGCAGGTTCCTGAATAATATAATTTATTTTTATGCTTGATCTTATTCTGAAAACGTAGTAAACTCAGTGACAGTGGATCACAGAAATAAAAGTTCCTTTTTCTTTCTCTCCATAAAACTCTTCATTCTTTGCTATATAACAAACAAACAAAATTAATGCAAACCACACACAAAGGAGAAAAAGATAAAAAGGGGGTACGTTGTTAGCTGATTCTGACCTGATCATCTATGACTACATAGATCCAGAAAATATCTTAATCTTTTGCGTTATCCACACATTAAATAACTAGAAGTGAAATGAGTTACCAGAGAAAAGTTTTATTTCTAGCAAAAATAGAGATATTTAATCAGAAGATAATCATCAACCTTTTAAAGAATGTTGATTATTTGGTTATGAATTTATTTTGATGTTGCTAGAAAAAATGCAGTCACTTTCATGTTTTCCTCATTTTTTTTTCACTAGTTGTAAGTTTTCAGACATATTAGCCTATTACAAGTACATTTTTAACCTCCTCCCATGCACACACAGACTAAGGGAGACACATGTTTCTTGCCACAAAATTAATTTGAAAGATATGCTTTGCACATATTAGCCTATTTTAATGCTAGACATAATGTAAACCTTTATTAGTGATTAGAGGTCAGAGTGGTAATGAAATAGTCAAGGTAGGAGGCAGGAATACTTGTTCACCTTGAATTTATTTTGGGTTTAGTCATTTGAATCTGTCTCTTCATCTTTCAAACCCATGAATGAAACCTAGAATTAGTGCACATGAATAATTTGATGTAACCACATACAATGTGTGAAAGCAAAGGCCAAGAAGAAAAAATAAAATGGCATGAATACACCTGTCTTTCTGACTTCAAATATCACGTATTCCACTGGTCTGATAAAATGTAGTGTGATGCTCTGTAGTGATGTGCTCCTATATAATGTCACCGAGCTTCTTAACCACAAAGAATACAGCAAATCAAGGAACTGTTCATGCTTTCTTTCTCACATTTTATGTCATTTACTTTTAGTCATTTTCAATACTTTAAAAATTGACATCCCACATTTTAATAAACTGTTACCATAATTTGTGATAATTATTTTTTCTTTACTATCTTCTGTGATACTCTTTTGATCTCAGGTTTAAAAGGGCTAGTGAAAGGCAGCGAAGTTACATCCCTGGAGGAGATCCATCCCCACCAGACCCTACAGCATTTCAAGCTTTGGGTACCATTGGACATATCCTCCCTGCTCTGAGTTCCAATTACCAGTGGGAGTGGAAAGTTAGATCAGTTTCTGTCAATTCAGTTTTAAAGTTCATAACTGAGTCTGCTGAGATACGACTTTATGATCTTATAATTCTCTCATAGCTTGACACTAATTTTATAAATAATCTGAAAAAAGTCCTCCATAAACTTCCTGGATGAAATAAACCCCTAGACAGGAAGAAGCCTAGAACTGAGCAGGATGAATACTACTGCTCAGGTTGAAGTGGGTAAATTCCATCTACTTCCATTTATTTTCTATTGCAGAATCGGTGTACTCCGTGTGGCAACCTGCTGGACATGTTGGTCCAGAACCTGCATTTCAAAAAGGATGCTGAAAATCATTGGAAACCATTCAGAAGGGAGATACTAGAATGATTTGAAGTATGCATGCATTAGAGGTATATAGAAAGGTAGAATTTAGAAACTGAAATTTAGCTAATTCTGACTAACAAAAAGTACAGCTTTTAAACTTACAAGATAATTAAAAGTTGTGTTGATTTACCTGGAAATGTGGTACATGCTCAGGTATCCAAAGCCCATAAAACAACATTTGTTGTCTTGCTAAGAGATCTCTAACAGGTTAAATAGAACTTAATACACTAATTATTGAGATTTAATAAAAGGAACTCAAAATGTGGCACTATGATGCCCTTCTGGGTATGAACTATGAATTTATATCATTCTTTAAACTGTCTGAAAGCCATGTCCATATGATGTCTATTCTGATATTCATACAAGAAGCTACAATTTCTTTGTGTGTCTCTGCTCAGGTGCCTAGCAGAGCTGGTGCCCAGCCTCCAGGTACAACTGCAATACAATAGATGCTGATGACCATTCCTGGGATTTGTTTTCAGCAGAAAATCAAGAAGTCCTATAGGAGTACCACTAATTAATATTATGTAAAGCACAATATTCAGTGCAGAGAGAGAGAAAAATCATTTAATAGGTTATCATCAGCTACTTTTATTTTAAAAGATCTCCCCAGAAACAGCATTTCTTACACTTTTCCCCAGACTCTCAGGCAATCAGAATCCTAGAGAATTTAGTGCATCTCACGATACTTGCTTGATTTCAAAGTTTAAAAATTCACTTAAGAAATCGCCATCCTATAGCCATGTTGCTGTAACACATTTCACGAGTGTTCCAGGTCCATGTGAGCAAAACATAAGATTGCTTAAGTTACCTTTTCAGAATGGTTGAAAAGAAAGTAACTTTTTCTACAGCTACTTCAGGGGTAAAAATGTGAATAAAACCACAGAGTTTTAGGCTGGGACTTTTGAAGACAGCTGAGAGAATTTAGCATCTCAATTCTATATCATTTCTGCAGACTTATTCCTTTGATAATCCCAACTGTGTACGTTGAAAAACTCATATCCTTCTAAATACTCACAGCAACAAGAACACTGCATTTTGTACAGTTTTATGATCCCATTTGTGATGGGCATGAGGAAGTCTATCTTACAGACAAACTGTATCATGTTGGATGCATGCAGCCTCCATAAAGACACTGTTACATGTTCAAACATGGAAAATATTTGACATCTCTTGTTTGCCTGGGAGACCACGCTTACTTTAAATATGTGGATAAACATTTTGTTTATCTCAAGGAAGATTGTGCCTTAAGGCATAAAAATTATGAAGGACCAATAATCTGAAGGTTATTTGTGAAACCTAGTCACATTTGTGTTTATGTTTTTTTTTCCTCTGTCAATTGATACTGGGATGTTTTGTAGCATTTCAAGTTTGCAGATAATTGAAGGGAAATAGCCACAATAATGAAATCACTGCTGGATCATGTTCTGTTGGGTGACAAATCAATTCATTTATGATACTTTCTTTGTCATACAGAGCCATTTTATTGTGCAGTGGAAACCTCTCAAATTAATAAAACTGTTAAATCCATAAAGTCCCATGTACCAAAAAGCACATCATAGAAAAAAGTATGAATCATTAAAAGAATAAAATTGATAAATGCTAGCAGGAGACTGTCTGGAAAAAGAATTTTGCTTTTAAGAGGAATATGCTATAATAGTAATGCACCACTATACATATACATGCTTACGACATCAGTGTGTATACATGTATTAGTTATATAAGCATATAGATATATCTATAGATTTAGACTCATGCTGAAGTTTTGAGCTTTTATTACCTGCTTTGTATTGCAGTAGTTTTGGAAGCAGGTACCTATTGCATGGTACAGAGAAAGAGCACGGTGAGTTCCAAACAGTTGCATCGCAATGTTATTTAATAATGTTTTTGTGGGGCTTTTGCTTTTTTAGTGAAACATGATTTAATACCAAGAAATAAAGCTTTCATTAGATTCCTTCTAACATGATTTAGCTTAATTGGGATTTTGTAAAATTGCTAAACTTGCCTACAAAGGAAAGAGGTTAGAGAGACTTTAAAATTATGTAATAATATATTAATTCCTTTTTCCCCCTCAGTCTGTATACATTTGCAAAAGACTCATTCATGTTGCATGACATACTTTAGGAAGTCATAATGAAGCTATGACACCAACTGCCTTTTTGAAGACACTGCACAGACAACCCTGGCAAATGTAGAATACAAAAAGCTCTAAAGAAATGACCTTAGCATTCATTGTCTCTCTTTAGCGATCCCACTACTAGGATTCAGTTATTTGGTGACACAGTGACAGTTCTTATTTTTTTTTTTTTTAAAAAAAAGATGGTGCAAAGCAAGACAGTACAAAGGAAGATGGCACAAACCAGGCTGGGATGAAAAGCTAAAAGAAAAGACGTGCTGAGGAAACATAATTTTTAATTACTGAAAGACTGAAATTGCCTAGCCAATGGGTCAAAATAAACTCTTAAGTAACTCTAAGTCCCAGTTAAAAATATTTTTGCAGTTTGAAGGTTTTCAAAGGGCACAAGACAGTAACTAGCTAGTATTTTTCAAGAACACCTTTTGTGCTTTAAACAGACAGAAAAAAAAGAAAGCAAGAAAAAGAAAGAGGAGAAAGAGAAAGAAAAAGAAAAAATCTTTTAGTTCTTTAATTTCAGTTCCTATTCCAGATTTAGAATTTCTCCTATTTTTTATGTTGGGTTTTCAGTTTACCATTTTGTATTTTTGACTGCTGAATAGATGGGTGGACAGACAGAAAAAGGTGATTAAGGAATCCTAAAGCTCTATATTACTCCTGACTGAGCTTTACACTTGAATAAATGATGAAACCTATAGAAACTTGTTCAACTTTTAAAAATTGAGATGGAAATCTCTTGGGAAATATTCATAGCTGTTTTCTCCAGTGTTCAGGCAGCTCTACTTAGATGATTTGCTTAAAAAGTCACCCTATACCAGACACACCATCAGTATGGATCCTGCTGGCTCAGCCTGAGAATTGGCTCAGACGAAAAAGCACCATGTGAGGAAAGGCTTCCCAGCTCGAGGCAGCTTTCCTGCTGGCCTTCATTTTGAAGCCTCGTGCAAAGAGGGCCTAGAGTATTCAATAAGTAGGAGAGCCTTCTGCTAGCAGCACCCCAGTCTCCTCTGAGGCTGAAGGAATTCCTCGCTAAAGCATTCACACCGGTTTCTGTTGCATCGGCACCCATGAAGCTGTCAACAGAGGTGTGATTTACCCAGTTAGTTGCCCTCCAGCCTGTGTGCAAACCCATATGATGCAGAGACAGAGATCTTGATGGCAGGGATTTGTACAATTGTTAGAGGCTTTTTGTGATCCCTTTTTGGATCAGGCGCTCTTACATTACTTGTCATGTCATGGATTTTACTTTTAAGTACCCTTTGAAACTGTCATGTCCTATTCGACTCTGATCTATCCCTAACTTGATGCATATATGATGAACAGATAGAAAAATCATATGCATAAAAATTCCCAGCACTGGAAAAAAGAACAAAGACAACACATGAATAGACCATGAACATTTTTTTCCACAAATTGGAGAGATTTACTAGAAAATCAGTAGTGTCACATTAAGAAAAGAAGCAGCAGTTTCACAGCGATGAAATGATTACAGTATCTATACAGCAGCCCTAAAACTGAAGCCATATAGCTCTCATCCTGGGCCACCAAGATCAGATCTGGTTCAAACTGGATGTACATTCACTAAATAAAAGGAATAGCCAAAGATTAGAAATTTCTATGATTATTTTTTTTTTTAATTAAACCAATGCTCTGTGAATGTTTAATGTGAAGCCAAAAGAATCTCAACCTAACGTAAAAATAAACAAGGAAAACACAGACTACATCAACGCACATCCACTGGCACTGCTGGTAGAGGAGACTTGGCTTGCTGGACTTCGTTGAGGTTCCAGTTACCAACACCAGCCTTGGTCTGCACAGTCATTTCTCCTCAAGGACCTGATCTCGCTCTCTTTGAATTTGAATCCCAGAACTTCTGTTGGCAACATTTAAAACTCACAATGAGCAGCAGCCTAATCATGTATGCAGCACAGCTTATCTCCATCTCTCCAACATTTAGTTTTCCAGCCAGTCACAGGCCTGGGCATGGTGGAGCAGAGATCTCCCAAACACTCTCATAGCAAAAGTAGAGTGTCACATAACAGGTGAGTTTTAAAACAGCAGAAGATTACATAATTGACAATTAAATACATTCCTGTTTCCAAATGGCACCATAACAAAGGATATGTATTTATTTAGGCTCCTGTTTCTCTCTCTCATTTTTTTTTTTTAAATGGAAGCACAAAGAACATTTTTCCATGTGTTTACTTCTAATGAGGCAGTAGTGGCAACCAATCTGATTTACAGGAATCTGTAGGTGCATCTTTTACAAATTCTTCTTGCAAAACCAGTGAATTAAAGGAATGAAGAGTAGGGGAGGCTTTACCTGCATCGTTTGTGGCAGTGATCTGAAGAGAAGTGACAAATAGGCATATAATGAGACACATGGCTTTATACTTGACAATCTCGCACATAAAAAGAGTGTCAATGTATTTGACAGAATGAAATGAAACTAAAATGTTAGCATTAATTGCTACTCTGTGCTATATTACCAGCCCCACAATCCAAATCAATTATAAAGATTTGTACCAGTTGTGAGACAAAAAGGATTTTGGAAGCCTGTCAGCTCGAGGGTGTCATTACCTAATGCTGATATGACTGCTCTGGGCTCTGTTCTGAACAGGGAGAGTCACAACCACCCACTTTCAGGTCTGCAACCAAAATGGCACAATTGGAATATTTTAAAGGAATATTGACAGGTGTACAGCTAAACGTCACAGGTCTGAACAAAAAGATGTACTTCCCACATGGGGACTTCAGATTGCTTAGAGTACCCTCTGTTCCCATCCCATCTATATTAATTCAGAATTACTTGTGTGCTGCTTCAGCAGCCATCACATTTGGTTATCAAATTTACAATGTTGATACACTGAAAAATTATATACTTCTTTTTTATTGAAGAAGCAATTGTGTGAGAACTTATCCAAGCTTGCTGTCTTGATGAATTAGTCAAGGGGTTAACTCATAAGTGGTGAGAAAAAGAGCAACGGATAAAACCTTACAATGCATTCCTGTTAGGTGAACATCAAGCTGTTTTTGACAATGAAAAATAAATCCATCTGAGGAGCCAGAACATGGGGCTTTTCTTATTTCATTCCCTCAGTGAGATGGAATAGATGGTAACAGATTTAATTAACGCATTTAGGTAACAAGAGGAATGTTTATATTAAGCAACAGTAGACATGGCTCTTTCCATAGGTCATGCCCCTGTGCCCAGTGTGCAGAAAGGTACACAGAACTATACTCGAAAGTCTGCTTTTCTTCAAAACAAAAAGCATCCTCCCTTTCAACAGAATAAGTTGCTCTCACTTGCAAATGTAAAATGTACAAGACAGTCTAGGAAGTGTGATGAAAGAGCAATGTGGACAGCTGTTGCTGTTGGTTGGTTATTGGCTTGATGCACTAAACATCATCTAGTTTGAAACTGCAGCTTGGAACTGCACAGTGTTGAACACAAATAACTAGTTAAAGCGCATAGTCTTTGTATCCTACTAAGCGTGACTGCAACCACATCCAAGTGACAAGGGAAAGGAGAACCTGTCACTGAAGCACAACATTCTGAGTTCCTGGTCGATTTTGCTTCTTCCATTTTTTTTTAATACAAATGGAAGCATTTGAGGTTAGATATGACTTGTCTTGTGAAATACATTTGAACTATCCCTATCTATCCCTGATCTAGACTCTATATAATGAAGAGAAAAGATGTGTCAAAGGAGTAAAGTCTAATATGAGGTGAAAATATCCATAGGAGAGGGATTGATATTTTAAACATAAGTAGCTCCAGAAAAAAGAATGTTTATTTTTTGATTCCAACTCAAAGCAGTTATTATTTTTATAGGAACAATGAGGGGTATTACTCTCTGTTATTCTCTACTTAGAGTTTACATAGAGTTTACAAATAAGGATGTTATTTGGATGGTATTGGAAACAAAAGCATTAATATCAAAGCTGAATGAAGCACTGTTTCACCCTATTTGATTCTTGCTATAGGAAAGCTGATTTACAGCTTGGGACTGGTTCATCAGCATTTGCCCCCCCTCATGAATTGCAGCTTGCAATATTTTACAGATGTTGACACTGTAATTTGGAAGACAGCAACTGTTCAGGAAACTTCAATGAGCAAGGGAACAGTATCCGTCATGTTCCATAGCACAGAAGGCCACTGTCCACTTCGTCTCCCTTCACCAGTTGGTATAACCGAGCTCAACAAGATTTAGTATTTTAAAGTATTTTGGTCAGCCAAAGAGACATTAGAAAAGAGAGAGAAAATGAAATCTGGAGACATATAACTTATGCTTGGACTGTGTTCAGTGGAAAAAAGGACATAAGCCCACCACATGGTCAAGCTAAGTTAATGTTTATGCGTTTCCAGTGGTTTTCCCTCCATATGTAGCCGGTATAAAGGCCAGGCACATAAGACTTGCTTTTGCCCCTCAAAGCCTCTAAACAGACTAGCAGTACAGAATTTTGATTGTCGACCCCTTGTGACAGCTGGGCTCTGATCCTGCTACAAACCTCAAGCCCTACTGAAAATTGCTTTTTTATTGAGCTACATCAAATCTGCCTTAGCAAAGTTTTCTAGTTCTCCTAACTTTATTTTTTTTCTGAAATGCAAATTCACTACTAATAAAAGACAGTTTAAATAGGATGCATATAAATAATAATACTGATTATTAAAAAGATGAGAAAGAAAAAAATGTAATTACTTTTACAATAGCATGAAAGTAAGATATAAATGTGCTAAAGTGGAGGCTCAGAGAAGGCTCACAATCTTCCAAACTGTATGCTACAAAGTGTAATAGAGTCCATATTTGAAATCCTGACCTTATTAGTTCTAGTAGTCAAGGATGTAAAACTACCTACCAACAGAAAAGACCTTCAGATTTACCAAATCTTGGTAAGGCCTGTTTACACTTATATTCCAGAATACTATTACTAAAACGATCAAGTGCTTTCTATGTTAACTGGCACTCAGTACCTTTGAAATTTGCTTCATGTGATCAAGATGGTAACATGTTTTGCACATATTTTCTTGTTAAACAGCACAACTCAGGTGGTTTTCTAGTAAAATTACCTACATACTCCTTGCTCCTCCACTCTCCCATTCACAAATTACAGTGAGATCCTTTCTTGAATCAACATAAAAAATTAGCAGTATTACTGAGAAAGATATTTAATGGTTACTATGGTTTTTTTTTTTGGATTATTTCTTAACTTACATGCTTTCAGAGAATAATACCAGGTGTTTAAAGAGACTCTTGGAGAAAGGCTAAAGCTGTGTGCCCCATTAACTTTGCTGTGATTATGTGGTATTCTGCTAATCAAGAACACATTCATTGAGAAGTACCATCTTGTTACAGACTTCCTAAAAGAATTTGTTAAACAGGATTACTTCTTCAGCCAATAAGCGTCTCACCAGCTACTCTGCTTTCTTCGGTAGCTCCTGAAGTCCTTAGGGCTTCATTTTTGATTATGTCTTTGAGGTAAAAACAAAACAAAGCAAACGAAGGAAGTTCACAGCTGTTTACTACAAGTAGAATCACTCAAATTTGGTTACTTCTGTCTGTGCTACAAGAACAAGCTCTGAGCCAGCCTGAACGCTGCAAGCCACCTTGAAGGTGATGGCCTCTCAAGGACAATGAACAGTGCACTTTAAAATTTGGAAGTGCACCCCATTTTCAGGAATTAAGCATCATAATATGGTGTGAAACAACGGAGTCTCAGAAGGATGAATAAGAATGTTTGCCCTGGCCTCTACTAATGCGTAGAGGCTTAGTAAAGTGTTGCCAAGAGAGCAACAGCAGTTAACTTTTCATTATAATGTTTGAGCCTCTTGCATCCAGGAATTCTGATTCTTCCTCCCTCTCTGCTTGAAAACAGCACTAGTATCAATGCTGTTGATAGACAGCATTCATGCATGTAAAGGACCAAGATTTTTACCTGCTTTCACACACAGCTGTGCCAAATCCTTTACTACAAGTTTTGTTTTTGCAACTTGAGTTTGTGACTCATGGCTGATTCACAGGCTCACCGTGTAGCAGTTTTCCTTTGTGCTTCTGGGCATCATTCACACACAGCAGGTGACAAAACTTGGTGCAGGCCTATACCAGGGAGCAAATATTGCTATTCCGAGTGAATGCCTGTGTTGGGATGCCAGTGCTCCCAAGCTAGCCAAGCTCGGGCAGGGCTGGGACATGGCTCTGGGCAGGCATACGCCAACGGGTGGCCACAGTGTCCGCTGCCCTCTCCTGGAGAACTGCTCTGCCTCGGGTCATCAGCAAGGGCTTCATACCTTCTATCACCCGTCTGCTTAAGATACATGCCCTCTGAATTTTATGTCTTGTTTGAAAAGATTACTGAAAATCAATGCTGAAGACAGGCTGGGAAAACAAGCGTAGCCAAGTAATTTCTTAAGCACAGTTATCTTTACAGTGAAGAGAACATTAGGGAGTTACTAATCTTTACAAAACAAAAAGGAGCCATGAGACGTGCTGCTTCTCCCTCCAGTCCCTCAGCTGATATATGAGCTCAGAGCCTGGTCAACACTTCAATCTAGACAGACTCCCTCTTGGGTTCTCTCTGCTCTGGCTGGCTGTTTTCCTGGCAACTTGCAGTGCGTCTGTATTCTGCCCAGGCAGCATCTCTCTTTAAATGCATTTTTAAATCCTGTTTTGCCACATATTCAGCCTGCATAATTTGAATCCTGAGCCTGGGGAAGCAACCCAATGGAATAATTACTCAGTCTTTCGTAAGCGATGCATCGGGCCAGGCTGTCTCAGGAGAATCAGTGTCTAGTATCAGGTCTCTCACTCTCTGTCCCTCCAGCCCCCAAGCCCCACAACTCTAGCTAACTTTTCGATAAAAAGATACCCAAATGGCTCTTCACAAAGGACCAAACATAGGATTAAAAAAACCAGAATTTAAAAAACAAAACTGAGATTCAGTTTAATAAAATGAAAAACTACTAAGACTTTGGAGCTTTGCTCAGTGTACTGGCTACCTGCTTCTGGCCATTAAAAACAGCAGTTCCCAGGAGTATTGGTACCTTTCCTGATCTGCCATATCTCAGTGTAGCTCACGAAATTCTCCCTTCTAAAGCTGTCTGTTCTCATTTCAGCTGGATGCAGTATTTATTTATCTCAGGAAGCAAAATTCCTGAAATTGCTGCAGTGTATGTCAACAGCATCTCCGTTTGATTCCAAGGGGAGGAAATACTTATGAAGAAGCTTTTGCTTGCTTCACAAAGAGAGAACCTTTAAACTCCTTACTAAAAGAAATTTTGAAATAAATCATTTCCATGAAAATGGGCATTGCAAAGATCACAGTACAGACAGATTCAAGAGAAGTTTACATTTTGGTCAGCTAGGTAACCAAATGTGTTGTAAAGGTTTCAGTGGTGACATCTAGAATGGTTTCAATAATGGATAATGTTGATGTACAATTTATTCAGCTATTTTTTCCTATAAATTCTGAAATAACGGTTTTGTGAATAAACACGACTTTACTGTTTCAGACAATATTTCTTTGCGGAACTGTTCAAATGCATGGGAAAACAGTCATCATCTTAATGAGCCTACAAATAAACCAAATAAACTCCCCCCCCACCCCCAGATGAACCCACTGATGTTTCATCAACTCTATTCACTTCTGCAATTCCCATAAATAAGAATTAAAAAAGTGAAATTCAAGACTGCTCTCATATCTCTCTAATGCTTGTTTTAAAATTTGTGCATATTTCAGGATGGTGATGGTTTGAGCAAGCACAGAACATGGCATTATTTTAATTCACCCATTCTAATTATGTGCTTTAGAGAAATATGAAATCACATTGTCTTGCAACAACTGTAGTGTCTAGCAAAAACTGTTGTTATAAAAAATAGCTTCTAGATTATCATCATAAAAAAAGGAGTTTAAAATCCACTGGAAAACACAAGTAATTTAAAGACCCTTTTGAAAAACAAGAGCTTCTCTGGGCAGATCAGCATTGTATTTATTATTGTAACCATGGAAACAATATAAATTCCCATCTGTTAAGGTATTAGTTTGCTGCCTGCAAATGATGAATATACTGTACTCGATAGGTGAATGAAACAGTTACAATTTCAATAAGTAGCCAGATTTGTGATTTTGTTCTTTGTAAAACATGGAGGAGAGCTCCTGGGTATGATTTAAAGCTCTATGAAATGTTTGGAATGAAATCAAAAACCCTGGGAAATTTGCCTCATTCCGAAGCTTTGTGACAAACCAGAAACTCAGACTGTCTTTAAGAAGGTTCATGCCAAGTTTTGAGAACCTGGCCAAGGCGGGCAGCTTTAACAACTTTTGTACCATCACTAGGTACATTCTGTTAATCTGGTTGCCTTGATTGAGTCCTGCTTCAAGGTTTGGGCTCATGCAGTGTGTGACGAGAGCACAAGTTCCTGCTCAAAAACCCTGCTGTGAACTCTCCAGGCGCCCAGGGCCAGATCACAGTTTGGGATTTGAACTCCATAGCTTGATCTCTCTGTCATGGACTGAAATGAAACAGTAAACCTCAGCACTCCAGAAGCACATTCAGACTGGAATTCAGGCCTATTTCTGGTTCAATACTGAAGTCAGAAATTCAGTTATGCACTTTTTATTGCTCTTCTGTAGGCACACTCTGAAATATGAGGCACCACCCAGACATTCAAAAAGGGATAGACTTTGTCTATCTGACAAAGACAGACTGTGCTCATCTGACTCTTTTGTCCTAAGGGAGCCAGAAGCTAAAAGATAAAAAAGCTGACAGAAGTAAAGAAAAAGAAGAGAAAAGAAAAAAAGTGTTCATAGAAGTCACTGAATTCAACGTAAGCAAAAATGTTTCTTTGAAACTGGTTCCTGGCAACCTTTGGGATTTTGCAAATAAACTTCATATCAGAATACAGACACCATATGGAAAAGGGAGGCATTCAGAAAGAAATCCAGAATTATTCTGTAATAATCCTTCTCTGCATACATACTTGTTTTTCTTCGTATGGAAAAGTGATACAAGATAGAAGTTTCTACTGGGCAGGATTTTTTGGAATGTTTGAAAAGGTTGCTATCAAAGTGATCAACACTCTCAGTTTTTAAATACAGTGCTTGTTAGCTCGTGGGAAACCAATGCTGCCAGCAGTGACTCTGGAGTAGTCAGAAGGTTGAAATGCTGAGAATGCCTGAAGAAAGTTTTGACCAACAACCTGTTTCCCCATATTGCCAGTGATATTTAGTATTAAAAAAAGTTCTGTAAAAGTACCATAAGATGTTATAAACTCATCTTACAAACTATTTTCAGTTGAGAAAAATATGCTGAATGTTTAAGTACGCGCAAGTGAAAAATAGTTGAGAAAGTGACAATGCAGAAGTTATACACTTGTTATGTGCAAAGTCTATTTCTAGGTGTTATTTAATCAAATAGCCTAAGAGTTAAATCTTAGGATGATAACAAAGTCCCATGCAAAAATCACAATTACAGATTTGCTAAATGGAATCTACTCTTCATATCAAAGGAGTTGTCAATGGGGATCAAACTGATAAACATTTTTGGTAAAAATGTCCAATACAGAATGAAAGTAGATTGGTTTTCAGACACTTCATGGAGTCTACAGAGCCAAAATCTTTGGAAAAACTGTAATCCTTGGATTTTTGGATAGGGTCTGAAATCTGACAAACCACTTGAATGTAAGCATGCATTAAAAAGATCCTATATACCTGTTAATTTAAGGGTTGTCTGAGAAATCTTCCTACTTTCTATTACTGTGGTTTTAGTCTTTGCATATGAACAGATCTTGAAATCTAGGAACAGTTGTAGCGAAGGAAAGAGTGCCACTAGAGAAATCCACACCCAGTTTTAAATTTAGAGGGAGATTTAAATTTAGATGGTCCTCTCTGAGCAGGTAACTTTGAGAGTCCTCTGCATCACAACAGTCCAGAAAGTACATCAAGATCTTGTTGGTCACACACATGCCATTAGATTAAAAAATATTTGCCTTAAAATATTCTCAAACTTTTCATGGAATATCTTCGCAAGATTTGTTGAGTCTTTATTTGTACATTCTCTGTGAATGCAAATGGGTCCTTACATGTGGTAATGTACAGTTTAATGTAAAAAGATGCGTTTGGGGAGCAGCAACAGATTTTGTGGGCATATCTGTTAATTTGAAAATGTGTGCTGTAAACTTTGATAATTTCAGAATAGACCCTGGAGAACTGTTAAGTGGCAAACACAAAACACACACACACAAAACAAAACAAATTAAAAAAAAAAACCACAAGGAAAACAAAGAGCACATCAGCTCCATTATAGGCAAGCAAGTTAAGCAGAGCAGGAAAATTACTGGAGTTGATTTTTTCAAGGCTGAATACAAGAATGCTTTGAAAGCAACCACCAACATCACCAATAAAGATTGGTTTGTTGCATGTGGTAGGCCATGCTTAACTAATTCAGAGGGAAGTTTTCTTTCCAGTGGTCACCGCTACAGGAAACATGGAACGTATACTGGTGCCTGTACATTTTTGCTTTCCAGAAACCTCTGGTATTCTGTTCCATGTCAGAGATCACTGGTTTTGGTGCTGAGACACTAGGTAAAGGACAAAACTGTCTGCTGGTTAGGAAGCTGCATTTAGCAGCAGCTTTCTTCACAGAAACCTGAAGAGAGGCTAACACAGGATTTAGGAAAGGATCCTTCCTCTTTGGGATAAATACTTATGACTGAGCCAAGGAATGACATTATGAACTATAAGCCAATGACAATTATAAAATTACAAACAAAAGAAACTGTTTATGTCCCAGAATATTCTCCCTATGGTGCTAGTTGTACCAGAGGGAAATACGGGACTCAAAATATTTTATGCATCCCTTTCATAGAAGAAATGCTCATATATTTTAAACAATGGACAAGAAAAACCTTATATGTATAGATTGAAATAGAGTTCAAGTAAATAACACAGCTGGAAATGAAATACAGTAGAAGCTGTTCTGAGTAATCCTATCTATTCTTCATGGAATCAGCATACCATTACTATTTCCCTGTTACTGCAAAATACAGACTAGATCCAGGTTCACTTGTTATATCAGCCATGTAAACCTGGCAGTACTTTCAAACTGAATCCAAGACCTCCAAACTTTCTGTATCTGCTACCTCTTTAGAAATCTGTAAGTATATGAATGTTAGATGTAAGTAATACAATCTTTCTTCAAAGTAAGTAGAGAAAGAAAATCATTTTAGTTCTCCGAGATCGTGGAAGAGGGGATTATAGAAAGTCAAAGACTTTTATCTTGACTGCTCTGATCATATGTTCTAATCTTTTTTTTAATTATTTTATAAAATAGGAGTTGTATCTTGAATATTTGTTACTAATAAAATAAATCATTTAATTTAAAAATTAAAGGTGTGGCTAAAAATAATACCTGCCTTAAAAGCACAGTCTATGAATTACTGATACAAAATATCTCTCAGGCTATTAGCTGTTTTGTAACTTGTAGAAATTCTCCCAAGAGTTCTTGCTCCCAGAATACCTTTTTCCTGTGCATAACTACATTATTGTCTTACTAAGCTGTTAGCCCCTTTTTGCCCCATCAGGTGTTACAGGCCCTTTCTCTTTCTTTCAGGGGATTCTTATAAAATAGTCTCTGAACTCAAAGGTGTTTTTTTTTTTTTTAAATCTCCTTAACATTAACCAGTTTGTCTTCTGTTTCTTTCTTTAGTAGAACCAGATTTTATTTTTGCTCTTCCAAAACCTGGAAAATAAGGGAAAGGACATGGTCTTATGCTGCAACATGGAGGAGTTTGTTAGAGATGAAGCATAATAGCTGTTGCTAAATCTAAATGACCAAGTGCTCTCTAGTATCTCTAGAAGTCCCTCATTTTTGCATCTGAATGCAAAAACCAACTCCTCTCTCAAACCCAAATCCCAGCCACATGGATTCCAGGCAAGCTACAAGCAAAGAGGAACGAAAATTTACTTATGTTCTCTATGACCTGGGGTCAGGAGAACCAGTAGATCCTCTGCTGACTGATGGTATTCCTCTGCTGGGCTTGGCTCTGTGATAAAGGTGATAGGTAGGCAGTCACCTCTGCTTTCAGTGCCTTCCTAATGATCTATTGCACCTCCTCTTTACCTAGTCAATTGGCAGAGAAAGCACAAATTTCAGGTGATCCTGACCTAGGGTGTGACGTACTCAGCTTGCACAACAGTAAAGAGATGTGCAGGCTTAACAATTCTTCACAGCACAATACAGCACTGTCAAAAAATGTAAAAGCAAATGTTAGATTACTCTCAAAATCAATAGCTAAACTGATTCTCATTCACAGCTAGCATAGCTTCTGCTTCTTTGAGTCTTTGGACTGCTCACCATTGTGAGATATGTACATGTCCTCCTAATAGGTTTATGTCAGTGAAACACTTGCAAAAATCACTTGTTACTTGGCATGATCCCTGAAGAAGCTTTCGCTAAAAATAGAGCAAGCAGTTATCTGAGGCCCCCAAGAACTGTGGATATAGTCTGCACCCTGATCAGACATTGAAGCTGTGAGAAGAAGCTGCAGTCTTTTAAAAAATAGTTGTCCTTTAGACATCCAAGGAGCTGCTCCAATATGTGTATGAAATTACACAAGCTCACATACTTGCCATGTCTTCCTCCCCCTTCCCCTTGACCATAGTCAGATGTGAAACTGCCTCTTCATGGAAGCCAGATAGCTGAACGGTTATTTGGACACCAAAGGGTAGAATCACTAAGAGCTGTTTAGCAGCTGAAGAACTTCATCTCTTGACTGGTCTAGGTTGTGTAGGGTAGATCCTAACAACGCTGAGTAGCTTTATTTATCACAGTGGCCATACAGGTTGGAGGCTACAGGGAAAGGTGGCAGAGAGGTATTTCTGGATAGACATGAATGTCCTGACAGCTAACGTGTTCCTTGGAATTTCTGGAGAAGAAATAGGACAAGTCTGTGCAACGCTGAAACTGAGCGAGCTGTATGAATGCTTTTAAGAGCTCCGTGAGAGTAAATTGCTTTGATGAGGTCACTGAGCTGGATTTGTGCAACGTGGTGCTCAAAAGCAAAATGCAGGAAGAATGGAAGGAACTGCTGTGATACTCCCATCCTAACAGAAATCTCTCTGTCAAGGGTACTCTGTAGTGGCTCCTGAACCCTGCCAAGTACTTGGTTGAAGAACAACAGTCAGGAAAAATGGGGACCCACTGCTGGTGTTACTTATCCTAGCTGGTGTACAACAGTGGGTCGTTACCAGAGTAAAGCCAGAGTTCAGGACTTACTTTGGGTCACACAGCTAGAAGAGAGTGCCAGATTTCTCATTGTAAAGAGAAAGTTAAAGGGCTTAAATAGCCACCTGGATCTTTGCAGAGACACAATTCATTATGAAAGCCTGAAAAGATTAAAAATATAGCTTCTGGAAGCAGGGAAACTCCAAAATATAAAGATTAAAAGCACATCTCCTGCATGCAGTCCAATGGGCCCAAATCAAGAGATTTACCTGCCAAGAACTCATGCTTAAACACTTATGTCACAAGTAGATAACTATATGCAGCTTCATTAGGTTCTGACATACCAATTCACCTTAAAAATTCATATGTATATATAAAAACAAAAGTCACTGCAGGAAGTAAACTGGAGAGATCTAATACCAGGCAGCAAACCAAACTCGATTTATGATCACAAAAAGAGAAAGCAGTTTTAGATACCTTCTAACCAACTTGCAAGTGACAAAAACAAACAAAAAAACCCCACACCAACAAAACAAAACACACCTCTCCAACCCTGTCGGGATTGATTTATTTCTGACACTGTGAAGCAGGTGCATATCGAAACATGCTTCTTTATTTCAAAGTCAGAAAATCTGCAGGTGATGCAAGGGTGTGTAAAACTATCAAAAAGAAGAATACAATGGTAATATGATTAAGGTTATGGCCATTCATAATTAAATGAAATGAAAAATGTCTGGTCAAGATACTTTCTGGAACTGAAGTGTGAAAGTCTACGAACACACTAATCTTGGCCAATTCTAATTATGAGATCTTGATTATGCTAGAAAGAGATGCTATTGAGGTTGACATCTGCATTGTATGCATCCAGCAACGTGGAGTTAAAGAAAAAACACTTGCTGACATTCATTTTTCAGGAGAAAAGGAAAAAGAAAAGGAGAAAAAGGAGAGAATGGAGAGGAAAAAAATGTAGCAGTGCTTACTTTTACAAGGGGCTGGTGTAATTAATCCAGCAACTTAACCAACTGCCCCATAACCAGTTAAGACACCTTTTAGAAAAATAGCACGCTGCTAACTTGCTGTTGTGGATACCTTGTCTAGATGGTAATCAGGTTGCCAATGAGCAGAGACAAGCAACAGATCCTGCTCTGTCCTCCATGGGTTACTGAAAGAAGAGACTAATAGACCTTTCAGAAAAGACGGTATCAAGATGTGACTGAGAAACTTCAGGGTCTATATTACACCTCCTGCAAGGGGTGTATCTAGTCATGCAAGGGCAGTACATTGACTTCTTATTCTGCTTGTATTTCTAAGAAAACCACTCCCTGAATTTTGAAGGCGTTATAAAGCAGGAAGAAAGAAGGCAAAGATGTTCAGGTAAAGGACTTAGAAGTTCATAAAATGGGGACCCTTTTCCCTTTAGATAAGGTCTGAATAAGCTCTTCATATGTGCATGTTATCAACTCAGACCCATTACACCTGCCCAGACAGATGAGCACATAGCTCTCCCTCTCTGACATTTCTGGGACCATTGCTTGTCACCAAAAGGGATAATTCCTACCCCGATAGGGATAGATCCTGACATAGCGCACTGAAGTAAGAAGGTAGCAACTCCCCTTCCTGATATACCAGAGAGAAAGGAGGTACCGATAGTTACTTTGTGTTAGAAATGACTAAAAGTAGACCCAAGCAACAATTTCCTGTTGCTACATTACAGAGCTTTAAACTTCAGGTGTCTGTTCCCAAGATTTACCAGCCCTACCATCAATAATGAACCTTCTTTTGAAATGAAAACAAAAGATCATGATCTCATTGCTGGTTCTAAAACAATAAGATTTTTTTTTCCTATATTTCATAGTAGAAATACCTGTTATTACTCCCACACCGTAGACAATGCATTTACTCCAGTATCACCCAATAGTTTCTGTATCGGTGTGAATAGCAATAATCTTATATCACAGATATACAAAGGAGTATTGCTCAGGCTCTTGTGTTTCTGGAAAACTTTTTTTTTTTTTTTTTTGAAGCTCTATTTTTTAAATGGGAGTAGGGTAAACAATGGAAATTAACATTTAAGCATTTAAGACATGGAACAATACGGGATCAAATCCCTAGTAGATGCAAACTTGAACAGCTTCCTTGGTATTTCTAGTGTTAGATCCTGGAGAGCGCCTCGCCTAAAGTTTGCTCATGCTGTTTTGTTCTGTTGATACACAAGAATTACCATACTAGATGAGAATATGGTCCATTTTAGAGTACTGCTTCAGGCAATGGATATTCAGGGGACATTCAGGCAACAATGTAATCGCTTTGCATTTGGTACTTGGAAACTCCAGTCTAATCAGTCACTACTTGCTGGAAACCCTAGAGGTTTTAAGGATTGTAACTACTTATCCATCTCATTTTGGTGCTTCTCAGAGCTTACTTGACTTGTTGGGAAATGTTCCATAGGAAAAGCAAATTAATTTCTTGAGTAAGGATTCCCACCATAAAAGTCTATTATCTAGATTATTCTTTTACTCTCCATGTATGATGGTATAATTTCATAACTAAAAACTGGAGCTATGGCATCCCACTTTTTAGGAATATTAAATTTATTACGAAAAAAAGTTAAGATCATGACACTTATTTCAATGGAAAAATTGAAAATTCTGTGGCCTATCAAATTTGGACAGAAAACTGCTGTATTGCTGGCAAGAAACCTTCTGATACAATGAAAACCACTGATGATTTTCAGTTAGAAAAAGAAAAAAGCAGTCAAGGGAGTTCATGCAACTTTACAGTCTCTCAGGGAAAGCTATACAGACAGCACAACTTACAGAAATATATATATTTTTTTCCTGCAATTTATCCAATTTATTCTTGGAATTTGAACATGAAACTTTTGTAATAAGGAAAATATTATTAATGATAAAAATATTGTCTTTTTAATTGAACAGCACACATCCAAATACCATTGTTTATACTGATAACTTTTTTTAGTTGTTTACTGCTTGCTTTAAATGATTTTTATGTTCCCATAGACTTATTATCTTGCTACTGTATTTTCCAATAGATACTCACGTTTTCAGCAACCTTACATTCTGAAAAAAAAAAAGATTTAAAAAAAGTATAGCTGGTGAAAAGATGCAAACAATTACAATTTTCCCTTGTGATGAAGGTATTTTTTCCTGTAACTTCTGATACCAGTTTTGAGATGGGTAAGTTGTTAATGCACATCATCATTTCAAACATGAGCGTACATAAATATGCCAGAGACAGAAAAGACGATCTAAAGATTATTAGCTCCTGTAGTATTTCCTTAACTTCACTGGTTCTTGACTCAGGCTCAAGACCCCCTGTGTTCTATTCACTTCCTATTGATTTCTGTTTCTGTATGCTTTATGGTAGGTGGGGACTAGCAAGTCTGCTGAACAAAGGCAAGGTACAATTAATTTCTGTTTCGGTCTTTTGAATTTCCTCAAATTAAAACTTATCGTCAATAACTTCAAGCTATTGTACTATTAATGCTTTATTAATCCAACATTAATCCAATTTTAGCACTATAAAGACTCCTTATTGGCCTGAAGAAGGCATTTAGCAAGGTTTAGGAGCATGAAGAAAAGGAATAGTACTGATGTAATTTATTACTAGCTTTTCTCAAGGACAATCTCTTAGACAGTTTGTCTTGGCTCACAACTTATTTCTGAGGGTAACTGATCCTGTGGAATTTGAACTGGATTTCTTAGACTGAAACAACAAGGTTGTTGATGCTCTCAAGTGGAACTTTCCATTTTGTTCAGTTACCCATACCTTCAAAAACAGTCCATTACAAAAGCCCTCACATGCTAAGCCTCACAGTACAGTAATATGTCACTGCTGTAATCCAGTTGTGAAGGATGTTTAAGAGACCCGTGGACTAAATTTTGTTAACAAAATAGATCTGATCACATTTTAGGAAGGTACCTCTGATCTCTCTTCTCTCTCTCAACTTCAAATGCTCAAGGATTATATCACAATTTTCAGGAACCAAAGAGAAAGTAGACCAAACTCTGCATTATTTCTAGTAGAGCAAGCAAAAATACGTAAAGCGTAAGTAAAGCTATTTCTTCTTTCAAAACCTGAATTTGATGCACAAAACCAGGAATTCCCATCCGGTGTTAACTGAGATTGAGAATTAAGACTAAGAATTTAAACTGTATTCAAGCTCAAACACAGCAAATCTGTATCTCTTCAGCAGAGATCTTAGCGGCTGTCTTGCATCTTGTTTACTAGACCTTCACCAGGAATGTGAGAAATATTTTTACTTGCGTGGAGTAAGTTTTTCACTGTATCCTTTTTCTCCTCTTATACTTCCTGCTCTCAGAATTTCTCAGAGCGGAAGGCAAGAGACCTCTTGCTCTCCTGTTGTCTTTCTCTTTGGGTTTGAAAAGTAGCTTCGCTAGAGAAGAAATTCTCTTTGGGACAGATGTACAATATCTACAATTTTAGGATCTGAATCCCTTGGGAATAAAGCCCACAGCAACAGTCTCCATCAGTGGTGAAGCTCCTGGATTCTTATGACTGCCTACTGCAGTCTTTACTTTGGACTTTTGTTAGGGGTTAACAGAATACTCCCAAAACGCATACCTCTTTTCAAGCAATTACCTATTTCCCTCTCCTAGATCCCCACCACCGTGGGAGCATCTGCATCTCGTCTGCTGCCTCCCTGTTCCGCACTGTTTTATCCATTCCCATTTCATGATCAGTAAACACTAACAAAATTGATGCAGCTGATGTAGTAATTCTCTTTCACGTCCCCCTTTTCTGACTTTTCTTGAATAACATTCACTTCCAAAGACATAACCGCACCTGCCCTTGTACAGTGAGACGAACAGCAAGTGGTGCTACAGGCGGCCTCAGAGCAGTTAGCTCCTTAGCAATCATCAGAGCACATGCTGACAAGTGTTATGATTCATTTCTGAGTGTCTGGTTAAGGCAGGTCACTTATTGACAGGGGACAGAAAAAGCAATCTCCTAGCATGCTACCATGTGGAAACAGTAAAGAATTAAATAGGAAAGGCAATATTTCTCTACCAAAGAATTCTTTAGCAAACACATGCAGATGATCCTCTGCAAAGGTTCAGGGAAGGCTACTGGAGTGATATATTTCAAGAGCGGGTGGCTCATTTGAAAGATTCAGTATAATTTCTGTTAGCAAATCCTCTTACATAAGCAATGTATTTTTAAAAGTGCTTGAGGATTTGGATATTCCTTGGTTTTGGGGTTCCCATTTTAGCAAGCTTTTAAAGAAACTCATTTTTCACAAGAATGATTTTTTCCAGCACTTTCTGTAAAAAAAAAAAAAAAAGGTCACTTGGATTTATGTCAGACTGGGAACAGAGAAACAGAGCTTAAATCTCCCTAAATCAGGCAGTTCTGCAAACGATGGCATTGAGGGCGGCAGTTCCCAGCCAGCAAGGTGTGAGCACACCACAGGTGGGGCTGCCAGGCCCACCACACACAGCAGGAGATGTCAGACCTGGGCAGGCAGGACAGGATCTGCATGGGACAGAAGCCCTGGTGCAAGGGTGGGGAGAACTAAGCCTAGCTGGGGATGCATGTAAAGCTACTTCTCCTGGATATTACAAACCACCGACTTAAGGACCTGCACCTTCTCTCCTTGAAGCTACTGAAAATTTTGCCGTTCACAAGAAGAGCTATATGTGTGGTTCAAGTATTTAACTCTGAACGTGTAGCTTCCTTTTTTTTCTTCACAACAAAGAAGAAACACTATTACATTTTACCATTTGACATCACTCTGGTAAGGAGTGCTTAAAAGTAAAATACATAAACACTTTTAACCAAAATGTTGATTTACACCTCCAGAGTGACAGAAATATTTTTACTTGCATTAAGGCTATGAGTCCCACACATTGGCTTATCTTTTTTTTTTTTTTTTTTAAATTAACAGTCTCCATAGCTATAAGAGAGAGAAATTAATTACGCCTGGCCTTACATCATGCTCAATGTGTACTGATGCAAATGCACCCTATTTTAATTCCTCTGAATGTTAATAATAGAGTAAATGAGCACTAGATTATGTTATACAAAAGCAATGGAAGTAATTAAACTTCATTTAATAAAATCATCAGGGATACGGAAGCATTAATGAATTAGATTCTTCCTCTGTGGGGAGTGGAAGATGTGTTGGTACATAGGAGCCTGAGTACTACTGAGATGAGAGCAATGTAAATATATAAACAGGAATGCTAAGGTAAGTAGTGTATCGTATATGAGAAGTCTTAGAGTGAAAGCCCCAAGCTACAATAAATTATTTACTTCAAAGCACCAGGAAATAGTACCATCTCAGGCAAACGACAGCAAAAATATTTTCTATCCTCTGAGAGGCAAAGCGTCAGCACTGAATTACTTTTTAAGTGCAAAGCTGGTTAAATGTTGTGCTAACAGTGTTTGAGAAAAATTGTTTGAACTGTAAATGGTTGTTCACTTTGTGCAGGCTTCTATCCCTTTCTGAATTTGTATTCACAAACAGCATTGTATTTGTACAACTGTCTGGAATTGCTGCTAGCTCTATGAATGCTTTCACTTGGCCACAAAACCATATATTCATTTTTTATGAACGTGGACACTGGCTGATCACCATTTATTCCTCATTTTCACTCATCTCCAGTCACCATTTTTCTGTTTATATATAAAACGTGTAACAGCTGTCTCCTAGTTAGGAAGAAGGAAAAGTACCATCTAACATCAATGTCACACCACAACTGGTAGGCAGTAAAAACTGCTTATCAGCAAGATAATTTAAAATCAGAGAGAGATTTGAAAGGAGAGGAGAAAAAAAAAAAGAAGCAAAAAGCAAACCCCACACATTAACAAGAAGTACCATTTTATCTTCATTGCAGTAATGGAACCCACTTTTCTGCCACAAAAGCATTTCTACAAAGCTTCCCATGGATATTAAATCTCCAATGAAAGCAAGAGTCTGCAGAAGATAGATCTAAGTCATAATAAATATTTATTTTTCTTCAGATTGTGCAGTTTTGTTTTAAGTCTCTTGACTGCATGCAAGGGACTAATGACAATTGATGGTAGTACTGACTGTATTTCTGTACTTTTTTTCTATACAGAAAAACCTTCCCTTACGTATGAAACATTCATGGGAGAAAAAGGCCTAACCAGACAAACTTCAGCACAATGCTTCAGATTTTTAAAGCTTCTCCATAAGTCCGGTTACAAATTTTGCAATTATTTTCATGTATTTTCCAGAAAGTGTACTATAGTCTAATTCAGGGGCACTTAGCTGTTATGGCTAGCCATTTCACTAAGAAAGAGATCTACTTGCTAATTTTTCATAAATAAGGCAACCACCAGTGACTGATGTGAGAACCTGCATTTTTTAAATTCTAGAGAAAATGGCTTCTAATATTTTGTACCTCACCTCTCTGTAGATCATTGCATTAACTGATGAAATTTCCTTAAGTGTCTTTCCCATCTCCCCTATTTTTTTAATTTTAATTTTTATTTTTAAAATGCATAGTTTTTGATGTTTTATCTCAGCTCAAGTTTAATCCATATTTTCAGGCTGGGTATGTTATAAAGCCCGAAGATTTTGAGGCAGGGTTGAAGGGATTTGTCCTGAGTTTAGGACAAACATTCACATCTAGCACTTTCTAAAAAGTCAGAAACGGAGCATAAAGCATCTGTTGCACAGTAAGTGGTAGCTAAGTTATGAAATGAGGCTTTATGTGATTTCCTAAAAGAAAAAAAAAAAGAAAAAAAAAGCTTTTATGAAAATTAAATGTTGGTATTAATATTCATAATGTCTAGCAGAAATATCAATACATTTGGCATAGATATGACCATTAAGAAAATGTATTGAGACTGTGACATATATCAATGCTTTGCATTATAAGCATCAATAATAAATAATAATAAATTTTCACCTCTGCCAACTGGCTCAGCACTCTTCGCAGCACTGGTGCATTAGATCTACTGTCTCCCATTATACAAGAAATAAAGCTGGGAGGCCAGAAGCTGCAGTCTGACCCCAGTTTCACAGACCAGAGTTCGGAGCAATCCCTCCAGTTCCCAAGGAGTTACTTCTGGTTTGCATCACCGTGTCTGAGATCAATATCTGTCCCAAGTACAGCAAGGGGTGATTTTCCTGCACTTGACGTGCAAAGAAAAAGGGGTCATACTAGGAATACCGTTCTCTTGAGGAAAGACAATGGCAGAAAAATAGCAGCAGGGAAATGTTCAATCAATCCTGCAGCATTAAGGTAGCACATCAATTTGTGCAGCACTAGCTGTCCCTGTGTGGAAGCTGGCATCGGTGCCATTGCTTATCCAAAGAGATTTCACTTATTTTGTGAGCAACAAGAACTCTCACAGCACCTAGGACCCCATTCTCCACTATAGCAAGATGTATTATTATTTCTATGACAAGAGAGATCTATTTAAAGGTTAAGGAAGGCTGGATAAAAGCAAGGAGCTCAATCAATAACAGGGTTCCTTTCCCACTTACATTAAAGAATGATTGAGGAGTTGTAAAAGACAAGCTGGGTAAAGACAATTTCAACAATACCACTGAACCGCTTACAGAAAAAGCTTGGCTTTTTTAGCTCCCTCTGATCAGGAATTAAGTATCTTCTATTTTTTCAAATAGGCAGTGAAGGAGATAAGATTGTGGAAGTGCCTGAGAACTATTAATTAACTTTACAAGACCATGTCTCACTCACGCATACATAAAATCCAGCAGAAGTGTAACTTTACAGTTTGCAGGGAGCCCACTGGAAGAAAATCTGCGTTTTCCACTTATTCCATGTTGTGCTCCAGAAGTCCTGGGGCACACCCCAGCACCTCAAAGCAGAGGTCCAGCTGGCCCAGGAGCAGCTGATAAGAGATGCCTGCAGAGGAACGGAATGAGCATGTCTGGAGACTTCCTTATAATCCTCTCTCAGCCTCACGACACTCACGGCACAGGACATCATTCATTTAATAAGTCTTGATGGATTTTTCAGAACACTTGGAGATTTCTAACAACTAAACACCGTGTACTTTCAGAGATCAAGCTACGCGTTGTGTGAGAAAGTACACTTTGCAACTGAGGACAAGGGATTCAAGTCACATGGGTGCATTTGCAGAACTTGGTAGAAAGAAATCCAGAATACTGCAAGAGTGCATTGTGTGCATCTGAGGAAGAATTCAAACAGACATCCTGAAATTCCTGAATTCCAAGAAGGAACACCATCACTTATTGGTATCAGAGACATTTATTGAATTCAATATAGGGGACCCTCAAAAAAACTTAGAAGCATGATCAAATATAAGCAGCTCCCCAAATTACAAGTTTTTACCTGGTAGATTTAGTTAGATTTTATTTCTGAATAGATATAGATTAAATAAATTAGATTAAAAAAAAAAATCATATCCCAGAGACCATACAGAACTTTAATTTTATGCAAAGTTAAGAGTTTGGATGACTGTTGTGCTTTAAAAGATAGAAGACACCGATCTACAATAAATCTAACTTGGCATTTTTCTTCTCACTTCTGCTTATTACCTTTTAAAAATTACATCTTAGACTCTGCTTTCTACTGCAGCAATGCACATGCTCATACACGTTTTACTGCTTTGTGCCCTGCAAGTCTCTTATGTAGAAGACGGTGGTTTACTGACTGGGGTGTATGTGTGTGTGCGTGGCTCCTAAGGTAACAGAGGTGTGTTAAATTAACAATTGCACTCTTCCTCTAAATTTTTTGTTACTTTAGTCTTGTAATTGTAATGGTACTGGAGGAAACTTCTTCCGACCAGTGAGCTTCAGGGGAGTTACCCTGGATTTACATCAGTGTTTGTGATCTGCGTTATTATTAGGTAGTGTTTTTATATTGCTGTGCTTCCCACTGAAGGGCATGTTTGACGAGATACAGTAAATAGCACCTATTTTGAGAAGATCCTTACATTTCTCTACTTGAAATATTAACGACTTAAACACTTATAACAGCATTTCATACTTCATGAAAATATTGCAAAACTACTCACGGATAACTAGCTAGAGCTATTCTCAAGCTAAGGATCCCAGAAGCTTTTAGGAACAGCAAGAAATAGTACTTGAGAGCTAGTGCCATTGGCATGACTCATTTCAGAGTCTTCCTGCTGATGTTTTCCTCCATCACACAGGTTGTCCTCAAATGCCCTGGTGCTGCAGCACATCTGGTGCATAAAACAGCCCTGGCTTGGAGAACCCTTCCAGTTCTGCCCAACAAGGAAAAAAGGGTGCACTATCAGCTATTTGGTCTGAACTAGGTAATTCTGCATTTCTGTGGGTTTAACACTCACATCCATTCTTATACCTCATTTGTAACTTACGACACTACATGTACTACTGTATGTTTCAGAGATCTTGAAATGGTGGGTGATTTTACAGACCATATGTGCTGTAATCTCCAGACATATCGTGGCACGTTATGGATGGAGAATCAGACACAGTCCTCACGTTCAGTTTTTGGTTCCCATGTTTTTGTGGGTTTAAAACAGATTCTCCATAAAAAGAATTGAATTTTGCCTTCACAGGACTTCATGCAGATGGGTAAGATCTTTTCCTGCAATTTGTCAGGAGTGACTTAAAAAGATGAGGTAGCCAAAGAATTGTTCAGAATTCAGCCAATATCAGGCTAAAACAAATTATTGGTTCTTAAATCACTTTGAAAGTTTCCTCTACCACATTGCTGTCAGAGTGCAGAATACTTAGCAGATGCTATTAATTTCTATTTCTGTGCATTCTGGCATGCATCATTGGCTCATGAAGTGACTACTGTTTTAGACTACAATGTAGAAAGAAATCACTATTACTGTGAAGCCTTAGCCAATTTTAGAAGCAATCTGTAGCCAAATCTTTCTTGAATTTTTGGTGAGAATCTCAGCTTGATTTTAAAGCATTAGCAATGTTAAGAACTCCACATATGTTTTAGAGAACTAACTGAAGCATATAGGATTCTCTGCGTGGATCCCAGCTCACTTATTTTAATATTTGGCTGCACGTAATCAGAGGATGACCTCTTTCATATTTTGTTTTTACAGAGCTTAGTGAAAAAAAAAAAAAAAAAAAAGATTTCTCTTTTAGTCAATCCATTTTAGATGTCTTTTAGAAATCGCTGTAGATTTAAAGAAGATATTTCTATAGATTTAAAAAGGCAATGCTCAAAAGACCCATGCACAAATGCTCTGGTGAACAGAAAGACAAGCTCATCTTTTAACAGTTTTGCTAGATTCTTTACCATCACCATTCTAAGCACACCAGTGCCATTCAGATATAGCCCCTGCCCCTCACCAAAATACAGCACGTGAAATTCTGACCTTCTGGATTTTAATTACTCTATTTTTGCCTCATCTTTTTGTTCCATTTTGATAGCCTTTACTCAATCTGAGTAGTTCTTTCCTTACTTGCAATAGAACTGTTTCCAGAACAACACTTCCAGTGTGGTTAAACAGGTATTAAATGCTAAATGTGTTCTTCTAAGATAAATAATTGAAAATATTGAAAGGAAGTGAATTCCAGAAGAAGAAATATAGAAACAGAAAGATTTGAGAATATCATCATAAGATTGCAACCTAGGCAGATTAAAGAAACCAGGTGATTCTCATATAGTCATTGAAGAGCCCAGGTTGGAAGGAACCTTGGAAGATCATCAGGTCCAACCTTTCATGGGAAAAACGGAACCTAGATGACATTATCTAGCACCCTGTCCAATTGCACCTTGAAAACCTCCAGTGATGAGGATTCTACCATGTCCCTAGGGTGGTTGTTCCAGTGACAGACTGCTCAGTGTGAAGAATTTCTTTCTTACAATAATACTGGAAGAGGGGGCACTACTTATTTGTACTAGACCCTATCCACTGAAGGTCTGAAACAGAGCAAAATAACCTCAATTAATACAAGCTCAGCAAGGACAATTGCAAACATGGGTTTAAAAGCCACATGTTGAATGTTGTTCCTTCAATATTTTATGTCTAACAGTACAAAGTTAGAGTTAAAACTTTAATAACTTGACAGGTTGTACCCGCCCTCCCCCCAGGTTGTTCACTTACACCTGCCTCTTGTTGAGATTACAATTTTGTTAGGCCTGTGAAATTATTGACATTACTTATGTTGTCTTTAAATCAGTGCAGTGGGATGAATAAGGAAATTACACCACAGGTATATAATTGATCTAGGGTTCCAAATTTATGGAAGATGACTAAAATGCATACCCCACAAGCCCAAATATCTGCACTGTAAGACAAAAATTTATTATTGGTATGTTGGTGAAACAAGCTGAGCTACTCTTGTATACCGAACCAGGCCATCCATTTCCTGCTAGATGATAACCACTCGCGCATATTCGTGGACAGAGATTTGATGCTGCCATTCCATTCTCCAGAAGCGATCACTACTAAGTGAAGTCCTTAAGCTGTTTAACAGTAAAGACGGTGTGATGACCCTACCCACCAAAATGTATGCAGATGTAGACAGCATCAAGCTAGTTATTATTGAGCACCATGGAAAGTGGTGCTAAAAATCTTAACAAATCTGCATGTAGGAAGCAATGATCTAGCCAATGGCATCTCTTTCCAGTTTAAGTGTTTGTAAGGCATCCATCACCTTGGTACACAAGCACTGCTTAGACATTCGTGAACCAGTGTTATTTAAAGAAGCACTTTTGCTGAATGCAGCATGCATTTGAGCACGACACTTCATAGATATTCAGTATATGAGATTGTTTTCCTGATCGTGCATGAACGAATACTTACAGGAAGAGGCACATTTATAGCAGCAACAAACTGGTGCAGCTCCCCTCCCATGCCACACCCCAGGAGACAAGGCAAGTTGTAAAACCAGAGATGAGCAATCCCCTCCCACCCGAGCTATGCCACCATCTATTTTTGGAATTTACATTGTGCCTGTCAGTTTTAAACTGGCCAAAGTTAGCTAGGTTTAATGTGACATTGCTACTATCACTTATATCAGAATACTGTATTTTTTTCCTTTTCCTGAACAGACCGTCTGCTGTTATGTTTGTGAATACAACTAGAAAGTATAGCTGGATGAGAAGATGTTTTTGGCTTTTAATGTTATTTCATTTTGATACATGAAAATCTCAAGGTACGACTACACCCTCCCTCCCTGTTTTCCATTAGATGGGCTCTTAAACTAGATGATAGGTCTTAAATTTGTACAACTTGTTCCTCTAGAGAAAAGGTAAGTAAAATTACATTTTGAAACTAGGAAAGTTAAATCAGCAAAACTCCATACAGACCCTTTTATGCTATGCAAAATACCTTAGGAATGGGTTTTGGCTTGGGTAAGGGAGGCTACCCTTAGAGTACAATCCAGGGGATTTACATCTGCTGAACCAATTCCACAGAAAAACATAAAGTGCAACTGATGAAGCAGCAGACAAAAGGCCTTAGTGCAGCTATTTCCATGACTTCCAGTGTTGGTTCAAGTGGTTTCTCACAGTGTAGCTCTTGTCCCAGAGTATATATGGATGTAGAAGCTTTTATTCTGGTGGTGGGAAACAAGAGTGTGGTAAAGAAGAAGATTCAGAAGGAAAGAAATTTCACAAAGAAGCTTAGACTAGAGGTTCAGTTGTGTGGCTGCCCCCAGTACATTTAAGCATATATTTATCTATCATCTGTGAACTTGTAGGAGCAAGGAATTTTCATTTACAACATGAAAAGAATGAAAAGTGGTTATCATAAGCCATGCCCATTGTAGAACAGGCACACTCAATACACTCATAATTATTAACTAACTTTGCTCCAGCAGCACATTCAGAAAATTAGCAGGAAAAAAGACCACTGCCTACAGACTTGCGTCTCATGGTTCTGTCACAGGCTTCTGAGCCCTACAGATCCAACTGATACTTCGACACAAACTGAGCTGTGAGTGGGTTTGAGGACTTGCCCTTGCCAACTGGTGCCGGAATTCAGAAATAACATCAAAAATTTGGACTGAAAAACTAGAGGAAAAAGGAGAAAGAGAGGAACATACTAGAAATAACCTGTCCTTGCTCACACATACAGCTTAGTGATTCTGTTAAATGCTGTTAATTTATATATGTACACATGCACATGGACAGAGATACACTTAGTTCGAGTCACAGATACAATGTTTCAGGAGGGCTTGGAAGCCCACAATCAGGAAAGCACTATAGCTTCTAAGTTTATGCTTATAATAATATTTAGTAAAGCTCTCTGTAACACATAGGAAGTCCCACTGACATTAATATAGACTTTGTAGATCACTCGTGATCTAGGCACGTGTTTAGCTGACCTGGATGTACCGGACGAAGCTTGCAGACAGGCTTAGGGAATGTATCTGTTAATGATTTGGCATTTAAGAACAAATGGAGATGGAATTAAACTTCTGTTCAGTTCTAATGTTCTTTATTATAAAACTCAAATACAAGCTATACCCATATTAGAAAAAAGCAACGAATGAAGCAGAACGTTTCCTCCAGACTCCCCTCTTTAGGGGTAGGTTCTTTGCTGGTACAAATTTTCATCATTCAGAGTTACAGCTGCTTACACCAGCTAGAATCTGCCCTACCATCTCCATTACCTAGATAATATGGAAAATAATCTGTTCAGAGCTTTCATTTCCAAAACAATGACGTTACAATTCTCAGCAGTCAAAAGGCTCCCCAAAGCCATGTATGAAGAATAAACTATAACCTTTTAAGATTTCCAAGCAGTGTGATAAATAATACTGAACTAATAACAACTCAGAGAATGAGAAGCACTGTTTATCTTATTTTTTCTGCTTTAGGGGAAAGAATCTAGGTAGCAGATTTTGTCATGATTTTATTGCTCATTTTCAGTTTTTCAGGTTTCTTTGTTTGTGCTTATAGATTGTAATGACTTTTGCAAGAGAAATAAATTGTATTTCCATGGGAGCACAGAACCAGAATGTTAGGCAAATTGCAAAAGATGATGATGACATTTGGACTAAGCTCACAACATGCTCTAGGTCTTGATGATTTAAAAACATTCCTTTAGTAATAAAAATCAAGTCCTTAAGTGCAATCCCTGCAGCCTGCGTAAAAACAAAAATGTGCACAGGATTATTCTGGTTTGATTTATAGTGCTTTTGCCTACTGGAAAACTAAGTGTGAGAAGCTTGCCAAGGTCAGTGCTTCTGCTTTCAGATTTCTTTAATAAAAAAAAAAAGCAAACTGCATTTTCAATTTTTAAAGGCTCTGGCACAATGCCAGCCACTAGGCATTCAGGAGGTGTTCTGTAATCCATTCAACTGGAACATAAAGTTTTGTTAAAGGTACGCTAGCATATTCTGTGCTGGCTGTGTTAATCAGTAATGTTCCATTAAATTGGCCACCATCATATTAAAGAAAGATCTACACACTCTGTGCCCCCCTTGTAACAATAATATTTGACAATAATTATAGCGATACCAAGGTGTAGGTGGTCCAGTTGGCAAGAATAGCACAATATTTCTCTTTAATAGTGACTTGATTAAACACGTATAAGCGTTTTGTTGAGGCTTGAAGGGGATTATGATAGCCAAAATAAGATGAGACAATTTGCTGACAAAGTTTTTCTTCTTTCAGAGAACACTTACCCTTCTGTGCAAGTGTGCACACACGCACATACCCACACACAGCCTCCTCCCAGAGGAAATGACCCGTACACAGCCGCACGCAGAGAAGGCTGGAGAGGCAGAGCGCGCTGCCAGAGGGAAAACAGCAAGCGTGCCAGGCTGTCTGGGAGGAGCCTTCAGCAAACAAGGGTGTGGTGGTGCCTCTGCCCCCAGCTGAAGAAACGGTGACTGTGACACAGCAGATGCGGTTGAAGGACATACAGCTTTTTTTTTTTTTTTTCATACTGCAGGTCCAGCCCCCACCTCTGGGCATGTTTCCACTGTGCAACACAGTTTGCCATGCATCACTTGTGCAGCGCAGTAGTTAACACAAGCCAGAGTGCAAAAATGATCACCTGTTAAAAAGGCAGCAAGCCTCCCTGTCCCTGCTGCCCCGAGAAAGCAGGGCAGACCTGTGACAGCGAGGGCCACCAAGGCAGTGCGTGCCCCAGGTGCAGGGCTGTATCCAGCACTGGGCCATCCTGCTCTGCAGCGCAGCTCTGAGCAGTTCTTACTAGCTAGCAGTTCTACTCAAAGTACCTAATGGTGCTCTTGGCAGACTGCTGTGTGACAAGGCCCTTCTGCATCGGCATGGGAGGTGATCTAGATGATCTTCAGAGGTCCCTTCCAACCCTGCCCATTCTGTGATGCCAGTAAAAGCTGGCAGGAAAAAATAAGTTGCTGCTGCTAGAATACGGTGTACAAAGGAAATGGCACAAGAGGAGGGAGCTGGAGTTGTGTTTTTAATGTTGTGTGGAGCTATGTGCATGTACAATGAAAGAGACCTGGAAGATTTTCTACAAAACAAGCACAAGTGGTTGGAGCCAGCAGGGACCTCAGGAGATCACTCAGTCCAACCCTGCCCAAAGCAGGGCCATCTAGAGCCAGTTGCTCAGCACATTGCTAGTTTTGAACATCTCCACAGCCAGAGACTCCACAGCCTCTCTGCACATCTTATTCCAATATTTGGCAACCCTCACAGTAAATAAGTGTTTGTGTGTGTGTGTGTGTGTGTGTGTGTGTGTTCAGATGCAGTTTCACGTGTATTAACTTCTCCCTCTTGATTCTTGCGCTGTTACTGGGCACACACAACTGAAGACTGCTGATCCACACTGTGGATTCTGGTTTCATGGAAGAGTGCACAGACAGCAATCAGCCTAACAAAGTAACCCGTACAACTGCAAACTGTCTGAGGAGAACTGTTTTCTCCTCCATTTCCCCCTACTCCTTTCCAGTATTTCCTCTGGCCAGTTTATGAGGAAAGCCTAGTTTGGACATCTGCACAAATGGTATCTTGAATAAACTGAAGCATGTGGAAGAAGTTGACCTGGGGGGTTAATTTGCAGCTTGGCAAGGATGTTACCTGGGG
>VXAL01001786.1:110376-162466 GCA_013399475.1 Chauna torquata
ATACTGCAGGTCCAGCCCCCACCTCTGGGCATGTTTCCACTGTGCAACACAGTTTGCCATGCATCACTTGTGCAGCGCAGTAGTTAACACAAGCCAGAGTGCAAAAATGATCACCTGTTAAAAAGGCAGCAAGCCTCCCTGTCCCTGCTGCCCCGAGAAAGCAGGGCAGACCTGTGACAGCGAGGGCCACCAAGGCAGTGCGTGCCCCAGGTGCAGGGCTGTATCCAGCACTGGGCCATCCTGCTCTGCAGCGCAGCTCTGAGCAGTTCTTACTAGCTAGCAGTTCTACTCAAAGTACCTAATGGTGCTCTTGGCAGACTGCTGTGTGACAAGGCCCTTCTGCATCGGCATGGGAGGTGATCTAGATGATCTTCAGAGGTCCCTTCCAACCCTGCCCATTCTGTGATGCCAGTAAAAGCTGGCAGGAAAAAATAAGTTGCTGCTGCTAGAATACGGTGTACAAAGGAAATGGCACAAGAGGAGGGAGCTGGAGTTGTGTTTTTAATGTTGTGTGGAGCTATGTGCATGTACAATGAAAGAGACCTGGAAGATTTTCTACAAAACAAGCACAAGTGGTTGGAGCCAGCAGGGACCTCAGGAGATCACTCAGTCCAACCCTGCCCAAAGCAGGGCCATCTAGAGCCAGTTGCTCAGCACATTGCTAGTTTTGAACATCTCCACAGCCAGAGACTCCACAGCCTCTCTGCACATCTTATTCCAATATTTGGCAACCCTCACAGTAAATAAGTGTTTGTGTGTGTGTGTGTGTGTGTGTGTGTGTGTTCAGATGCAGTTTCACGTGTATTAACTTCTCCCTCTTGATTCTTGCGCTGTTACTGGGCACACACAACTGAAGACTGCTGATCCACACTGTGGATTCTGGTTTCATGGAAGAGTGCACAGACAGCAATCAGCCTAACAAAGTAACCCGTACAACTGCAAACTGTCTGAGGAGAACTGTTTTCTCCTCCATTTCCCCCTACTCCTTTCCAGTATTTCCTCTGGCCAGTTTATGAGGAAAGCCTAGTTTGGACATCTGCACAAATGGTATCTTGAATAAACTGAAGCATGTGGAAGAAGTTGACCTGGGGGGTTAATTTGCAGCTTGGCAAGGATGTTACCTGGGGCATCTATGGAGGTGTGTTGGTGTTTCTTCAATATATGAAAGGTGAATCAAATCAATGCTTCAGACTTCAGCTTGCTCATCCAGCTCACAACCTAAAAGTGAATTTGTATCAGCCTGGTTTAAATCAGCAGGCAAATTTTTTTTCCTTCCCTCCTCCATGAAAGGCATAAAAATTAGTGTTCCAGTCATTTCCAGATGTCTTATCCTCTTGTTAAAACAATACTATAACTAAAACTGGCTGCCCTATTTCAGTGAAGTCCTGTATTCAATCATTGGTAGCATGGACCCACCGCCTCCAGCATTTTACAATGCAAAACAGTCACTGTTAATCAGAAGAGAAGCTGTAGCCTACTCAGTAACTAGTATTTCCCATTGTACTCATCGGCGCTCACAGCATCTTATGATGTTATTAGAGATAATGCACAATTTTTCCTCCCCTTTCCCCAGCGTTTCACACGTGTACCCTTCATGGTATTCAGAGGACAACATGCTATCCAAGCTCATATGAGGCCCACAAACCCCTCACAGAACAGGAGAGGTGCATCACACGGTGTAATACATGGCAACATTGATTCAGCACATGCAGAGAAAGACAAATGCTGAATGTTCCAGCAGCACACTGTGCCAAGCAGTCACTGAAGCTCTCCAGTCCAGCTGCTGATCTCCCGACCTGTTGTTGTACGCAGGGCCAAGTCAGATTGCAGCCTGAGGTAGTATGGCCACAGGAGCTTTTTTTTGGCATTTGTGTTGTTGTTTTTTCACCTCCACTTCATGCTACAAATACTTCCCTTCAAGACAGTGACACAAACTGACAGACACCAGAAGAATCACCCGTTAGGATTTCTGCTCTGCTTTGACTTTCCTCTGTCTTACCCCATGCACAACACATCCATGGTGGGGTATATGGCGTACAGTCCCTTGCTTCCCCCCCTCTTACCCCCTCAAACCTCTAGGACTTCGCTGGGTAACTTTCAGCAACTATACTGTACACTGAGTAGGAATAATTTTTTCTTTGTCCCATAATATGCCAAAACAAAATGACCACACCAAATAATCAAATTAAAGAAACAGTGACAGCAGTCACCAGTGAAGGATAATGCAAGTTGGTTGCTGGCTAACATAGGCCACGTTTTAGCTATTTAACAAAATAAAAAAACACTTTATAACATTAATATTATATTGTTAATAAGACTTCAGGAAGTTTCTATGGAGGATGAATTCAACACGAGTTCTTATCCATTCCTTGCTTGGTAATCCACAATAACCAGGAAATACGAACAGGACTAATATTAAAGCCACCGGAAAGCATGTAACTGAATTTTAATTAGATGATTTTACAATTGTATGCTACTTCTGACAAGTGCTTTGGTGACTTGTTTTTCCAAAAACATCTAAAACCGTGAATATTTTGTTTCCTTTAAGTTTCAGTGTTTTGGTACAGTTTGTGTGCTATTGCTCAATAACTCCTGCTTATGTTCCTCTCCAGGTGATATACAGATCACATAAAAGATGTGAACATTCCTTTTCCACAGTTGTATCCATAAAACAGAGATTTTAGTCATATCAAATGAAGTAATTTGCCCTTTTGTGAGATGGAACAAAACAAAATAGTCCATATTTATAGTTTGGAAGAAGTATTTTGAGAGGAACCTGATTCAGAATGAAAAGCCATTCTAAATCCAGTTCTTTTCTTTGCTAAATGTCATACGTGCTTTAATAGGCTAATTTTAAACACATCTGAGACACTATTCAAAGTAATGAGATCAGAAAAAAAAATTAGATTTTCATGATGGGTGATGAACCCTTTAAATCTGTTCTTAATGGGTGCTTGAAAAAAAAAAAAAAAGAATGGATTTTTGTCCTCCAAAGCAGAACTAACAGTGAGCCTGAAAGAATAACCAGTTTCCACAGAGGAGGAGATGGTCTGTCTTGGCCCATTTGATTGCTCAAGGCATAGGACGTCCTGCTCAGCAAAAGGATGCTCCAGCCTGCACTTTTCACAGCACCAGTCATCTTGTTTACGCAGGTGAAGGTTAACCTTCATACAAGGACTGGGCAGCCAGCAACTGAGGCACCCACAAAGCCTCAGCATGACCAGAGGAGCACCCTGCATGTGCCAGCAGAACTCAATTTTGCTGTAAAGCAAAAACAACAACAACAAAAAAACCAAAACCACAGCTTGCCACCGTTACTGGAAACTGAAAACTGAAGTCAGCATCCACTTTAAATCAGACTACGGTAGAGATTTATCTGTTCTTCATCTGTAAAATGGGGATGGCTTTTAACTGTGCAACTTCAGATTTGTGGAGGTACCTTGAGATGGGGTGGAAGGCCAAAAGCAAGTGCCAAAGACTTATTATGGAAAGCTATTCAAACATAAGCAAAAGTTGACGTTAGCAAAAGCATCAACCTCCAAAGTTTTTTTTCCTTCAACAAAAGTAAATTAATTTACATATGAAATACATCAACTGTATTCTCTTTTGATAACATCAAATTATCTTACTACCAAGTAGGTACAGATTGCAGAAACCTAATTGGACTTCAACCACTTGTGAGAAATTCCGGATGTCACATCTTATACATGTAAATGTTTGATTTTGTTTAAAAAAAAAAGTCCCCTTCCAAAGAAAAAAACTCAATCCATTTCATGTAAAGGAAGCTAAACATAAATGGCCCTATTGTACCCTCAATTTGTATATGTAACTTCTATTGGCAGAAGTGGATGCTGTGTACCAATCTGACTGAGCAAAGTATTGTGTTAGCAAAAATCTTACAATTACAGACAATTACCCTGGTTTTCTTGCACCTGGTGCTTACAAGGATTCTTTGTTAGCTAGATTTCTTGCGGGGGGGGATGGAGTGGGGTGGATTTTCAGTATGTAAAGCTCCAATCTCTCCTGAAGTTTAAAAAAAAAGCTAGAGCAAAAAGAACTACTACAAATCACAAACAGTTCCTGAAACACCACAATGACAAAACAAATCCTCATTTAACTTTATTCACAAGAAAGTAGAGGAGCTCTAGGTGAAGAGAGGTTCTCTGTTCAGGGAAAGAAAGAAAAAACCGTTACCCAAGTAAAATACTCTAAGTCTCTGGTTTATGCAAGCATGTACTGCAGGGAACTAGCTCATGAAATCCTTCTCCACCCACCCTACTGCACCTATGTCCCATATAGCAGTTTATAACAAGTTCAGTTTCAGTGCTCAGGTAAGAGCGACCCCTGCTCTTCAATGCAGGGAAGGAAAAAGGTATGTCAAGAGATAACGACCCTTATCCCAAGCTGCTGTTACATTGGAAGTGGTGGTAGCACTGACATCCAGGCTGAATAACGACTTCTGTTGTTAAAGAAACTTACGGTCTTCTTAAAGGCTGCAACACTTCCACTGCCTAAGGCAAAGTGCTGAAAGTTGACAGTGACAAAATGCCTATGATTAGAGACATGCTCTTTGCTCAGTCTCTGTATTCCTCTTCCAATTCAGATCAGTTAATAACTTTTGAAGTTTGCCACTTCCTTTTAAACATTTGCAATACTCTAGAAATTGTGTATTCAGCCAAAACACTAACATACATTGTAATGTTAGGCTTACGCTACTGCCAAAGTAGCAGCAGTGCCGCATACTAAGCTGGAAACACCTGGACACTGATGCTGCAGGCAGAGACAGTAAGAAAAAAAAAAAGTGTTCCCTCTCCCCTCCATAAACTTCTGCTAATGTCTGTCCATTCTGACAGATCTGATCCTATGGGATATATACACACACTGTGGCTGAAGTTCTCTCTCTTTTTCTCTGCCATAAATGGGAAGCTTCATTTGGATTTCCTTGATCAGTGTCCAATGCTAGACGCCCAATCCCAGAATCTAATGGTCTCTTTGGAATCAGTTTCTTCTGCTGCAAACTAATTTCAGTTTAATTGAACTAACTGCACTTCAACAGAATATTTTTTCCTTGTAAGAGTATAAAGTTATATACACACAACCATATTTAAAATAATTATTCTTAAGTAAGTTTAGGTACTTGAAACCTACAAAGTGGTAGATCAATCTGTCTCTTGACCTCAACTCAGCCCATTTGCATGTACAGGCTATGATACAGTCCTTAATTATATGGTTACTAATTATATTTCCACAGAAACCCAGGTTTCTTCAGTGGAGTGGGATACAGAATGAAAGCATATGGCTTTAAAAATGTATTTATGGTAATTTAAAGAGATTAAAAAACAACCAGTACTGAAAAGATCATTTATCTCAGCAGTAGCAGATGGGGCTCCTGCTGAGATCAGGACTTCATTGTGCTCTGCTCTGCACATGCACATTAGATCAGACAGCAGTTGTTCCAGAGACTTTATAGTCTAAGTAGGGCAGTCAGGCAAAACAAGGGGAAAAGGAAATAATTCCTCCATGTTACAAGCAGGGAGGTGGACATACTAAAGCATAGATAAGTTTAAAGCAAGGTCAAGTAACTGAATTTAGTTTTGCTAAGATGCAAACCAGTTTTAACCTATTATCACTGGCCTCCTGCTCTTAAACTAGTCAGCGCTATGGGTAAGAAGTTCTTGTAGACATTCACAGGTTTGAGGTTGGGAAGTATTATTACTGTGAGCTGGTTAGCCCCAGTAGTTTCTCAGTATCCCAGACACGTTGCTGTACTTGTTTATCAATGCTAGAACTAAGTGCTTTGCTTTTCCCTTCATGGCCAAGTCAAGCCAAGCTGCTCAATTAACACTGCCCTAGTAGATAATTTTTAATTTTCTGTAATGAAATGAAAGTATCAGCTAACATCTCAAGAGAAAGTTCAGAAATGGCTTCAAGATCACAAAAGGGGTTTAGCAGCCTTAAAATTAGTACATTGCTTGGTGAGCATATTAACACCACACAAGTATGACATGTTTTAATTGAATTAACAGATTCTTCGCATAGTTGAGGCAAAGCACCACTAACAAAGTGCTACAGGGCTAGGGATAATTTGCCTTTGCAAGAATCAATATTGCCTAAAAAACCATCAAGTGGTCTAGACCTAGTACATTGGATTCAAGAATTTCAAGATCTGAAGGAAATTTTATGAGAAGGGACCACAGTTTTGCTTATATTTCTTTTATATATATGAACTTCCAAACAATTTTTCATCTCAAAATGAACAACATCAACTACAGTGCTCAAGTCCTCAGTGATATAGGTACTATATATAGGTACCACAGAGAATATAGGTAAGCTCCTTTGCTCAAGCAGGAAGAAAAAAAAAAAAAAAAAATCAGTTTTATGGACAGCATTCTTCTAACTATCTGTATAATATACCTGAAGAAATCTTGCCTTTTCAGTATTTCTAGTTTGTAAATGTTACCATATCTTTCAAAAGAGGAAATCTGATTCAGTACGCACGGAAAGCGCTTTAGTCAAAACTTATTCAGACCTTTTGTAAGCATTCCTATCAGACCTTGACTCAGAAATAGCATTACTAATACAAGCACCTTAATGAAATTGTTTGAGGATTCAGGGTCAAGCCTTTGAATCTACAAGAGAAGCTTGAAGCCCAACTCTGTTTCTTTCTCTACAGCTCTTTGTTGTAATTGACAGAAGTTGCAATGTTCCTTTACACTTACCCTGCACATGAGAGTAGCTGGTTTAAATACAAGAGGAAAGGGTGTGGGGAGTGTAGGAATTCAGGATTGGCAGTACCCCAGTATTTATAGGACAGACATAGAAAATTATTACTCTGTGCAAAGCACTGCAATCAAAAGCAGATTGTTAAGTGTTGAAAGTGACAAAACAATATCTGAAGTCTTGCAGTTGGTAACACATTAAGAATACTATAGAAGCAGCAGAAAAAGCAAAGAAACTTACAGATGTGCAGTAATTCCAAGAATTTTCAAAACTGAATAATCTTCAGCAGCATTAACAAACAGAGATCCATTACCATATTAAGTCCTCTATTTGTGTTTTCTTATGTTTGAAAAATTGAGCCTATGCCTCTTGTAAGAGACCTTGTTTTCTGCAGTAGTTTTATTTCTTCTTAGAATTGTTGGGCTTGAAATGGCTATAAAATATCAGATAATATTGTTCAATAACTAAAAGTTACACAGCATTACTGAGCAGCATTTTTACACACAATGAGGTTTGCTCTACAAAATATTCCTGTTCAGGAATATCTGAATCTGCCCCTCAAAATTAAGCTTTTAGTCCAAGTCCTCAGTGCAGCAACAAAAACATGAACAAAGCCTCCAACAGAAAACAGATATATCACTGTCTACAAAAGTTACATTAACTGTCTGTAAAATAATCCCCCATCACGTAGACAGAAAAGATAAGACATTCTACTTTGAAAGCAGCACAGTCATTGTCTCCAACTAATTTTTGGCCAAATTTTGTTACATATATTTACTTTACCTGTCACTGAAGCTGATATCATCATGGTCCCTAGCTTTGTTTTTACTTTGAAATTTCTGCTGATTAAGATACTTCAATGACTTTTTCCTGAGCAGCTTCTGTCTTACAGATTTAAAAAAAAGTATCTGCTCATCATTCACTTAGGCATTTTATTCAGAACTATACAACTCCTTAGCAGGTAATTAGATGTAAAACAATAAAGGCTGCTCATCTGGCTGAACTGAGGAAAATATTATACTGAGCAGTAAGGGATGATTAGCTTCTTGAATACCAATAAAGGATACAAGCAGAGCAAGTGAGCTTGAACAAAAGCAGGAGATGCACAGTATCATCACAATACAGTTAAATCTTTAACATAAAGTAAACCACTAAGTAGTATATCATCTATTGGACTAAAGATAATTTAAAAACATTTGCTCTTTTATTCTTAGTGTTACATTTGCTTGCTAGATAACCCCCAGCACAGACTCTCTCCTTTACAGTGTGAAAATTCATTCCATAACCGTACCACAGACAGGATTGTAGCCCCACTTTGTTCTGATCAGCCTCCCTGCTAGACAAAAGTTTCAAATGATTGCCAGAGGAACACGTTTGCTCACAGGAGACCAAAGTCACATCTCATGCTCTGACTAGGACAGTTGCATTGCTGGAACCAGCCATGTAAGTGACAGCCAGCAACTGCTACTGGCAAGTCTCCCTTTTGGGGTGGTCACACCAACTCGCTGAATTACAGCGGGCAAAGTGAAAATCTTTTGTTTTGAGGGCACCAGGAGAGCTGGGGACCTGATACAGTAGACTGGAGAAAAGATGACAGTGGTTAATTTCTAAGTACCTCAACCCACATCAGCCATGCCAAAAGCATAAAGCTGAGCTGGCTGAGATTACATTTAGGCCATCTTCGGTCAATTTTCCACCCTGCTCCATTTGCACATGGGATTTTATTCAATCCATAGTGTTTTGATAGCTAGCTAGTTTACACACTTGCTGCCCCTAGCTGCTCACTTCTACTCCTATGCTCTCCCTTGTGCCAGCACAAGCATTTGTGCAGCTGATTTTCTCAGTTCGCATTACAGTGCAATCTGGCTGAAAGTTAAAAGGAGAAGTGAGGGGGTTTTGGACAAATCGCTTCCCTGAACAAGTTCTCTCTGCATATGTGGGAAGGAAGAGGGAAAATGCAAAAATGAGCAGTGCTAGTAGATACTAGAATTCTGCCAGACTGCAAATGGAAAGGCCTTCCTGGTGTTCTCCCTTACGGAATATTCCCAATTCACAGCAACAGCCAGCCTGCAGGCAGCAACTCCTGAAGCACTGCTCCTTTCAGAAGGTGCTGAAGGCTTTCCCCACGCAGGCCCACCTGAAGGGGTGGTCATCTCTCTGGTTATAAGCTGGCTGGTGACAGCCCCTGTGCCCTGGGGGGCAGAGCACAGCCCCAACAGCACCAGCTGTGCCGCTGCGTGCGGAGCATGATGGGGTGCCTGCACTGGTACCCGTTCTGGGTCTAGCTTAGTGTGAGGGGAGGGAAGGATTAATCCTAGATTTGTTCTAGCTTCATTCACCTGCATGAGCTTTCCCAAGTCAGAGGGGCTTATGAAGCAGTGAAACATGATAAAATGCCCAATTCAAATGCTTGTGTTCTTAACCCACTCAGAGAGCATTAGCTAAAACAATCTGCAGCAGTTGGCTATGTATTCATCCTCATCACTGGGTGGTGGGATGCAGGAGTGCTTCAATAGTGGAATAAGCCCTTTCTGCCCTTTGCCTTTCATCTTTTGCCTCTACAGTTCTAATTTCTCCTGCTTGAAAACATGACTCCAATAAGGCAGTGTTTTCCTTCAACTAAAATTCATTTTAAAAACAATTCTCTGTAAACTCTAGCTAGATTTGTTTTTCTATTATAAATTGAAGTTTACTCTTGGCAGATGATGATGGAGAAATGGCTTAGTGGAAAGCAAAGATATATTCCTCCCTTGACTTGTTTTGTCCGGTCATCTTTCCTCCATTTGCCAGAAATTACAAAGCGATTGACTTCAAAGGCACCACACATTGTGAGCCAGAGACCGACTTCTGAGCATGTTTACCCTGGGTGTGCGCATACGCTGGTTGCAGCGAGCGCTGTGGTCACACACAGGGGCAGGCATGCCTGCGCTTCCACTAGCAGCCTTCCAACACCTGATGAAACAGGAATTCCCTGCTGGGTGGGGCTCCATTAAAACCACGTGTTACGAAGAAAACACTTTCCTATTGACATAAAAGATTCCTCATTAGTATGAAGTATTGTTAAAATGCAGCCGCAAGATCTGGGGCCAGATTGCAGGCTGGAGTGTGTACGGATTGCCAGCAGTCCTCAGTGGCGGGGCTGGGTGGGTACCCCTGGGGAGCCCGGCCGTGGAGCTCCTGCCTCACCTGCCCAGAAGGGGCTGGTGCTGCATGGCCTCGACCCAGGGACCGTCGCAGCTGCTGCCAGGACCTGGAGCGCAGCGTGCCAGCGCGCAATTAAGCCAGGCTAATGACGCGCCTCGCCCTGCTCCCCGCCCTTGGCACGTACTTCTGTCACTTCCCTTTGAGCCAAGCCTTGCACTTCTCTAACCCCATGGTGAACCTGCTCAGAACACTGAACTGGCAGAAAACTCGTCCTACCAAATGAACAAACAAAGCCGTGGTCAACTTTCTGTCAGATTTCCTCCCCCTGCCACTTCAGCTGAGTGCCGGTGCTGCAGTGGCCAGCCAAGGGACAAGCAGAGCAATGCACTCGTCATTAGGTCAGCCACGTTCTGCTAGCACTCATCATTGGATCAGCTTGGTTAAAATGCCACACCACATCCTGATGGGAGTTCAACATTCTTGATAGCCTGCCATTGTCCTAATGAAGGGATGGCCAAACATGCCCTTGACCAACATGGAGTGGTGCTCTAGAGCAAGGCTTCCAACAGAAACAGCTGCCCTCACAAGACTTCCACCTGTAGAGCTTGTTAAAACTGGCAGGTGAGCTCTGTACTTCTCTTGCTTGCTAAGCAGGAAGGGGAAAAAGAAAAAAGTCCCTTTAACAAGTAAGAGGATTAGAAATAAAGGAGACCCTCACACAAGACAATAGATGCTACAGCAAGGCCTGTTTGGAAAGCACAAATAAGCCACCAGCTTCAAACCTGGAATTTTTACAGTTGTATTGGTGCCCACGAGGATGTTTGAGGGAGACAAGAGACAGCAAGAATGGGGAGAAAGCAACAGCCATGAGCATGACCTCAGGGAGGGCAAGAAGAAAGAACTCTGTAGCATGAAGCTGGCTGAGAAGGCAAGCATGGACTTAAGAGCACGAGACTAATTGTTTTGGGAAACAGGACTGTAGTTTCAGTCTACAGACAGAGCTGCTCTGGAGATGTGCCCACTGTGTGCATACAGAATCCTCCCTTCTCTGTTTAGCAGTCATGTTTAGGTCAGGAGCTCTCTCTGGGCTAATTGCTCAAGTCCAAAATGGCAATGCTGATATCAGGGAGACTGTTCCTATTTCTTATAACCCTGCACATTCCCCAGGTTGTAAACAGTATGGATCCCATAGGCAGAACCTGACATTTCAAGACCATAGCAAACTGCAGCTGAAGTTTCTGCTTCCTCTGTTTGCCATCCAAGGAAATCTGAGGCTCACTTTTTTTTTTTGGATGCAAGCAGCTTGCGCTCACCAGCTGTCATTGTTTCAAGTGGAAAGTGTGATCAGCAGGACTGGTTAGTAACTGCTGTTGTCCTGTTTCTGACTTATCGCATTATCTAGCAATAGTGCCTGTAAATGACATGGATACAAATATGGCTTTTGGCAAAGTATTGTATTAATCACAGTTTTTGAATGGTAGCAGTACCAAAACAGATCTTTTCTGTCTCTCCATGGAAGAAAGGAGGAAAGAAACAGGGGGGCGGGAGGAGGGAAGTGACTGTAAGGTCTCTTTTCCTCCCTGACAATTTTGTGTGTGAACTACAGAAGCTTTTTGTATTCTTGAAAACCGGCCACTCCTAACTGATGAGCTCAGTGCTGCTTGAGTCCTGAAGAAACGTTAGGGCAGAAACTCAGCAGCAGCAGCAAATCAGTGTAGCTGCACTGAAGCAGAGTGTGCAGTGGTGATTTATTCCAGCTATGAGTCTAGTTTCATCCTGTTTAAGGACACAGCTTATTCCAGTAAAGAACCTCACTCGGTTTACAGGCAGGGGATGAAGCAGCGTTTACCGGGGCAGGGGGGAGGGAAAGGAGTGGTAAACAACACAGACATTCCAAAATCACAGAGGAGGAAAGCCCTAGACTTGAAAGATTTTTAGTAAAGAAGACTCTGTTTACACCAACACACTGGTCCTAAGAATTTTTCTAGGAGAAGTCACATAGGCCAGAGAAGCATTTCATTGTTTCTTGGACGGAGTATAAAAATGCACGCACAGGAACAGCAGTAAAGGCATATCTCCTCAGACAGCAAAATGCCTTCTGGAGCTCATTAGTACTGGTAGAGTGAGCAGTACAGGGTGGAGTGACTGCAGATTTCTACATCTACTGAAGAGGTGCAGTGCATTTTTCCCTGTGGGAGGAAAGGAATACATGAAGCCAACCCTCCTCTCATCAGCTGCCTGCTGCCCTTCCCTTTGGAAGGCACACCTCGTTATCAGCTCCAGCTCCCCCTTCCCAAAATGCATATGCTGCAGTCTCTACAGATGCCATGTGGCACGTGACATAACGTCTTCGGGAATAGATATACTCCTTTCTATTGTTCAACTGGTATTAACTGTGTGTGCTCAGTACAAAGAACCCTGTTTTGGATCAACTACCCCATTATTGCAGACATCAGTAGGACTGTAACATTTTATCATTCTTTCCAGTGTTTGAATTTCATTTTGTACTCATTATGGCTGGTACAGCTTTTTGCACAAAATCCAGAAGGCCACAGTTCTCACCATTTTGCTCAATACAGTTATATTTGGATTTCTACTTGTTCTAGAAAAGCAAAAATTTTTTTTGTTTGCTTTTCCCTTCTCTGTTATAGAGGCAGGCATTGGTTTAAATATGCTACAGCTCACACTTGACAGCAGTGTAGATTTCCAATATTCTAGAAATTAGTTTGCCTTTCAGAACTCCTACTATATGCAACTCCCAGTGCTCAGTTGTTATTCACCAAAGCACAAAATATACAGAAATAAACTGTATCAAATAATCTGGTTAGTAAAATAATAAAAATCAGAAGAACATCAGTAATGAAGCCATGTCACTTAATTCTAGTTTGAAAGAGGTCATATTCGTACCTGGATAGCAGCGTTTAATATTGCTACACTATGCAAGGACTTTCTGCACCTACACCACAATGCAGCGTACCCCTGCCATGGAACTGCAGGGAAGTGCAGTGACACACTGAAAGGCAGTCATGATAAACGTAACACTTCGAAAAGTTAGTTTCTTCAGCAAGGAGCTTGCCATCAAGTAGTGACCCTTTTACCTGGACTTTAAAAATCCAGTTTGGAGTTTTTCTAGTTAGTTGGACTGGTTGAAATATTCTAAAAGCAGGAAGAGCTATAGTATGGAAACATACTTTAACTGAAATGGAACCCCCCCCCCCCAGGGAAAACATCTAAACAGTAAACATCTACTCGAGGTGGGCAGTGGTAATTAAAAAAAGAATTTTTAGTTTTCCCAACATTCCAGACATGTTTTGTCTCAACTCATGTAATTTCTAAATGACTGTCAAATATGTCTGACATTATAAAAACTAATGTTATTCCATAGTATAAACTAACTTGGGAAGGTAGGTGGGAAAAGAGGATATCACCACATCTTTGAAAGACAGAGCTCTTCATTTGGAATTAGAACAACAACAAAAAAATATGGAGCATTCTCAGAGTAATGATTTTGGCTCCTGACTGATAATTAGCTTTTAAGGCCTCTGCATTTTTGCTCCAAGACTGATCTGCTGAATGGCCTTGTACAAGTCACTTATCCTCTTTATGCCTCAGAGCACATACAGCTGAGAGAGATATACGCTAGCTATAACCATATGTCATTATGCCAGTGCAACGCAGTGTGTCAACTGAGTATTATCTTATTCTACCTACACTGAGTACATCCATGCAGATTTTGCTTACCTAGACAAGTCTCCCATTTGCAATTTGTAATAAATGGCGTAAGGAACACTTACTGGAACTGGTCAAAACTTAGAGGAATAATCCCCACTCCCTCCCCCCAAACAGCAATCTGCATCTTTCCCTCCATCTCACATGAGCAATCCATGGGGCCAGAGCTGTGCTGCTAAAGACAATAGGTAATTGTTTTCAAATATCTGGGGTTTCAATAGCATAGGATTTTGTGATCTCCTCTTCTGAGACAGCAAAAAAAAAAAAAAAATTCAGTGCATTTTTTTACTCAATAGCAGAGATGTGATTGAAAAGATAAACACTAAAAGGCCCTAGGGAGGGCAGGGAGCACAAGCATGTGGGCAGCAGCCCCAGGGGGTAGGAATCTGAGCAGTAAGACCATTTAAGTAACATTTTCAGGTGTATCGTTTTCTGCCGCCTCTGGGATTGTGAAGTTGCTACAGCTCCATCTCTGCAGCTAAAACCGCACCCTGTAGTTATGGTGCCTCCCTTCTGGGGAAGCTGCAGGCTTAGATGAGCTCCTCTGCTTGACTGAAGACCTTTCCTTCTAACTCGAAATCTATATATGCATTAGCAACTGCACCACCCTGAAAGCACTTCACCTATTAACAGCAAAGCACTAGAGGAGATTACTGTACACAAATATGAAGTCAAGAAGATTATGCTTAGCACATGTTAGGATACCTGACATTAACTACAGCATGTTTACACAGACTACCTTCCCACAGCTTGCCTGCTGCAAATGCCTTTGCTGAAGTGGCAGGTTTCCATTCCACTGCTGCCTGATAGAGATGTGAGTATGAGGAGACTCTTGAAGCTGCAGCCCTGTACTAGCCATATGTTACTTGCAGATGCAGAAGACTTACCTATTAAAATTCAGAGCAGCTGTGTTCAATGATAAAATAACAACTACATAGGACTAGTATCAGCTCATTCTCCCGAGAGCTGAGCCACCATCATCAATATAAGGTAAAACAGTGAACTAAAGGGAAAGTCACAGGCAGCCAGGGGAAGGACACAAAATCCCAGGAAGTGGTTTTGGTTGCAACATTTATTCATGTCAGCTCAAGAGGCAAGGACTCCTTAAGGAACTTGTATGCTCCACAAGGTCACACTTATTCTAGCATATCCTCAGCACTTTCTTCACTCTGTATGCACAGAAAGCTCCTTTTTAAAGTTGCCATTCCTATTTGAAGCCTGTCCCTTTCAGTTCCAGCCTCAGCTCAGCACCCACTACTTAGCCAGCGGCTGATCCTCTGCAGCTGAATGAGCAGCAAACAAAGGTCTTCCTGCTTTAATTCTGCTACTCGTTACTACAACTGGAGCTGAAATATGAGATAACATCCAAATATTCTGGCCTGGATTTCATGTGTTTGTCTTCAGGGTGTTGCTGATTTGCTGGGTTTGGATTCAGACCACTTTAAAAGTCAGTAGCCAACAGCTCATTTCAGATCTGGATCTCAAGTTCCCTCACCAAACTCCCAATACATTTGGATACATGTTCCTTGCCCGTTTTACTTCAAGTCATCTGTAACATGCTGCCTCTTCACTATGACAACAGGTCTCTGGTGGCATTTGACAGTGCCTTACAATATTTGCCCTTGCTCTGCTCTCAGTTGCTGTTGCCCTTTCCACTGGGCCAACAAGAGGGTGCTGTGTGAGCCAGCTGATCCTTTTATGCTGGGCTGTACATGCTCCACTCCTGATCCATCTCCCCTTGAGTGATATTGTTTTCATTAGGGATTCAAATCCATTAGCGGAAAGAGGCTAGGGACATAATGCATCTTCTATATATATATATATTTTTTGTGAACACTTCCCTCCCCTCTTGTAATTCTTCAATTCACTTTAAGCCCTGAAAGAAAGCCATTCAAGCTTACTCAGCAAGCGTGGCTGGTGTTCTCTAGATGAATCTTCTCACCAGTAAAGCTACTTGCATCCATCCCGTGGGCATGTATGTCAGCCTCTGCTCATTGAGCAGGCCATGTGCTGGACATGGGGAGATACATGGGCATGGGCTGCCAGAGTTGGGTGGGTAAGCAAGAAGCTCTTTTTTTATGCCACAGCAGAAGGCAGTGCTGTCACCTCTGGGAATTTTAGTACTCTGTTTTTGTTCTCCTTGGGCAGAGAGTCCAGAGTAGGGTAGCAAAAAGGCAGGATGAGTCCTCCATCTTCCTCCTTGCTTTGGGCACAGAAGTCTATACCATCCCAATGCACAGAGCAGCTTCACCTAGTTTTGCGCGAAACCTACACTCTCCTGCTGTGGGAGGTATCCGCTGTTCTCCCACAGATGCTTTCAGCCTGTGCCTGGAGAACTCTAAGTCAGAGTCAGCAGGTGTTTGATCAGGTATTAACCAACTACAAAGCTAAAATCTGGGAAATGAAATCTCTACTGTTGATTTTCTCCACATGCTGGATTTTTGCAGTCACTGACATAAATATGGAAGGCTTCAAGATATGTGGCTAAGCATGAGTGGTTGCTCCGGACACAAGACTGTACCCAGGAATATTATACATGCAGGGCTGTCGCCTTTTTGAAAGTCTCTTCTTATGTCAGGAGATCAGACTTGCAACCCTTTCTTTATTTAAATATGTACTGTTGTCACAGGACTTCTAAGTGATAATCCGGGTCCTCCCCAAATGATACCACGCTGACCAGAACAAAGGTGCCACGCCATCTTCTGCATCACTTTATACAGTGACATCTGGCATTCATTAGTTTTGGATGGAAGCTGGTGTGGCCAGAAACCTTGGCTTCACTTATTAGTCAGTGCCTGCCAGTAACTGGGAGCAAAGACAGTTTTGCTCAGGAATGTAGAAACTAACCGACCCAAAGCGTGCATGGTCCTTGGACCTACACCATGCCAACAGATGACATAGCAGCGCAAGTCAAAACTGTCGCAAGCAGGCGTGTGCTGAAAACTCTGCCAGAGCACCCAACACTGCCCCAGTTGCTAGCTTTTAGCAGTTCTTATATCTGATAACAGTTCAAGCATCCTAATCATGCTCATTTGCTGCTAGAGCTTACTAGCATTTTGTGGCTGTCATCAGGAGGAGCAACAAACATTTCCCCAGTTTATACCCTTCGGCTTTCCTCCACACCTCCTAACTCTTGAGGAAATTAAGGACAGTAATCAATTGCAAGTCTCCTGAGTAGAAAAAAGAACCATATTTCCAATTTTCGTTCATGTAGCTGCTCTCTCCACAGTTGCCCCATCGCCTCAGATTTTTACAGCCTACATACTACTTCACTTCCTCCCCCCCACCCTGTAAATCAAGAGCATTTTCTGAAGCCTGTCTCTTGTGTGGCCTTATGCCAACACACAAGCTGACAACAAAAACTCCCTGGCGTTTTGGTTTTCACAGAAAGCTTTATCACTTCACTCTGCCCTTACCAAACAAACAAGCAAAGCTTCACCTGTGCTTTATGAAGTGCTTATGTTTTTGTTCATGCAGTGAGCCACTATCAGTTCAGAGAAACTGAAGAAAGAGCAAAACAAAAGAGTTGAAGGGACCAAAATGTGCATTTAGAACCAGGAGAGCAATGAAAAGGCCATCTGAGTAAATAGTTAAGACTACTCATTACAGAGCCTGACTCAAGTTTGTATTTGATTCATATTTAGCACACTTGCCAGAAAAAAAAAAGCATCAATTTCTAATGGTCTGGGAAATTTCTGCTAGTTGTTAAAGCACTATGTTCACAAGGTCTTTTGCTTTGCAAACTTAGTGATGTTTTCCTCTCTCCGCACTACTGAAATCTAAAGCCCAAGAAATATCAGATTTATTTTTTCACATTGAAGCTAATCGCTTTGGAGGCAGAAGTACAATATATCTCAAAACTGACAAATCTGTAACAGTTAGAACAAACTCCATGCTCTTTAAGACTAATATCTGCAAGAGTGTGCCATTTTTGTTGAAGTAAATGAATGGGAACTTTTTTTTTATTTTTAATTAAATGCAGGTTCCATGTAGATGGATTCCTATTTCTTGAGATGCAGCTAATATGAAAATGAAATTTAGAGGCAGCAGAGCAAGAGGGAAGATAGGACAGCTAGCCTTGCTCCTAGAGCATAAGTACACAGAGGGAAGAAGGGAAAACAAAAATATGAAACGCACCAATTATTTCTGTTTGCTTTCTCTTATTTTGTATTCTTGTTCAGGGATTATCCTAGTAGACAGTGCTGGAGATAGATACATTTTTAGAAATGAGAAATGTAAGGTGCAATGAGGCAGCAACCTCACAATTACAGAATACAATTACACAAAGAAAAAAAATCTAATATAAATTGTTATGCAATCAGTGAAGATGGGAGGAAAGGTTAAAATTGTAAATGGAGCACAGAGTGAAAGAACCTGGATTAATAAAGTATGAACGTTTAGGAAATCTATTGTTAATTACTAGTGCCCGAAAGTGTTTTTACCTCAGTTAGAATTTGAATTTCTTCAATTGTCATTCTAGTTTTGGGTGTAGATTGACTAACAGTAGCAAAGACTTCATGTATTTTTTTTTTTTTAAAAAAAACCCAATATTTTAGCATGATCTTCTAAAACAGATTCAATTTCTATAATTAAAAATCTAACCCTTACTGTTGATTACAGTTTGCTTTTTATTTTATACACTGCATAGAAGACACTCAACATCTTGGGGGAGGAGAGAGAGACAGAATCAAGTGTTTTCCTGATCAGAGGGTTCTGGACGCAGTCAAAAAGTCTAGTGGTTCAGATAGAGAAGAGTCTGGAGACAAGTGTTTTATTTGCACCTGGTGGTAGTCTGGACTGTTCAGAAGCAGAATTTGAGTACTGGCACATAGAGGATGCAGCTGATTTTCCATTATCCACTGTTACTGGACAGTGGAGTTGCACTGAAATAAAAGCATTCAGCTCTGCCAGATTTTGGGTAAGTTAACCTCAACGTGAATGCCCAGAATTGCAGGCTCCTGAAAGAGACCAACAGCCTAGTGGTCTCATCTAGCCCTGCATCTCCAGTACCTTGCTTGAGAGGAGGGCAAGAATGAAACAGTGCTTTGTTATCACGCCAGGTGAAGAGCAGAGGATGAGGTGTAGCTACAGAACAGAGAGGGAGACCTGTATTGTGAAGCAACACACACTGAGCACAAGATGTATCACAACTGACTCTGTTTTCCTCTTAAGGAGGAATAAAGTTCTTTCATAAATAACATTTGCATCAGCCAACAGCAATAAGCTCATAGAAGGCCTTGATGGATCACTGACACTGCCCTCTTCCCCTGAAACAGTGGGGCATGCTACAGATCCTCAGATGAAAGCAGACCAGATTTTGACAAAGTCATGAAAGCCAGTATCAGGTTCCTAGGCAGTGGTCAGACTCTCAAATCTCAGCCAAATCACGTACATCTGGCTTTTCAGATCCTGCTCAGCCAGAAGACTCTAGACAGGTAGCACAAGTGAAAATAAAACTCCTCAGGATTTAAAGTCAAAAACCAAAATAATTTTATGCCACCAGAATTTGGTGGAGGGGAGGAAGGGGTGTGTGTGGGCAGGAGAGAGACCTCACCAACTATTGTTTTACCCCCAGAGGCTTGCTAGGTCCCAGCACCTTGTGATGAGACAGCAGGAGGCAGTTACCTCAGCTGACCCAGCCACCCTTCCAGCCTGGTAAGCCCAAGCAGGTAGTCAGTCCTTGTGTTAACTCTTTCCTTGTCAGTAAATGCTAAAACCACATTATTTCTTACATAGACTTTGCAGTGTGCAATTAAATTCCTTTGACAACTTTATTCAATCAGAAATGCTATACTCAGTAAAACACTGTGGGAGAAGTACCTTAAGTTCCAGTTTTTCTAGTATTTGTACTTGTTCTTAGCCCTGTACATTGGCTGAACAGTAGCCTATATTTGCATTAAGAGTGGCTAGCAGTTACGTTTGGATTGCCTTGTGCCTCTTCGCACAAATCACAGAGCATATAGCCAACTGTTCACTGACCTGATTATGCAGATAGATGCTGTCAGTCACTGAGAGAGTTTTTGTTGATTCAGAGATGGGTTTATTAACCCATATGACAAGTCTATATACACAGCAAAAGGTGCTAAGGCAACTGACAGGTGTCCAGGTGGCACAGAAAGCATAGAGCTCTGTTCCCTAAATAGACAGCTCTAAGTCACAAGTTTGATGTTCCACAGTCTTCCCACCCTGTAAGAACATCAATTGCTGATCACACTAGCTTTATGAGTTTAGAAAGGAGAATTTTGGTTATGAGGCATCAAAGGGACACTGATATTTTTGAAACCCTAAAGGCTGGCAAGATGAATTTTACTCCTATATGCAACACCAAAGCTTCTGTGAATCAGTTTCACAAGTGCATATCTTGCATCACACACAGAGCTGTTTGAACTGGTACATGCAGACTGCAGGTTAATACACACACCGATTTGCACAGATGCAGCATATCTGCTCCATAAGCACTACAGGCTGAAGTCTGCACAGCTGGGGCTAACACTGTGTTTTGCTAACTCTGGGAAAGAGCTTAGTATCTAAGTAATAGCAACTGTAAGGCTGCAGATAAGCTGAAGATCTGACAGCAGTACCACAGCCCTCATACTACGAATTCCGGACTCTCTCTTGCACCATCAGTCCTTACAGCTCAAGGCCTGGACAGCTATACCACTCCTGGTGTCCAGTTTTACAAACATATTCCTAAGATGTGACACAAGACTAGCTCCACATGAGCATTAGTATGATGCAGCAATATAGATAGGAAAAAGTATTTGCAAGTATATTTCAGCTTCTAACATTGTTATGAAAGATATCAAATTATGGATAAGAGAAAGGAAAAGTCTAGTTTATTACCTAGAACTGGCTAAACTGTTAGTAAGTCTATGGTCAATACCATATCTTTCACCCACAGACTGCACTACTAACTTGCTTTATACAGCCTACACTGATACAGCACATGGCACTTTTCCTCAAGTCAGTAACAATCTCAGTGGAAAACAAGAACATATCCAATAAAAATCCACACAACAGACCTTTGCCTCTCACAGAAAAGGTTCACATCTATTCCACTGTAACACATCCACCTCAGAGACAACAAACAAACCGTTCAACAGAGCCCATCAAGGCTAAGCAACAGTCTAAGATAAGAAATTAAGAGGCTTTGACTTTCTACCACCCTCCAGTTTACTCAGCTTCTTTCAGCTGGATTTCTTTCCAGCTTGAAAAAAACAAACATAAAATATTCTACAATAAGTACCACAGCCAAATGTATCACCGGTCCTACTGGAGGGGCACCAAGTAAAACAACAATTGACACAAACAGTTCAATGAGATAGAAATCACATTACTTACAGCCCTAGCAGCCTTCCACCTTCTTCTACAGCAAAGTGGTTTCCAGTTAAAATTATACACTTTAATAAAGTTTGTCACTTGTGTTAAAAACACACACTTCAAAAAAAAAAAAACTTAAAGCTCTTTCTAGATTTTTAAATTTTTAAATCTTTTTAAATTTTAGTTTTTTAAAATCCTACCTTCAAGGTTGTGGTGACTAAAGTACTCCAACTCCCTCCCTAATACTACAGGGCTCTGAAGAACAAATGAGCTGTGTCATCCCTCTCACAATCAGGGTAAACTCACAACATCTGGCTAAGCAATAAGATAGTCTCCCATCAGAACCTCATCATGCAAAGCTCTTGCAATTAAGCCAATCTGTTTTACCTTGATACAGCTGTAGCTCAGCACCACTGTTATAACCCTTTCTTGTTTGTATTCTTTTTGTGGCTCTTATTGGTACAATATAAATATACATTTTATAGTCAGTGAGGATACCTATTTTTCATGAAGGGATGGGATAGGTTTTAGGTAGCAATAGAAACATGTGAAATGAGCATAGAGGCTGAAAAATTGAAATTACATATCAAAGCATGTATTGGAAAGGCGTGCTCAAGATTGTAAAGCCAAATACTTTAAAGTTATCAAATGTTAGAATTAAATTTGCTTATGCTACATTTTTGTTTTGGCCCTCTTGTGGATATACAATATGATACAGTCTTTAATTACATGATCACATACAATTTTTTTCTCCTGGGCCCCTGTACTTTTCACTGCATAAAATAGACAATGTTTGCTTAACAAGAAGCTGTACAATCTTCTGCTGTTTTTTTTTTTTTCTCCTCTTCTTTGTATTACTCAATATGTGGTTCATGCCTTACCATAGTATAGCCCTGCTCTGATGACTGAATTATTAATTTTATCCTGGGCTGTTCTATCTTGTGTGTTACACTGGTATCCAGATATGCCACTGACAAAAAGGATTTTAATTTTACAACATGGCCCTGGTATGAGAGGGAATGAGCCAGATTCTGCAGATGCAAAAGTGGGACAAGAATTGGTAAAGCATGAAATAGCCCATACTTTTAGGTGTCTGGTTTGTGATGTACATATACTGATTTTTTCATTCCCTTCTCTTGACAACTATTAGTTCACAGGCACTGCTTACACAGATTAAAGCTGAAGGTGGTAAGCACAGAAGTCCATGTGACCATCTGAATATTGAAAGTGAAGTTTCAAATGAGCCAAATGTTTCTGTTGCATCACTCGCATTTTGCAAACAGAAAGCACAGTTAAAAGCCAGTTTAGGTAAACTCATGCGAACTCCTACATAGACAATGACTGCAGTGCTAAGGTGGCCTTCGGTATTTTTGATTACTTCTGTAACAGCCAATATAATGTTCTAATTTGCACCTCAGCTTTATTTCAGACCACTATAAGGAAAGTTCAAAATGCTGCTAAGGACTACCATCACCAAAATACATTTAAAAAATATTGCATAATCAAGCTAAATTGACATGACTTCATGTATACCCTGTAAGATCATTTACTTTCAGAAGTCCCTTAGATCAGTCACCAGGTTCCCACATAAAGTATTCAAACAAAGCTGTTCCTCTTCTAGCTTCGATCATTGCTGCCTCACTTAAATCTACCTGAGCCTGTAGTTCATTTATTCTCCTCTTAAAGCCAGTTTCTAATGTGAGACTGTTGCCAATATATCAATCAGGGTGTTCCTATTCCAAGTTATTTTGGAGTAGAAGTTATTGGAAGCTCCAGTCTCATGGGATCAGAAGCTCAGGTCAGCTCTGCGTTACATACCTGCAGACTAGTACGCTGCAGTTCAGCCAGACTCTTTAAGACCTGTGTTTGACGCAGCCCTTGATAAATGGGAGGCTGCCAGAAACAGCCCAGTGAAAATCAGAACACCTGCTGAACACAAGAGTTGCCAGTAAGGAAGGAGATTGTGGAGGTTTCTGGGGATATTTGCTAAATGAAATATTTTCATGTCCTTTATTAATCTGGCTCATCTCCCTCTTGCTGAACGTTAAGACTGGCTTTAGTCGCTATTGAGCTAGGTGGTTTTATATTGATCCAAAATCAGTGGCCTGGAGCTTTTCCTTGAAGATCAGTTAAGTACCACAACATTTTCATCCCTGCCTTCAGTCTTGGTTCTTCTCAGACAGACAGTAACAGCTTTCAAGAAAATGTCCTTTGGGTAATAGAAAAAGAGGGAATACCTTCTGTAATTAAGGGTGGTAAAGTTTCAAAGTTAATGGTAAATAAAGTAGCTTATGCAATACTTTGGAACCAAAAATTTCTTGGTTGTCTCTGTTCCTGAGTCTGAATATTCATTTCAAAGTTGACTCATGCTAGATTTTGATGCAGTTGACATGTTTTGGATCCAGCACTTGAAGGGTAAGCTGAATTCAGGCAAAGTATAATCAGGGATAACTCCAAGTAAGCCCATAGTAATTACAGGTGAGTTTAACTTGCCAGTTATCTTTAATTTAATGAGTTACGGGCATAAAAGGTGAAGTCATGCAATTTCCAGTGCACTAATTTATTAACAAAGGCAAGCAAGTCAAAGTCCACTAAATGTCATCACAGCTTATTGTTTTAAACATCTAGTGGCAACATCCACATCCATAATGGATTCCATATCTGCGTTTAAGTGCTCAAATGGTAGTAACATAAAGCTTATGAATAAGATTTTAAGAAAATCATTTAAAGCTGCCAGACTCTGGGAGCTAAAATAGCAAACAAAATCACTGCCTCACAGCACAACTTGTTATACAATTAATTTGATCTAGAAACAGAGTATTTATAGGGTAATTTGCAATAAGTAAACTGTTAAGCACAAAATGGCACTCTTTAAGTCATTAAACACAATTCACCTTCATTACAGGCACAGTTGGGATCCAGGGATTTATTTTTGTGAGTGTATGAGCATAAAAAAAAAAAGGCTGTTGTCAGGAAGATGACTTCTGTAGAACTTAATCAAGACTAATACCAAGTATAAGTGATCAAAATGATGTTTGATCAACACAACTCACAAAATACTCCTCCTCAAGAAGACTCTGATATAAGCTAAGCTTATTAATGCACCCAGGAATTCACCTTTAAAGTGTAACTTTTGGAGCACAAAGCAGTTAATGTGTTCACAGTCAAATAGCAATTAGGTTTCATCAAGACTGATATAATGGTATTTTCCTTCATGCAAGATAAACTGTTAGTTAAGGGACTATATCATTGTTTTGCATGCTCTCTGGTTTTAATATGCACACAGACTTGAAAAAGCCCTGTAGTGGCTGCTTTTTAGCATGTTTTAATCTGCCTAACTAGTAATTTTTAAAATGAAGTCTAAGGATACATACAGATTTAACCATTTCACTGTGTGGTTTTAAAGATTTAAATTCAGTTTTTCCTCCTCTGATTTACATACCTATAAAAGCAAGCAGCATTTTCCTAAGTATTTGGGACCCTGGTAAGTATAAATCGTCTTTCCTTTTGTGAAATGCATGCCTCTTCTACCAGCAGAAAGCCTGGATGCAAATGTCAAACAGTACAGTCCCGCCTGTAATTTTGAAAAAAATGCATGGGCCAATGTGCAGGTTCATTTGTGTGTGCCGTTTCCAAGAAAGCTATCCCAAACTGGACAATTGCAAACTATGCAGGTGACTTCTCATCTCTGTTTGAAGACTAAACTTAATGTCCCCAAGAAACTGTTGTTTTGTACAAACAGCAGAAACTCCAGTGTCAGTAGTTTTCTAGAATACTGTAGGTCTAAGAGTCCTACTTAGGTGGATGACAATACAAGAACCAAGAAAAGTGGTGGGTTTTAAGCAGCTTTGATAACTTCTTCAAACTTTCCATCTGCAGGAAACCTCAAAAAACAGGTCAAGTTAGCCTGCTGTAAGAACTCAGGAGACTTCTTCTCTGAAGTGTACAAGGCATAATGAGGAAGTAGAATTCTTTTCCTGGCAAATGTGAAGATAGAGTAATCATTGTCTTACTTTCGTATTTGAGACAAACAAAATCTAGAGAACCCAGAATAGAAAACTCAAATTCATAAATCAATACTAGACAAAACATTTTCTTGCAGAAGAGAGAACTGACAATTGACAACATTTTCTATTAAGCAAATAGGATGAAATAACTTATCATTTCCCAGCACTCACGACAGTTTTTTTTAAAAAAGTTTTTATATCCTAGCTGATGGAGTTATTCATGTATCTAAGATTTTCATTTGATGTATAAAAAATGAATAGATTGACCCAGATTTTTTTAGAGAGCTCCATGTAAATTAAAATCACAGAAACATAAGACTAGAAGGGATCTCAAGAGAGCACTTAGTCAAACTCCCTGCATGAAGTAAGAATCAAGAATACTTAAATCATCCCTAACATATTTAAACTGTTCTTAAAACTGCTGGTTAAGGAGTTTAGCAGAACGTTGCAAATAATCTGTTGCAATTTCTGAACACCCAGAATTCAGAAGTCAAGCCAATTTATTTCTGCTATCATTCGTTGGCCATAGAGCATAATTATTCTCAACTTAATATCTGGATAATACTAGAAAGGTCTGTATTTCCTGTAAGTCTTCTACTTTCTGTGATAATTAAGCACTCATATGCTATGCTTAATTCATATGCTATGCTTCCTAAACCTTTTACCCTTGTGGCTGCTTCCCTTACTAGTTTTTCTAAACGTGTGCATCTTTTATACACTGTGGTGTCCAGAATTATGTACCAACTGAAGCCTCTGCAGTGCTTAACAAAGCAATACAGATACATTTCTGCTATTATACTCCAAAACAAGAGCTGTCTTTTCTTGCAACAACATCACATTCCTTGCTCATAGCTTAGACCGTGATCCATTATAACTCTTATAATGTATTCTGAACTTTGTAACTGTTCTGTTTTTGGCTGCACCTATTGATTTTCGTCTTGCTGACGCCAAGCCAGTTCTCCTATTTATCAAGATGAGTTTGAATTACAATTCTGTCTTTGAAAGTGCATGCAGCCAAACCCTTGTGTTTTGGTGTCATCCACAGATGATGCAACTATATTCTCTATTTCGTTGTCCAAGATACCAGTGAAGATAATAAAAAAGCTGAGTGTAGAACAGGTCACTGTAGAGATCCATTTGAAATTCCCTAGTATTTGAGACCTGTGCATTCCCATTAGAGTCATCATGTCAGGACTACCCTTTTCCAATACACTTTGAGAGAGCAATACTAGAATATCAGATACTTTATGAAAGATATAGCCCATCTATCGCTTTCCTCTGAATCACCACAGTCTGACAAAGAAGGAAAATGGATTGATTTGATAAAATTTCTTTTCCATGAACATATTCACTTCTGTTTTAATCTCATTACTGTCTTCCATGAAGGTAATAGCTCCTTATAAATAGATAATTTTAGAATATTTGTGGGGACTGGGGGAGTGAGGTGTCTCTAATTACTCAGATCTTCATTTTTCCACTTTTTATTTTTGAAAGGCAGGTTCTATGTTCATTCTTTATCAGTCTTCTGCAAGTTCTTGAAAGTAGCCACTTATTGTTCAGGGACTGTTTTGGTTAGTTTCCTTAAGTACTCTGGACTGAACTACCTCTGTCAGTTTGAATCTTGCCTAAATATTCTTTAAAGTGCTTGTGCTCTCTTCTGCTTCTCATGTTAAAATGATTTTATTAAAAATCTGGTCACGCTAGACCTCTGAGATGACGGAAAAGGTGGCTTTGAAGGTTTTATCTGTCTATGCCATTAGCTATTTGCTTTCCTGTTCTGTTAAAGATATATCTTCCCTTTCTCTTGCAGTTCTCTTTTTTACCTGATACTTTTTAGGCCCCTCTCTTTTTACCTTTTATATCTATTAAAATTTACATTCAGTCTAAGAAGGTAATGAATAACAAAGGCAGTTCTTCATAAATAGCATTTGTTATCTTATGGGTGCGTTAGAGACCTTCTCTTAAAGCTGATTTTACTTTATCCTTGCCTGGTTTTGAACAATTCCTCCTTCCTACACTTTATGTCAAGGCACTTGCTTTATCTGACTACATCGTAGCAGCCTGGCTAACATTCATGCTGTTCCACTGCTCATGGCTCCTTGCTCTTAGCTCTGCACCATGCAGTTGCAGTGCTGTGAGAGCTGGTGATTTTACATACACTGTGTAACATGTCGCATTTGTTTTGAAGCTATGTAATTTATAAGCTAATGATTATCAGAGTATCTTTTTGTTTTCAGTTTTAACACGTCTTCTCCTCTGTGGTTCTGTAGAAAATCACGGTGTAAATAACTAAGAAATTGAAAACTGTTCAATACTTTTATAATTATATATATTTACACTCATGGTTCATGTGAAGCAATGTAAAAACTCAGGAAACAAATTACTTACTCTTCAATTACTACTGTAGTGAGAGAATACCTTTGTATGGAGGTCAGAGAGCTGAAAGAAAGGTAAACTAGAAGTCAGGATGACAGAAAGCATAAGACCAAAAAAGTGTAATCACTGCAGTAAGAGAGCAACTGAAATTTTAAAACATTACTAGTTTTAAATCCAGTTAATTATTTACTAGTAATAAAAATAGTAATAAAAATAGTTACAGCTGATAAATCTGACCTACAGTCCCCTGATAATTTTTTGGCCTGCAACCATGTTTTTGTTGTCTTATGTATCAAGAGATTTTTTGGAACAGGAGGGGAAGGAAAAGGAAAGGTAGGGATGGTAAGAGGATGGACTGATATTCACTGTGTTGTGTAGAATGAGAAGAAAGAAAACTCTCTCTCTTTCTCCCCCTCAAAAACACCTCAAACTAAAAGAAACAGAGACAAAGAAACACTGCCAGAAGTGTTTATTAGCAGTTCTTTAGTACTTTTTCAAAAAAATTCTGTTCACTTTTTACATCTCTGATTCAGCAGTCTCTTCTTATACAGTAAACAACATATGTTTAAATTTAGGCCCATATGTAAGGCCTAGTGATATCAGTAAGCTTATGCTTTTTGTGAAATTGTAGTCATACTACATACACAATATTTCTTTATAGAGGTTTTTAATTAGGGATGCTTTTTCAAAGTAACCAGAAACCGTTAACATTTAGCATTAACACTTAGCATTTTCCACAGCCATAAAAATGTAGAGTTAAAAGTCTAATTACTCATCTACTGAGATGGTAATTCCAGTCACATAATAGCTTGTTGTCGTAGTCCAAATTAAGTTTGTGTAAGCATAAACGGTGTCTGGCTGCACACTCCCTGAAGTTATGAATGGCACGTACCTACTTCCAACCCCGAACTCCTGTGTGATTAGCGATAAAATGGCAAGTTTCACAAACCTAGAAGTGGCAATATTTCAGTGAAAAACAAGTAATATAAACATAGTTCTGTAAGGAAACTTCAGTTCTTGTGTGTATAGAAAGGGATATCAATGTTAGGAATTATTTCAAGGGCTAAATTCACACTATCACAGATATTGTAGATACTGCAGACTTTAAAAACGATTACAACTTCAAAAACCTCTAAATATTTCATGAAGCAAATTATATAATCTGGCCAACATTTACTGTAAACCAAATCCAAATAAGTAACTAAGCTGCCCATTAATTCACAGAGCAGAGTTTGATAATAAAACTGCTCTTAAAAATGGGAGTCGTTGTGAATGACTGCTTTTAATGTTTTAATAAGCATCGTTAACTTCATATGAAAGGTTTATAAACATTTACTTTGCAAAACTTCTCCACCAGCAATAGGATAGATTTCATTGCTTGGTCTTATAGAGGTTTCTTTCTTAAATAGTGAATTGAGAGTAGGCAATGTGTAGTTCAAAATTCATTGCAAGCCTTCAGACTGTATGAAATATTATAAACCTTCTCCAATTCCTGGGATCTAGTTCCAACACATGCTATAAGATGATCACTTATATTCAACAATTTTTAATTTGCTTTGGATATTTTCCTTCTTTGTCTGTTTCACATCAGGCAAAACCCTCTTTCCCTCCTTACTTAATGGGAGAAACCTATTAGCAGTCAATCATTAACTCCTAGGGTCTCAATTCAGTAAAGGAAAAATTACCTCCACAGTTGCCTGCTGTGAGATCTCCTGATGGCTCTGCAGCTGAAGAGTCTAATCAAAATAGCTTATGTGGAATTAATAAAAGGCATATATTGCAGTTATATGGCATTTTCTTATTTTAGAATCTTGAAGTATTAATTAATGAAGCTTCACAACACCCGTGTGAAGCAGGTAAAGACTATGAATGCTTTATGAAAGAATAACTGAGTTATACAGAGTTGAAAAGTGCTTCCAAGGGAAAACTGTAAATTGTTGCCATACTGGGATTAAAGTTACTGAGTAAGTCATTTGATCTGTATACACAATTTCTTGTATGATACTGCATTTCTGCAGCTAGAGGTTTTACCTGTACAGAATTCTCCTTTTCTTCTGCATGATGAACCTGTGTTCTTCACTGTTCCGGCCCATGTCCACCTTAGGGCAGACTCAAAGTGCACCATCCTTTATTAGAGGAGTGTCACTGAGTATGCTTGGCACAGAAATCTGTATACCATATATCCAGCATTTCCTGATGAGTTTCATGGAAACAGGAAAATTTCAAGGAATGCTGAGCATTTTGTGTGCTGGATGGGATTGGAAATAATATGACTAAGTTTGCTGTCACCATGATATGAAATTTCCAGCTGGTTATTTGGGAATGTATGTTCACTAAATTGGGACTTCTGGGAAGAAACACCAGGTGGGCCATTCAAAGGATCCTTGACAGGCCAGAGAAGTGGGCCAATGGGAACCTCATGGAGTGGGTCTGGAGGTCCTGGTGAACAAGCTGACCATGAGCCAGCAACGTGACATTGCCACAAAGGTGGTCAGTGCTGCTTCAGAAGGAGCACTGGCAGCAGGTAGAGGGAGATGATCCTTCCCTTTTGCTCAGCACTGGTGAAGCCTCACGTAGAGTGTTGTGTCCAGTGCTGGGCTACCCAGTACAATAAGGACTGGCACAGGTTTCCCTGAGTCTCCACCCTTGGAGATATTCACAACCCAACTGGACGTGGTCCTCAGCAGCCTGCTTTCAGTGACCCTGCTTTGAGCAGTGGGGTCGGACCAGCCGATCTCCAGATCTGCAGCCAACCTCAGTGGTTCTGTGAGCAACAGAAGTTTTTGAGGTTTTCTCACTGCTGTGGAAAAGTAACAAGGAGATATTGGCCACAAAAGCAGAGCTACAGCCTTCTATTTAGGTTGTGGGCAATTCCTATCCTTGTTTATTATTATTTTAATGGCTGCTCTTTGGGCAGGAGGATGTCTTCTATGGAAAAGCCAGAGACATTCTGTGGCAACTACAGCAAATTCATAAATCTAGCCATTGAATAGCACAGAGCCAGCAGTATAAACTAATTATTACATATTAACAACAATGAATAGCACAAATGGTTTCTTTTTTCTCTAGTTATAAACTTAGCACTGCATATTAATGATCAAGAATTGCATAAGCTTTTTCTTGTTCTTCTAGCAAGAAGTATGTGAAGAGTCATCACCCTTATTTGTTTTCTGCAGCATGGATTTTTGCTGCTGGGCAGACATTTTTTTCTGCTAATCAAAATTAGGCCAGGAGTTCATTTTTGCTGGTACTGAGGGCACAATCCTTTAAGAAAATTCAGTACTGGCAAAAGTCTTACTGCAGACAAATCAGTATCAAATTAAAGGTACTTTTGTCAGTATAGCTTATTTTGCTCACAAACCCCTGTATCAATTACACTGTCAAACCCACTTTTTAGCCCGGTTTCTAAGGAAAAAAAAATAATGTAATCATGCTACCAGCCTGTCTGTCAGTCCTGACCCTAATGATCTTGAACCTGCCAGCCAATTTCAACCACATCCGACAATGCCTTCGGGATAGAAGTCTCAGAAATCTTCCTCTCTGAGAAGTTTAATGAAAATCAGGAGTTGGTAGAGGAGAGAAAATGACCGTATTAATCCTTTCTGTAAGGAAAAGACATGGGGAAAGGAGGCTTTATTCATTCTGTTGGCAGTGGCTAGCCGGGTAGTCGCATGTGTGTGTGGACTGACTGATCAGCACAGCTTGCAAACCAGCACAAACACATGTACTCCGGACTCATCACTTCAGAAAGCCGAAACAGAGAGAGGAGAACAAGGGGAGGGTGAGAGGGGTTATAAGAACTGCGGGAACAAAGGATAAATGCATGGCATTACAATCGAGAGTGATTTCAGGAACATGAGTCTGGAGGGGTATGGCTGGGGATTCAGGAAAGGAGGGGGGGAGCAGAATAGTAAACATCTTGGGGAGAGGAATGGGGCACTGGTTTTATGGAGGAGATCTGCAGATATTGTAGTCGGAGCTGTCATGGGCTGGCTTATTGAGTAGAGGAGATGTAGGTTAATTAATCCTGCTGCTTCTGGAATCATTTATTAAATTACATGCAGTTTCTGTACCAGAAAGGTTGGCTGGTATATGCCTAGAGAGCATATTGTGTAGGACAGACTTTACACAGGAGTGGCTTTGAAACACAAGAGAGGCATCAAAAGACCTTGCTTTTTTCTTTTCTTCATGGTGGGCAAATAGGCAATGAGTCAGTTCAGCTAAGGGGAATGATTTAGTGATTGATCTAAGTGTCAGGTCTGAAATCACTGCTGTAGGCTCCTTGAAACTACAAGGTCATCTCTCAGCCCTTCATCATTCCAAGGAAGAAAAATTAAGTGCCATGCAGTTACCACGTCTCGTCCTTTGACTCAGGCCTTTAAAAATGAAGGCCTCTCTCTTCTACATGGATTTGAAAGAATCTGAGGTACCTGCCCCTACGGTGAAAGCCTTGCTCACATTTTCATGCCCTCAGTGTTATACAGCAACCTGCATGCCAGAGATTTGTGCATTTACCTGATTACCACTGATAAATGTATTAGAAATAGACCTGTAATATATATTACACTATGAATGAGCACATACTTTACATTGTACATACCAGTGCTAAACATCAGTTCTCTGCTCTCTGTATGAATAGATTTTCACACCACTGACAGTTTGCTCCTGCCCTATACAGATATGAGATTCCATCCTGCTGTTGCTTCTTTACTCGTACTCAGAGGAAGATGTTCAAGCCAAATATCAGAACAAATTAACCTATGACAAGCTCTGTGCCTCAATGATCATCACTGAGATTCAGCTGAAGCTAACATGGTAACATGGAATTTTATCAGAAGCTCATCTAAAGCCCCACATTTAAGTTTTCATGAACTGCCATGTTCCGAAAGAATATCCTGGCTGAAAATGCCCAAACAGCGTTTGCTCATCAGTTCTGTGCTGGCTTGGTGTGCCTGGGTGAACTGCACGTTGGCCAAACATGGAGTCAAACAAAACAAATCTCTTATTGCTAAAGGTTCCCTTACCACTGTCTATTCTTGTTTCTTGGCTGTACAGTACATAGGGTACAATGGGGTCCTTTCCATGGCTGAGGCTGGAATGTACTGTACCTGCACAGTGGTACTAATAATAACCGCTGGCCTCCAGATGTGTCAGTGCATCAACTTTCCATCCTGACGGTACTTTCACTACTGTCAGATTCTCATTTTTAGAGAAAGAAGAGAAGTCAGATTCAACCATTTCACATTGAAAACTAATAAAAAAGAAATAACCCAAAGTGGAAAAATTAATTTCATGCCACTTTTAAAATAAACATAACAGAAGAGAGAGTAAAGCAAGTAATAGACACTTGTTGTGTTTTCTGTAAGGTACTGTGACAAGAAATGAAAGCAAGTCAGGGAAGCATGTTTCTCCAATATTGAGAATGTAGCTATAATAACTGTTACATTAGCCAATACAAATTGAGAAAGCCTCCAAATCTGTGACTTGTCTCCACATGTCAAGAAGAGCATCTGCTCCTGTGATTTGCTGAGAATGAAAAATACTGTTTAGTGCAGGGGGAGGGTTATAAGCGAATTGTGAACAAAGGACATAGCTATCTGAATGCAGGAGGTGTCTGATTTAAGTTCAGTTTAATCTTTGCTCTCGTGCCTTCTTTGTTTTAACATATCCCTGCAGAGGGGCGAGAGTGTAAGAAAATCTGAAAGAAAAAAACCATCAGGTACTGTTGAATCTCATTTAAATTGCAATCTGCAATGGGTAAGGACTTAGATTGCTGACATTGTTATAGCATCCAAGGGGCACATAGAGAGGAGCCTCAGCAAAAATGTTTGTACTTTTGATCCCGGATGAGACCTGACTTTTTTTTCTTACATGATCTGTACTCTGTATGAAGGCATTGCTCCTGAAACAGACAATAACAAGGAGTTGAGCAAGGCAGACAGCAGCCAGGGAACAGGTAAGCCCCCCCCCCTAGCAGCCCCACGGGAAACCTGCACTGCCCCTGCTCTTCTAACCTAAAGGCTTCTTCAGCTGGTCTGAGCTTCCCAGCTCTCCCTCGGAGGGCAGGGGTGATAAATATCCTGGGAGAGCATTCACATGGAGATTTACTCTTGAATGTGCTTCAAGGTATTGACAGTTTATCCACAGTTAGCTCATATCCTAAAACACATTCAGAATTATCTCCCTAGTTTTCAAAACTCATCTTGAACTATCTCTGCATCTCCCTTCCAGCTTTGTGTCACTTCAAGACCACATGTCATTGTTGACCTATTCCTTCTTCGCCATTGCAGGACTCCCACAGTTAGTGGTTATTGCCTGTTTTCATCCTGCTTTTTCCACTTGTCTGCAAAACACCTTCTCACCTTCCTACTCCAGACCACTGTACTAGTTCTTATGTAAAAATTTCCTGTTTGCTTTAACCTGTGACTGACTGACTCTATTCATCTTTCCCCTTCCTTTAGAGCTAGCTTACAAAAATCCTGCTGGCTTGCTTTTTTTGTTTGGTTTTTTTTTTTTTTTTTTTGCTATTTGAAATGTTAGTTTTCTTTCCTTATCCTTGGCTCAAGGATTCCTTTGAGATGTTCCTCTACTTCTGCACAGTTGAGCTGTGCTGTAGCCAGCTCTGCAGAAGATGTTTTATTCATTCATTTATTTATTCACATATTCTATGAAGGAATAAGAGATCTCTGTCCCTTACAAAGTTGGTGGGATAAAAGGTAAAAAGCAAGGGAAAGGTAGTAACTTCCTACTGGAAGGCATATGAAGGAGGAACACAGCTTGCAAGGAAAAGGGGTCTGGAGAGTCTGCCAAGAAATCATAATGTGCAAAGGGCTAAGAAGACAGATGCAGTTGGTTTCTTCAAGAAAGAACATGTTCAGTTTTACAAACTCTTCTCATGCTGTTTTGTAGGAGGGGACAAAATCCTCATCTGGCTAGCTGTACCTTTTCATGGGATCTTAGAAGTTCAATGCCAAGGCTTCAAAATTTAGCTGCAGCCTAGCTTGTGGTAAGTATTTATTCCTTGCAGCATATATAAGGGCAAATATTGAAATTCTTTTAGACTGAAAGAGACTTGGAAGAGGTTAGAAACCTTTCAATGATTTGTATGTAGTATTTCACTCAACTTTGTGCCAGCATCCATGATCTTAAATACGCAACTACCTTTATTTAAAAGCGCTTTTGTACTGTTTATCTGTTTTGCAATTCATAATGATTTCAAGCAAGAGACTACCCAAAAAGAGGAGGGGGAGGAATATAAAGGAAAAAAGTATATCCTAAACTGTTCATTAGGTAAGAGAGTAAAACTTCACTCTTCAGTTGGTGTAAACAGCTATTGCTTTACAGAAGCTGATAAAGCTAAACTAATTTGCTCCGTATGAGGATCTAGACCAAAAATGTGCTCAGCATTCTCAAGCTGAATGGCACTGAAATCTAGGTGTTTCTGGATGTGCGTTGATATGGATAGAAAAATATTTTATGTGCAGTGAAAATATCATGACTTGAGCAAAAAGCACACATAATGCTTTTGAGTTTAGATATGAAACCACTTTGTGGCCTCATTTAGTCAGATTTATTTCACTGCTGCCTCCCTTTGTGTACATTCAATCTAATACTATAAAAATCAAAACCGTCTTATTGAGAGAGCCGATGTCCTCCAAAAATACCTGAAAAGAAATATGATTAAAAAGGTCTCCCCTCCTCCTAAAGCAAAATAGTAAATGGAGCCCATTTTTTAAAATTATTTTTCAGTCAGCTCTACTGGTTGTTTTTATAGCATCCTGTGTGAATAGTAAATTTTATAACAACAGATGGTTGTTAGCCCATGTCTGTTTTAAGGAGAAAAGATAGCACAGTATCACTACCAGTAAGTTAGCAAACATTTCCGTGCAAAGAAATAAGACAGTAGAAAGTAAAAAAAATTCAATGGAGTGATGCTTCTTTATGCATTTTAGATATGTATTAGTCCATACATTGATTGCCTTGAAATAGGGCATGAACAATTATCCTACACTATGAGCAGCTAGTGCTTCTTACACAAGCGTTTTATTAAAATGTCTATGTAATTTAAAAATACAGCCATTCTTCAGATTTCTTCAGATGTATTTCCTTCTTTCTGATACTGCCCGGACAAGTAGCCTCTCATACAAACAAGTGACCATTGAACAAGCAAAGTCACCTCTCCAGTAAAAAGTGCAACGAGCCAGGTGCTTCCGAAGTGCAACAGGACATTGTAGGTGCTCCACGAAGTGCTGTTCTGGGGAGAACTGGGCACAGCCAGATATCCCAAAGTGTACAGGTGTGACAGAGACCTAAACTAAACGATTATCCTCTACCCCCAGTACTTCAGCCCCATGTTCATCACAGCAGTTAAGTACAGGAGTATATATTTAAGGATGAAATGTCCCTCTTCTCTTGAAGCCAGTGTGAATTTTCCCATTCCTTGAGAAAGGATAACATTTCACATTGAACTATACTTAAAGTTTAGTAGATACTGAAATATTTTGCTGAAACCTTGCCTTTTTATGCAAATATGAATATTGCTTTTTAGATTTCATTATTATTATTATTATTTTCAGTAGGAGATTTGTTTCTGCAGCCTCAGTGTCATGACACTGCTTTTCTCATTTTCAGGAGAGAGTTCACATTTATCTGGAAAGTAGCTAGCATTGCAACTAATGAGAAACATCTGAGAAATGCTGCTTCGTTATTGCAGTATTGCCAAAAAACGTGAAACAAAATAAACTAGATCCTTTTTTGGGTATGGAGTATTCTGCCTTCTAGTAAGTGTTTCACATTTTATGTGTTGAACAGAGCCAGTCAAAGAATCCAAACAAATAGTTTTCCATTTTTCTATATACCTCATTATTTGCCATTTGTAAGACATTCAGTTAGCTGCTGGTTTATTTCAGATGATCTCGGTAAACCTACAGAATATAATTTAATTTATTGTAAGTAAGTAGTCATGCAAAAAATTGGTGCTAAAATGGTTCAAGAGATATTTCATCTTTCCTTAGTAAAACAGTGGTAAAATGCTGAGTGATCCAATCAGAAACTGAAAACACAGAGCTGTTTGACTTCCATGACCAACCAAAATGAGAATTTTTTAAATAGCCCAGGGATAAAGTTTTGTGACCTGTTTAATAAATATAAATAGTGAATAAGCTTGTAGAATGCAAGATATTTTTTAGAAATGGAAAGTGTCAGTGCTCAAGAGGCATTTGGATAATGCCTTGAATAATATTCTTTAACTTCTGGTTAGCCCTGAAGTGGTCAGGCAGTTAGACTAGATGATCTTTTAAGGTCCCTTCCAACTGAACTAGTCTATTGTTAGCATATTCTATTCTATTCTAATAACTTATTTGTAAGCAACAGTTCAAACAAAACATAAAGAATGCTGACCACAAACATTTTCTTCATTAACCCATGAAAGTCTGATAAATTGCTAGTGAGTTAATAATAACTCTTTAAATAAGCAAGCTATTGCAAGAATGCAAACAAAAAGCAAATAAATTTCACATGGGTAGTCACCGTAGCCATCACAGCAAAATCAATTAAATGTCTAAAATTATGGAAGTTAAACAAAATAAGAAAAATACTAATTTTCTGTCTTACTTTAGCATAAAATCCACTGAGAATCAACCCACATTCAATTTAGAAATTAGAATATTTTATAATTGAAAATAGGTTATTTTAAAAGAGCGAGTAAAAGTACAAGGAAACTGCTAAACACTTGCTGATCACAGCAGGACCACACTTTACTATTTCCAGCCCACACATTCCTGTTATCTCAGATCAATTCCTGTATCCTTTACTTCAAACAAAGAACATCATAAGCTGTTCCCATATCACTATGCTGCTCTAATTATTCTACTAAAACTGAAGTTCCACTAGAGCACATCTTAAAATAACCTCCTTAGCCAACAGTGACCCAATAAGATCTCTGTGTAGACCTAAGCTCCGCACCAAAGGATGGTCAGACCTTGCCATGCATTTTGATACACCCTTGAAGAGGCTGAGATGTCCCAGCGTGGCGGCAGCACGTTCCTTCTCTGCTCCCCAGCCCTGGGAGGGTTTGCACACTGCGGTTGGGCACGAGGCTATTCCTGCACGAGGAGGTCTCCAGGCTGCAGAAGGAGTGGGCAGGGGGAGGCACAGCCTTTCCCCAGCCATGGTGTGCCCATGGCCCCAGCTCCCAGCAGTGAGGAGAACTCCCCCCTTCCTACTGGCTTCCTACTTTACCCATTTTACTCCTGATGTGGCCACTACAAAACTTGTGCTCCAGCATTGGCCTGATCTTCTCTGGCAGATTTGTAACCTTGTTTATTATTATGTGTTGTTATTACAGTGAATCAGCAGATTCAGTATTTTGGGTAGAAACAGAATACACAACATTGAGGTATCTTTACTGATCTGTACTCAGCATCATTTTCAAATGTTTTCAGACATTCACTTTCCTTATTCCAATTAAAAATTTGTATTTTTATATTCTATTTTTTTATTGACATCTAAGAAATGCTTCTGTTCTCAAACTAACTTGCTAAGGCTAAAAATAGACAAATTAGGAAAAGCTCAATGAGCTCTGTAGTTTTCAGTGCAAAAACAGTGAAGGTCCCATTGAGTTCAGCAGAGATTGCTCTTGCAGAGGAAGAGAGCCTACAAAACTTGTCCCCTGCTAGCCAGTTATACACAATACAGCGAAGAACGAAGAGTGATCTTTGAAAAAGACTTAATTTAGGAAAATGTCCAAGATTTTAAAATAATTTATGTATTTGTTAAACTTATTATTAGATTCTCATATTTATAAAACCCAACCTTTTTTCCCCAGGTTCAAACTGCTCTACCCCACATGATGCATGTATGAGCGTAAAGGCTTCCTCTTGAACATAGCCTGAGGCCATTGCTGTGTGTAACAATTGAATGAAGTCAGTTGGAGGTTGTGTGATTCCCATTCTTTCAGTAACTGTTTAACTTCTCTAGAAAACAACAAAGATTTTTATTTTACATTGTCTACTCTCTGCTGCCATTGATTTGTCAGTAGAGTGGAATGTAAAATGCTATCAAGCTCTGTCAGCAGAACCGCAGCGGTGATGAAAAGTTGCCCTGGTTTTATTCTTCTTATTGCACCATCCACCACCCTTCCAGTGATGATTTGTCTACACTATCATTTTTACTAGCTGTGATGCAAAACACAAGAATATTGTTCTCAGGTCATAGCTTCAGTGGAGAAAAAAAAATCCTTTCCATTATGGAGTTTCCATATTAAAACTGGTCAAGAAGGAAAATCCTCCCAATTTACTTTCTATGGAATCTCTTGTCTGGCTGTACAGGACTTAAAATGCAGATGACGGCCAAGGTTATGGTAAAATTAAGCAAGCTGAAACCAGGAGACAGAGACAAAAATGTGAAGGGGAGAACAACAAAGAAGTCTATTCACCACGTTCTTATCAAGATGTTCTGTGCATAAACATTGGGACTATTCCTTAAAACTTGATCAATATTCAGTTAAAAATAAAGCTGACATCCTGAAAGGCTCAGTGGTAGAACATATGTTTATGTACATTTTTCATACAACAGTAGCAAGTGAAAGAGCTGGGAAATCATTCATAGCTGTTGCTAGTAGTCCGTGTTTGCCGGGATCAGCAATAGTCTCACTGCCTAGAACTTGAGCCAGAGTTGTTGTTCCTTTCATTCTGCATCTCCTCCAGTTCTGAGCCTCTTACTGAGCAACTGAGGAATGTAACAAAGACACAGGTTTTGCAATTAATTTGAACTCTAACATTGCTTCCAACTCTGAAAAGCTCTTTATTTCTTACTAAATTTATGAGCTTTGGGGGAGTGGGCAGGAACATTGTGCTCAGTATGGGATCAAGGAAAGATGGAAAAAAACGTGCCACAGACAGGTATTAACATAGCTCTCTGTTCTGTTTCATGTGCTTGATACTGTGGGTCTGTTGTCTGATGCTGTGAAATCAAAATATAGGCGTGTGGATTTAAGGTCTAGTAAGCTAACACAGATAAAGGATGAACTCAGGGGAATATTTACTCAGGAGAGAAATATGAGTGAAGGCAATGGACGTGGTCAGAGGAGTAAAGCTACCATAATGCTGCCGTTGTGATTGAACTCATGCTACAAGATTCCCATGTCAAAGAGCTGATAGGACAGAGGCACGCATGCCAGTGAAAGACTGATAATGGTTAATGAAGACCATGTGTATTGGTAGGCCTGAGCACAGGAAATCAGAGATTTCCTCCTGCTTTTCTAATGATGTCTGAGAGCAAATTCGGTGCAAAGAAATTTTTCTTTAGGAAATAGCTGATTGGAATCCTTAAGGAAAAAAGGACAATTTTCCATTACTTCTGTCTTGGGATAGAGGCAGTTTTGGTTTCTGCTGCCTTCCCAGATTTCTTAAAAGTTTTTTTCCAGACATTCTCATGGTGCTAACTTCAGGTCAATATCTTATAACATTTTTCTGAACTGTTTGTATCCTAAATACAGTATCTTTCAGTTCAAAGGGCTTAAACCAATTACATTATACTCCCAGCAAATACTTAGGACATACAGGAAAGCCTTCCTGTTTTTGACTAGGAGCAGATGCAAGTCTTATAGTGGATTGAGAAAAAAGTCTCCAAATGCTAATAAGTTTTCATGATATGTTACTGATGCATATGTTTAAGTTGCAGAGCCTAATCTGTACAATTAACTTGTAATGTGAATTCACGAGCAGTCCAGGTTTGGTAGTACAGAAAATTATGTTTGTCACTATTTGTAGTTAATTATTGAATAGAAGTTGGAGTATTTATTCTTGTAGAACTGTCTGCTGTCACAACTGAAACTTCAAGCCTAGACATAATTTTTTTACGGTTATTATTTTATTGCACTATAAACATAACTTGATTTTCTTGAGATGTTATTGCACTACCAGGCATTAGATATAATTAAATGAGGGGAAAAAAAACAAGGTATTCCCAACAGCTTGTTTATTAGACAACACATCAACTTTCACTAGTAAATGAGACAACTTATTTTGGTTAAGCAAAGCTATGTACAATATTTATAACCCTACTACATATACAATTTTAGCCTACCTGCTAATAAAGAGATCTTGAGGGAATCCAAAAGCTTGTGTAGCATATTCTCATATGTAAGTGCCATATATCTCAGAATACCATCACGTGTATTAAGATAAAGTCTGATATTTGTTGTCTGCCTTTCATATCAGATTAATCAAGCTTTGTCTCTAGTTATTTCTAAGAGGTCTAAGAATTTCATATATGATCCTAGCCTAAATCAGGAATAATGCGGCTTTACTCTTCAAACTTTTTTTTTTTTTATGGCTGGGAATTTATACTTATCCTGTCTAATATTTTGCAGATAAAATGAGACAATTTTTGTGAAAATATCTCCAGATGCTAAATACTATATCTTATAACATGACTTTTCATAGAACTTCAATTGTAAATCCACCTTCTCATTAAATAAGATGATTTATGTTACTTTCAAGAGTTAGAATAGATATGTGTATAGCAAAAATGACAGAATGCAGTGGATTTCAAAATCTGTTAAAAAGTTAATAATTGTTGCAAAGAAAAGCTAAATCAAGTATGGTGATTTTTAATTTTCTCTTGCCAACTTTTAGAAAAACAAATGAAAAAATAATCTGAATATTCCTGTAGAATACAATGATAGTCAAACAAAATCGCATAGACAAGCACTCACGTAACTGATTCCCAAAGCAGTTTTGAGGCTACTTTATTCAAGTATTTGGTCATACTAGTAATACCACTTGGCTTGCATGATCTTGATAGTAGCCCAAATAAATGGCTGCTCAAATATATCACAGTCATTTATCTGATTTTTAGTTCTCTTCATTAAAAGGATTTTCTGGCCCTTTCTTGATATCTTATCTTCTATATTAGCTCCAGATCTGGGAAGGGGAGATATCCAGATTTCTTTGTAAAGTGAACCTTCAAAAGCATGTGGATTTGCTCTTGGTGGACAATTTACTACTTACTTATTAGTTTCAAAAGCATATGTTTACAATGCAAAGGCTTGTTGAAACACTTTTTCAGAAAGTGTTTTCTTATGAATATAAATATTTGTCTGAATATCTTTCATCTAAGGTAGGAAAGAAGAATTAACTTTTGAACAGTGGTACTTTATGTTGCTAACAGGAGAACCTCCTCATTTTTAAGATAATGTTGCCAGATGTGACCAGATGTTGTTTAACTGTTCACCAACATGACTCCCAGCTGGATTCTAGAGGAATTTCTTAAAAAAATGTTATGGAATATGTTCCAAGATTTTGGGATCTGTTCCTGCAACTCGGCAAGGCATAGTGAAAGGCCATTTGCCTGACTACCGTCTATCCTGATATTTCTACAAGAACTTAAAGGTGTCAAAATGATGCAATAGGCAACATGATCAAGAAAGAAAACATGCTTAATCCAAAATGTAGACACTTCAAATTGAAGATTCTGAAATAATAACTGTATTTCTTTATTCACCATTTTTGCAATTAAGTTACAGAAGTTGTTTTAATGCTTTAAAGATACTAAGGAAACGAAAATATTTTGCTGTTGCCAAAAAAACCTGTGTTTTCAGTACAATAAGGACATCTCTGATCATTTTGCTAACATTTGCGTATGATTTCAATTAAGATGGAAAAAGAATGCCTATAGAAACATTTTTCTTGATGATTTTCAGTTAAAATATTCATATTTGAATATGAAAATATTTTTAATGGAAAATGTTTCATTCAAAGTACTACAACTCATTTTCATGGACCTGTGTTTACACACATGAATAGGCTCAAATCTAATACTATCTTTGTCTTTCCTTTAATTTCAACAGGAAATGGTTTGGGTTTGATTTTCCACTTCTCAGGAAAGTCTCCAAATCTTTAAGAGGGAATCTTATTGATTAAGGCAGGCACATAGGCAGCATCACTGTACCTGTACAATGTCGGGGGGCAGGGGGGACACTTATGCACTTTTAACCCATTTTTGTGATAGAGATGGATGTACCAGGATGGATAAAGTATCAAAAATGCTGTCCACTCCTACTCACAGTGCCTTGCTGGAGCATGCTGGCTTGAAAACTATGTGAGGTGCAGGATCTGCCCTCAAGTCCTGCCTGGTGCTGTGCTGCCTCCCAGGGAAGCCGCAGGCCCCAGCGGGGCAGCTGGCAGCGTAATTCAGCAGGACCCATCACTAGGTGCTTTTGCCAGGGTCACACAGGGCCAAGGAAACTAATGTTTTTATTTCAGGAGGCTGGCACGTATTCCCTTCCCCTTCCTTTTTCCTTTCCCTTTTCTTTTCTCTTTTCTCTTTCCTTTCTTTCCCCTTTTCCTTTCCTCTTTCCTTTCCTTTCCCTTTTCTCTTTCCTTTCTCCTTTTTGTCTTTTCTTTCCTTTTTCCTTTTCTTCTTTTTTTTTTTCTTTAATAGTGCCCGCATTAGGATTCAAATGAATACTTGTGTGTGTTCTTAAACCAGATACAGTTTTTAGTTGAGCAGCAAGCATGAACGTAGAGTCTGGACTTATAACCAGGAGTAGTTTTAGGAAGCTAGATCTATTTATGTATTAACAATAAGAATGAAAAAATGCCAAGAATTGAAATTATTGTTATGTATTTGGAATTACTGGCATCATCATAAATTCTCTAAAGTAACTGGGAACATTAATATTTAAATCAAAAAAATCCTAATACTGTAATAAAATAAAGAATGACTTTTCTGTTTATGAGAGCTAGAATCAAAAAGCCACTGGAGTTCTTCACATGTTTTTGCCAAGTGTGATCATATGGCATAGAACAGGTAAAATGGCCTGAAAACAAAAGCTCACAGCATGTGGAGAAATGGGAAAAATACATCAGCTACGTGTCTGAATTTCCCCCAGTGGTCACTATTTCATCAGTGTTTGAAAAGGTCGTCAAAGGTCCTAAATGGAGATTGCTAAGGAAGAGAAGAGTTGATTTCCTAATGGGCATTTGCCAGTCTTTTGCTCTACTTACACCTTCTCAGACTGTAATTTCCTTTCATAGTGAACGTTCCTAACTGAAATGTAGACTGAGAAAATCAATTCAGGGTGTTTGTTACCTGCAGATATAATCTGCTGAAATGTCTTGGAAATTCTAGCTGTTTTTAAAGTATCCAAGAGTAAATCTCCTGAATGGTCTCTCAGACTCAACCTTACAACCAGTTGTTTATACCACACTTGCATTCTGATGTCTTTAAAGAGTGTAATGAGCATTGGATGGTTTTGTGTGTGTCATCGTCCCCCCCCCGCCCCCCCCTTCACAGGACACGTATCTGGGCTTATCTTTTTCAGTGTCCTGGTTTATAATTGTGTGACCAATTGAGAATCCAAATCTGCTAACGTGGCCCCACTACTGGGCCAGCCTGCAGTAGCTGATGCAGACAGCATGTGGGGGAATCGGCCTGAGGAGATGCAAGACTAAGTTCTCTTAGCATAGAAATGATCCAATTTTTAGAAATTTCTTAGGTGTCAGAGATGTATGTGTGTACGTAGACATGGACTAAGGACCCACTAGAGCTAAGGAGATATCAGCCCAGAGGTTGTGCGTCTCTATGTCACGTCAGTTGCTCTTACTCCAGCTCTGGAAACCTGCACTGTTCCTCACACCTGTCCCTGCCTGCAGGGTTAGCCTCGGCAGACAGATTTCCCTTTGGATGCAATGCCTGGAGGCAGCAGGGAGGAGAGGTGTGCCCGTCTCCACACAGCCCCCACCCTCCTCAGGGAGTGCCGGCGCCCTCCGACCAGGCTCTGCAGGGTCAGACGCGGACCCCTTCTAACACCCCGCCTCAGTCATTTTACTGTAGGAAAACCCAAATGATCTTGAACATGACAATGGTTTAGGAATAAGCTCACAGCCTCCTCTGAAGTCCTGATCAGCAGTTAGCGAAGGAACCAGGGACTCACTGGTTTCAAAATGAGAAAATACAAGGTATGCCAAAATATTCAGCAGGTTGAAATCAATTTGTACTTTTGCAGTATAAATGAAAAAAAGCCAGCCTCGGATCACCAGCTACACGGGCAATAGAGCTCACGCAAAACCTTTGGCAGAGAAACACTGAAGCGGTGTGGAAGCAGCAAGGAAGGGCTAAGGATATCAGGTGCCAGAGCGGATGATTTTCAGGTTTCAGTTTCAAGAAATTAGAAGACTATTAACATATTCTTTCTACACAGATGATACTGTCCAGCCTGAACAACTGAAAAATAGTGTATTCACTGGAAAAAGGTAATCGTATACAAAACCAGAGAAATTAATGAGAAACCCTTTAAATAGCTTCCTGTGTAACTGAAAAATAATGAATAAGAACTTTACCATGTGTGACATGCAAACAATAGTCTAAAACCACTTAAAACTGTAGGCAGCAGCTGGTTTCATACCACCAATGTTCTGCAGTAGAGAACGGGCAGAGTAAAGGGTGCAGAGAGCAGACAGGAATCTAATCATTAGGAACATCCTGGCACAGGGAGATTTTGGTGTTGGCCTCCATGATCCAAAGAGATAAAATATGGGCACCAAATTCCTTCTGCTGAAGGCAAAGGGAAGTATCAAAGAACAGCTAGAGAGACAGACCATGTAGCTAAGGTCCTATGCCTTAAACTGCATTGGCAAGATCTCTGAAAGCTGATTTGTCAGTCAAATCTAGTCAGAGGGCAGTGAGTCACACAGCTACCTAAAACTCACCTCTAATATGTTAAATATTTATACATTGACTCCATTAATTAGAAAGACAGCCCCATCCCTAGTAAGATGCAATGCTAAGGATTAAAACAGGATTCTCTCTGATACCTATTTATGAGAAAAGTTAGTATAATTAAGAATAGTCCAAGAAAAATATTTTTTTAACAAAATAAGGTTGAAAATGTGTTTTACTGTAAGAAAAATTACATCCTGCTAGCAGCTAGCATTCTCACAACAAACTAACATCCAACTCACATCCTTAAACCAACCCTAAACTTCTAATATTCTGTATGAACTATAGCATGAACTTATATATAATTTTTCTTAAAAGAATCAAACACAGTAATACCTCTAATTATACTTAGAAAATAAAATCAGTTTCTTGTAAATGTATTCTTCTTTATTGCTTAATACTATCATACCCTGTAGAGCAATTACTGTTTCTTCCCCCAAGTCCACATCTCCTATCAGAGGCAAGATAACTGTATGAGTAGTTTCGAATGCAGTTTTCTCTTTTGCAGGATGAACTGCTCTGAATTTGTGTGTTTTTGTTTAAGTACGTTGAGACCTTGCTTAAATGTGAAGCCTGAAATATACAAGCTTTTCACTTTGTTATGGTTCTAAAGTAATTAATCAGATTTCTTAGCCAAAAACATTCTAAATGCTTGCCTGCAAGTGACTTTGCCTGTTCGGCTGAATGGAAAGTGTTATTTGTTCTAACTGCTCTTTGCAGATGCTTTCCTTGTGGTTTCACAGGTTGGTCATAAGGCAAACCTTTTTAATTTTTTTTTTATTTTGACAGCTGCTTAATTGGGACAGTCCCTACTCTGATATTTGTGATGTCTGTGTACACAGAAGGCTTTTAGGCTTGCAAATGCCGGGTTTTACACGATTAGAAGGGCCAGCTACAGTGTTTGTGCAGCTGGTCACCAGGTAACCCTCCCACACACTGCTGAAGACCACTGGGATCAAGTGCAAGGATCAGAAATGGTGCTGTCCCTGGGACTATTTGCATTGCAGCACAAGCTTTTTTTTTTTTTTTTAATGTCAGGCAGAATCATAATTCTACTTTGTAAACATAAAAACTGTGAAGAAGCAATTAACTCTCTTCAATAAGAACATTTTAAGCAAAAGAAAATTAACTTGTTTATTGGTGAGTGTGGCTGGGGAAAACCATGATGGTTTACTAACTGAAGTTCAGTGTATGGCTGATCCCTTGCAGCCAAAAGTCACAAGGCAGACACCAAACATCATGGGGCTTAAAAAAAAAAAAAAAAAACCAGAAAAATCACATTCTTTCTCAAATACTGAATTTGAAACTCATTCTTTGCCTTGATTTTATAGGATTTAGTGTTAAATTACATCATGTTTTTGAGTTTTTAATCTTTCTAGTTGAGGCAGCTAAGAATACAGTCCTGATTCTCAGCAATAAATTTGTCTCCCCTCCCCAGGCTGAGATACAGTATGAGTGTAATTAGCAGCCAGCTCTGTCTGAGAAGTGAGGTCCTACTGTAAAATGAGGTCTGCTAGTGCTGGCAGAGCTGGGAGCTGAAGGAGCCCCTCTGGAAGGCACTGCTGCAGCAGGCTGCCCAGCGTCCAAAGCACAGTGCCTCTGCTCCGGTCCAAGTACCACTGGCTGGTAATATAGATCTCTAAAGCTTCTACGGACCCACACAGAGCATTAAGAACAAAAGGCTTGATGTTTATCCCAAAATGTTACAAAATATCTAGGAAAAAGTATACCAATTACTGAAGACATATGAACATGCTGAGCACAGTTTAATCTGGTTACAACTGTGGACATTTGTGGTTCTAGACTGTAGTAAAGCTCGTAAGAGAAACTGGGTTATGTAAAATTCAACCTCCTCTTTCCCACTGCCTTCATTATGCACTTTCTATGACTATTTGCTTTAACTCCTGTCTGTGTGGATTTAAATGACTCCAGAACTTTAGAGCAGAGCCCATTTGGAGAGGACAAGTTCCACCAGTCCACCAAATGTACCTTGCATGTTATTTCAGAAGCAAAGTTGCAAATCAGCTCAGGCTGCCTCTAAAAGTTAATCAATTTTAACAGTTTTTCCTGAAAATTTGAGATGATGAAAGTGCGTATAATAAAGTAGGAAGAGCAACTAGATGAGCGTAGCTGGGTACAGAGATATATAATGCCGATGGGTACACATGTTTCACGCTGCTGATACAGACAAACGTCTTCACTACTGTTCAAAATGCGCATGTAAACATCACAGAATACTTACACTTCATGTTAAACATAACAGGGTTGTGCAGTTTCATTTAAATTGCATGCTAATATGAATCTTATTTCTTAGAAGTGGGGTAGTTACAAGACCCACACTGTCAGGGTTTCCCCAATATCTAACTTCTCCTAGGTGTTCCTTGTTGTATGTTTCAGATCATTGATTGAGGAAGAAAAGTAGTAAGTTAATGCAAACCAGCTCCGAGGGTTTGGGAGAGGTGTTTGGATACTGCTGTGGGAGGACAGCCACAGTCTTAACTCTTTCTCTGGCACTCATGCCTTGTTCAGTCTTGTGAAGATTTTGGGTTGTTTTAAAGACAAAAAATAGCAGTTAAGTGGTATTTACTAAGAGATTTTTGGTTCATTCACATGAGTGCCTTAAAAATAATCTATATGCAAATATGAAATTCTTTGTTATCTCCTTTTTGAGCCTGTTACAAGATGTTCACTGCCAGAATTACTTTGGAGATGTGTGTGGGGTGGGGGTAAGGGGTTGAAGAAGAATTGTTGAGATTTTCAGGAGCCGCAAATTTAGAAGAATCTCTCAGCCTGGTCACCTCTAAATAATCTGGAAATTGGTCAAGTGACAGGTTTATCTGGAACCACAGGGAAGAAAAATAAATAGAAATATTTCCTTTTGTACCTTAGAACCACCGAGAAATATCAAGATAGTACAATGTGCATTATCAGACCTCTCTTTTTGGCATCTCATTTTTAACTTTTTTGTGATTCTCCATTCGATTGTACTTGACATGTTTACATGTTGTACTGTTTCTGTAGTATTTCTAATCACCCCTCCCTGAAATCTACATTTTCATTATCACACTGCAATTCTGCATTAAAAGCAGTTTGTGTGCATGTGCGCACACTGCCAAGGCAATGAGAGAGCAGAAAAACCCTTTCCTTAATGAGTAGGCCAGTCACACCCTCCACCCTGCATAACCTACATGGTGAATGCTATGGGTCTAAATTTCTGTTTTCCTTTACTTGGATCAATGATCGTGGGCACTTTCCTCTCTTATCTTACAGCTACCTTCTGTGCTTTCATCCAGATATAACTTCAAATAATGGTTTCCACCAGGGATTTTTTTTTTTTCCCTTTCTCCTTTTCAATGTAAAGAAAGGAGTTAAACTAGAAAAAAGTGTTCTGGGCAAATCAATGAAGCTGAGGTTAGTGGCTTTTAAAAACAAAACCCCCTGTAGTAGTGACACTAGTAGGTAATGGTAACTTACCAATTTGTTTCCATTCCCATAGTAACTATTCTAAGTACCATGGTAACAAACCTAAACAAACATAAATATTATCTCTCCTTCTGGTCCCAGAATTTTCATGTTTAATGCTGTCCTAATAAATAGCTAGAGTAGCAGTTCCCCACCTATTGTTCACAAAGACATGCTGCAATAAATAGATTCTCAGTGTGCCTAACAGAATACGCAAGCTGTTGCAGTGCTTAATAAATAATATGTGATTATATATACATAATTGCTTTTATTTAGCAATATAGGTACATGTAACAGTAAGTAGCATATGTCAGTGAAACAGCATTTTAGTAAGACAGGTTTGGTGAACTCACTGGCACGGCTTATCAGTTTGTTTGACAGTCTGAAAAACTAGAGCTATTTTCCAAGTTCATAATACCTGTCAGAAGCATATTATGTGATTAACTTATGATTGTAAGGAAAATAGATGCCTTTAAAAATGATTATTCTAATGGAATTTCAAGTCAGAACTCATGTAGACACTTGGCTCTTTTATTCTCGATCTTTTTCACAGTGTTCTGTGCTTATTTTATTACTTACCCACAGTTCAATTTTTGTTTGGTAGTTTGATCATGTCAAATCTTAATTTTCTAGTACAAATACACTCTGCTTCTATCTGGCAACTGAGTTTTCCAGTATACACATCCAAAAGGCTTGTGAGCAGATAGAGCTCCTGCCTGTACCACACGGCACCCAAGCAAGGACTGCCCACCCCACTGTGACCGAGCCCTAGCGTCTGAACCATCTCCAAGAGGTGCCTCACCTGGGAGTGCTGCACTGCCTTCCAAGGGGCTTGGATTGACAGCTTCAGGTATCTGCCAGCATATTATATAGGCAGCTCACCTCACATGCATATTTTGCCCAGGATTCTGACCAGGCAACTTGCTTTTTAAATTAAGAGGAAGACACCTAAGAACACCAATCCTTCAGAAAAGCAGTTTGAACGCAATAGTTCTCTCCCTCACTTATCCTTCCCTGAAAAATCTAGACAGTCTGACTGTATTCAAAGAGACAGGGATACACCCTGTTTTATGAGGCTCCTGGAACACCTCCACTACAAAATGGTAAAATTGGCCTCCAGAGCGGAGAAGCTCTTGCCCTTTGTCATGTTCCAGTCTGCCATCGCGAGGGCTTGCTCACCTTCTCAAAGCAAGCACAGACCTCAGCACACCACCTCGCTGATAGATGACTTTTCCCCATAAAAATCCATTTTCCTGGGTAAGAGCTTGCCTATTATTCAACTCTATTTCATTTTGGGGGTAGCCATCAACCCCACTCTGTTGTTTTTCCGCATCTGGCCTTTAGCATTCCATCAAGGAGGTAAAATCAGAAGAAGAAGAGCTGAATACTCACAGTGGAGAGTGGGATCTGATTAAAACACTTGCAGAGACCTCATAGGCTCAACCAGGCAGATTTACACCCACTGAGGAAAATATTTCCTAGTCTGCGCAAAGGGAAAGGGAAGAAAAGACTAGCTAAGGCATGTATGTGCAGGCTCATGTCAGCAACATTTCCAAGAGGAGAGCTGATACTACACAGACACATTGGACCTTGAGTCTAGGCTTGGTTGGACGTCTAATGTAAAAGCTGTTCTCAGCTCTAGTCAGCTGCTCCTTGGATATGAGCATGACCACAGCTTTGCATTTCATCTGGAAAACACTGAGTTCTGGACAAAAACAGCCTTGAAATGACAGATTTTCTGCTCTGGATTTATATACTTCTTGCAATGTCTGGTTCACCAAAGGCCAGCAGGGTTACCTGTTGCCTCTCCTACTTGAGCCAGTCCAAAGCTATTGGAGTTGCAATGGGAAATAAATTTTAAATGGGGCAAACTTATTTTTGCATAATGCTAGTAATAAACTACTGACTGAACCCCTATAAAGGATCCCATGAGTACCTGATGCAAGGGAATGAAGAAGAGGGAGCCAGACTCTCCTCAGTGGTGCCTACTGACAGGGCATGAGGCAATGGGCACAAACTGAAACATATAAAATTTTTTCTGAACACAGAATAAGCACTTTTTTACTCTGAGGCTGGTCAAACACTGGAACAGTTGCCCAGAGAGGCTGTGGAGTCTCAGTCTATGGAGATATTCAAAACCTGACTGGACATGGTCCTGGACAACATGCTCTAGGTGACCCTGCTTGAGCACAGGGACTGGAATAGATGAACTAAAGAGGTCCCTTCCAACCTCAGCTATGCAGCTGTTCTGTGATACCTGTTCTATGCAAAGATAAACCAGGGAGGGAGTGATCAACCCTCAGAGTGCCATCATCTCTTTAATTTTCAATGGTCAAAAGCCAGGTAAAAACCCTGCCATTTGTTGAGTCACAGTGCAGAACATCACCATGCTATTCTCATTTTTTTGGGGGCAGAGAAGCCATAATCCACCAGGATTTCAAAGACATATTTGCACTGAAGAGTGTACAAGTTTCTCAAATTTTTTTCTTTCACTAGGTTCTTAAATTCCCCCCCTCTTCACAAGACAGGTAGCATCACCTAAACATCTGCTCTTAGCAGATGTTTTCAGATTTAGAGTCAGAAATTACGTCTGGAATGTCAGAATTTCTCAATAGTGGATTCCATTCCACAGGGATGTGACTGGAGTCCCTATTTGCTTGTCTCTGAAGCCTGAAACTCAGTTACTTCAGCAACACAACTTAAGAGTGCACTTAGGAAACCTTCTCTTAGTTTTCTAGTTTTCGTTTTTATTACCATTTGTCTCTATTGCTGTAAGCTAGCTCAAGAAAACTTCAATCTCCAAACATAAGATTTAGCCTTTTCTCAAATCTAAGTTGATAGGTATGAAGACAAAACCCTCGACAGACCAATAGATAGATGATGTTCAATCCACGTACACATTTGAATCATTCACAACCATTTTTTTCTATAGTTTAGAAATTCAAAAGTGATTTTCAAGTGTCCTAGCTACTGTCTCCAGATATTTGGAAGAAAAATGCATGTGATTTTTCTCCATTGCAAGCTGATCCATTTTTCTGGAACCTAGATTACACATGCATGCTCAAGACAGTGGTCTGAGGAGCACAAAGAATGGAACTGAAATATTTGTTAAACAAAATGCTTTAAAAATAAACCAGAAGATCTGCCAGACATATGTAGAAGTTCATTCTCTGAGTTTATCGTTAAGGCTCCTAAAGAATTTAACTATTACTACAGAGGTTTTATTTGTCCATAATCTGTAGTCTGAAGGAAAGAAGTCTTTTACTGAACTGGACATTGAAAAAAAAAAAAAAGAAGTATTTGATTTTATTTTGTAAATTAGAAGCAATTTACATTTTACACCACTTAGCCATAAAGAATTAATTTTTATTAGACTTCAATACACTATCAAATCAGTTAAATGCAATTTGTTCTGGTGATTTTACTGTAACTAAGTTGCTACCGAAACTACGAAACCAAAAACCTTACTGGAAAAACTTCCTGTTAGCTGATGCTAGCAGACAGTGCTAACTACAAAATGTATTGTTTAATGTTACAAATCCCTGACCAAACTCATCTCACCTGAGGTGTCCTTTCTGCCCCTCTCCCCCCCACCCCTTTTTTTTTTT
>VXAL01001786.1:162485-182333 GCA_013399475.1 Chauna torquata
TTTTTTTCAAATTTTCTTCCCCACAGGTGCATAGTAAGCAAAAAGTGAAAGACCCAGCTCTGCTCAGGTCGCAAATAGTGAAATGTGCCTGATTGATACAGAACAGCCATGTAGTTCTAAAGCCTTACAGCTGGAAAACTGTACTACTGATAATGCCATAATGCCCAGGCAATATCTCAGTTTCTCTCACTCTTGCCTAATTGCCTTGTAAACATATTAGCATCACATTTGAGCAATATACCTCTGCCATTTGCTATCTTTGTACCATCTTTTTCTTTTTGTAGATTGATTAGCCATTAATGTTCTTTCCTGAACTGTGTGACATCTGAAAAATCATTATCCATCCTCAAAAACAAACAATAAATATGAAATTGAGATGAAATTCTCAAAGAGTACTTAAAGTTCAGGCATTAAAGAATTAAGGTAATTTGAACACAGAGAACCTGAGAGTAAGTGAGAAATGCTAGCAATAGAAATTTTGAGACAGATATTGTAGTCTTCTTATATACTTACAGGGAAATTAAGATGCTGCTCTCAGTCACCACAACCAGAATTTCCAGGATAGAAATTTGCCCCAATATGAAATTTTTAGAGTAGTATTTTAAGGTATGCTCTTTTGCTCTTGCAATGCACAGCTTTAGTATTTTTTATTTTCAGTCTCCTAGTCACTAAAGTTTGAATAAGGAGGGTAGCCTTCCCTGTGTGCCATTATTTTCATTAGCCAAGGACTTCTATCCATTGCCACGCAATCTGAAGCCTGGGGAAACAAACTGGAGAAGGGAGGAGATGCTGTGCCCCAGCAGAAGGGGCTGCGTCCTTCCCTGCGGCGCTGGGGGCTCTGCTTTTGCTCTCCTCTGGTCCGGAGTCTCTTCCGTTGCACCATTTTCCCCTGTTACTAGAGCAGGAATGAATAACACTGATCAAAAATGTTCATTCTGTATTGATCTGTCCATTACTGAATCATTATATGATCTGTTTGAAAGATTTTGGCGAGGATCCTCCAAGACCAAGATGCAATGCACTGTTCTGAATCGTGGTTTATATTTTACGTATGCACATTACCACGAGAAGCTTTCTCTTTGTGCCTGCTATTCCACTGAGAACTAGAAGAATGAACTGTTACCCTCTCTTACCTAAAACTGGATGTTAAAAATACCCTGTTAGCAGGAGCAGGATGTAATGAAACTTGTTTCTGCTGACAAGGTACGAGGGATCACAGTCTGATCCCTCCTACGGATACATGTCCCCAGCAAACCTACTAACAGTGTTTACAAGGGAAGTGACAAAGTGTTTCATGCTGTTGTCTCCTACCTTCTTGCTCAGACCAGCAGCCAAGAGAAAACCGAGCCTCCTGGATATTGTGATAGTCCATAAAAAAAAAAAAGACCATAAATTGACCATAGGAGGCAGAGGTCCACTTTGATAAACTGAGTCAAAGGCTAGGTTGGAAATTTTTGGCCTTGCCAAGTTTGTACTTCTTAGTAGTTGCGGAATTTGGTTTATACTGGTAAATATTTATGCCTGGCATTGACTGCATTCATTCTAATTGGTGTTGCAAAAAGCAGAAGCTATGTGAGGGCCGGTTTCATTGCAGGAGGCACAAAGACAGGCACAGAGAGAAAGCAAGCTCTGCCTCAAAGATCTAGCCAGACAGGTGTGGGAATGAGCTCACTAAAGCACCTAGAAGAATAGCTGCTTGCCTTTTGTGAGCCAAATGCAGAGCCTTGCAAACAAGGAACGAGAAAACAGATAACATAAGCTCAGATATTAGCTCTCGCTGCTGCTCATCCAGCAGTTACAGGTCTGCATTAGCACACCTGTTACTTGAATGAAGGCAAAGGAAGAAGTAATTCCAAGGATTATCAGGCAAACTCTCTAGCTAGATGCCTCACCTCATCCTGGTACAGCAACCTATAACATATCAATAAATGCAAAAAAAAACCAACCCAACAGTAGATGTAGCTGAACACATTCATATATATTGGGAAGTTTCATTTTTACTTTTTGTTCTGTTTTACATTGATGCAACAACCCACGTCCCTGCTTGGCTTTGATTGCAGCTTTAGCTAATTATATTAGTCAAGACATTTTGTCATACAGTGAATCAGATCCTCAACTGATTTAAATGAATGCAGCTGCACTGATGTTAGCGGAGATTTGCCTGTTCTTCACAATTATTATCTCCCCCAAAATGAAAATACAAACTACCATACACTAAAATACATTTTTTAAAACAAATGGCTATTCCTCTAGTAGCACTTTCCAATTTATTTCCTAGAGCACATGGAGAACTCCATTTGCACTCTAGAAAGCACAAAGAAAGCGTGCTGGGTAATAAAGAAGAAATGAACTGTGCCTTCAGTACATTCTCCAGACTTATCTTCCCATAGAAATAAAACTTCAAGAATACTGCTGCATCCAAGTCTGTTATGTATATCCAAGAAACCAACAAGTACTGAAGACTGCTGGATGATTATTGTTAAGAGAAATCCTGAACAGGGAAGACTGACTGACCCTACAGACTAGAATTCATCTTGGATTGTCACATATGAACAATCATAAAAATATTTGTCTTTGTCTTGTACCAATTCTATTTGATCTGGAAACAGTCATAAGTTCTGGCATGCCAAAAGATTTACAAACCTAATGAATAAACCCAGCTAGAAGCAAACTGGCTTTGAAAGGCTCCAGTGTTCTGCAGCTACTGGTGTTTAGGGCACTGGATTTGCTTTTTTAAATGCTGTGGCATGAGATAAAAGCAGATGACTTTCCTCAGCTAGCTACAGTTTTTCCCAGTCATTTTGCACAGATGATTGTACATATTCTTCAGCTATCAGCACCTAGACATTCAAATTCTTTCTGGCAACATTACCTCAAGTTAAATCTCAGCTGTCACTCTGCCTTGTCCCTGATGCCTAGAGAAGCATCTTGATAGACCCATTCATTTTCTGTAGGCTTCAGCCTTCGGCGGGTGAAGGAAAAAAAAAAGCAGTCTTACAGAGGTTTCTTTCTGCTTTGGCATGTAGCTTAAATTTCATATATCAGATATTCAATGACTTATTTTCCATAGCACTGCTGGCATCAGCCTTGCAGCTGCTGCCGCTGCCTGCGTGTTTGTGCAGGGATTCCTTAGAAATGCTTGACTGCTTTCTGCTTGGCAAAGTTGCAGGAGGTAGCACGTGAATTTTGCAGACAGAGTGCGACTCCCACCCCGCAAGTGGCCTGAGCCCAACCAGGGGCTGCGCTTGGCACAAGCCTGACCTCAGTGTGTGTTCTCCCACTCAGCACGCACAAGCAGCGAGGAGAGATGCATTTGCTTTTCCAGCCGCAGCACGGACGTTCCAGTTTGCTTGTGCACGCTGCTCTGCCTGCTGTGCCGTGGGGGAAGCCAGCAGCCCTTGCCTGCAGTGGGAAGGGGAGCAGTCCCGCGGCAGCCCGGGCTCCTGTGAGAGCCCCAGCAGTAGGTGCTCGCTCCCAGCCACAGGGACTCGCAACTTGGAGAGGCTGCACCTGCGGCTCTGGTTATTGCTGTATCGGCACAAAGAATTCTCAAATGTTTGGAATTAATCCTTTCGCCTGTGCTAGTTCTGGCACTTTATTATTTACAAACAAATATTTGCAAATTACTCAGGTGACTAGTATGACTTTTTTCCCTTTCCTCTGTCTATCCCAGTGTTCACAGTTTTTCTCAGATATGACAAATTAATGACAATCCATAATAGTCATCTATACCTTCTTCCCAGCTTTTCCTTTCTCAAGGGAAACTATTGAAACCAATCCTTCCTACTCTATCTAAACTGAAAAAATGCTTTTCTCTATTCTTTCTGCTGACATTCTCCCATTCTTATCCCTGCTGAGAAAGACTATCTTTTCAGACTTTTTTTTTAAAAACTGTGATTTCGCTGATTTTTCCACCATAAATACAGACGATTTTGAACAGTGCAGTGTTCCACAATGGCCTGATTGTGAAACTCTCATGTTAATAGGATTATTCATGCAAGCACTCTCCATATTACGCAACAATTGCATAATCACTGCCTGAATATTTCCTTAGGTTCCAACTCAAGAGCCTCCAAATCCCATCCTCCCACCCTGTTAGAAGTTTTCATGCTGCATGTAGCCATGTCAAAATCCCCTCCAATAACTACTGAAGATGATAAAGGATTTAAATTTAGATTCTCAGTTTCTTGTGCACTTCTTAGCACTAGAGCTCTAGAGACTGCTTGATGGGATTTTAGGGGTTTTCTTGTTTGAATGTTTTGTGGTGGTGTTTTTGAGCTGAAAGGAACAAATGGAAAAGACAAAAGTTTCTTCCAGTTCCTTCCTACAAGTGAAACTGTTGTGTTATAGCAAACAAATGGAAGTGTAGCTGTTTAGAAAGAATTTCTAGACTTTACCAGTCTGAAAGGAAAGAAGAAAGCAAGGTGATCTTTCCTGCCTTTTCTTTGCTTCTCACAGATCTTTTTAGCCACTGCTCTAATCATTTTGCTTCTACTCTAATAATTACATTATTTCCATGTGGTCAAAAGGTGAATAAAAATGTTCAGTGTTTGGAAGGCATATTGCTCTGTAGGGACCAAGGCTCATCGTCCATACAAGAAACAGTAGTAAAATTAGAGACCATCTGGCCTATTTACCTGCTCTTGGAGAAGCAACAGTCCCCAGGCCAGCTGGAGCTGTGTTTGCCAGCATTTTGGAAGTCCCTAAAGCTGGAATTAATGACCAGATGTTATTGGAAGATCAGCATCACCACCTCCACTTCACATGCCCTACACCTTTTTGTCACAGTTTCAGCCGCCTTCGGGTGCATGGAAAAATGGCCTCAGATGCTCTTTGAGCCCTATTTCAAATCTTAGAATAAGCTGATTTTGCACAGTGGTGAGGAAGAGATGGATTGCATCCATGAAACAATGTCTGCAACAGTAAATCCAATCTGAACCTCATGAATATGCTTGCTATTTTGACATCTGCGTGTTTGAGAAGGTTGTCAAAATTCAAACACTGCATACTCTTGGGCCCTATCTGTAGTAGCATGTTTTCAGTTTTTCTACACTGTATCAGTAGCATGTATCCTGCATCTAGGCTCTCCTGGTTTTTTTTTTTTTTTTACTTCTATGTCTGGCTTTGGTATTATTATTGTTTTGCCTGTCATCAATACTGCCGAACAGGGAAACGCAGGGGAATTCAGTATACAGTCACTTCATGTTGGTACAGTGACCCAGTCTTCAAGAGACAATATTAAATATGTCATAGCACTCATTGAACGCACTTGGCATGCAGCGCAGAGGAGAACACAGTCTGTTGAGATGGGGCTTGAATGTACCTGATGCTGGAGCCAAACCCCTCAATTCTGCTCGTCTTTGGGAAACAAGATAGTATTTGTTGCCTGATGCATCAGAAGGCCACAACTGCCGCATATGATTACAGGGAATCCCCATGGCATGGACAGAGTTGGAAGCTGCACAGTATCGCCTTGCCCCAGCAACCTCTTCTACACTGACATCCACATAAAGGCTGAGGAAAACTAGACCATTAGTAGATACCACAGACATTAATAGCCACTACAGATTTACATTACAAATGTTTTCCAGAGTATTTTCTAAAGAAACTGGAGACTTCAAATATCCAGCAAAGTTACTTTGACCTCTTTGCAGAATTTTGTTGTTTTTATCCTTATATTTGTGTTAGGAGTCAAGATGAAAGACATCCACTCCACTCCTAGTTCACGGAACCAGTTATTTCATCCTAGTAGGATGCCAGATTGGTCAGGCAGTTTGCCCTTGGTAAATCTACACTCGCTGTTCCCAATCATCATCTTGTCCTAGACAGAACTGAAGATGGAAAATACAAAACTGTACCGGTGGCAGATTACAGCCCACATGGATTCCTTAGGATTACACAAAATGATCATGAAGGTGATGGTAAAGAAGACGAACGCAAGATATGAAATTACAAGTATAACACTCACAGTCCTTTAACTTCCCCCAGCACTCTCAAATCCCAGCAAATTGTCAGCATGTATGTCTTTTTTGTACATGTTGAATCATACAGATGATTATACATTTCCTATAGCAACCACTGTTTGTTAGAGAAATACGTTCTCAATCTCAGAAATTCCATCCTAATATAAACCAGAACATATCAGTAAACGCCAATAGAGAACCCTGCCTTCTCCTCATTTCAATTACTTCCAAATGTGAACAGTTTATCTGAAGGTGCACTGGGCATCTCAGCATCTCCCCATTTGGTAGTGCTTATGGGAGGAAAATATGAAATGCTGGCAGCTACATCATTTTTATAGGGAAAATGCATTAGTAACTTCAAAGCAGCTCATTTACGTTTAAGTTTTGACTTTACTCCTTTCTTGCAGCTTCCTTTGTTCAGGCACAGTTCCTGTTAGATTAGGAGCGAGAGATTTCAGCAGCTGGCCAGTAGCTCAGCAAATTGGGAAGCATTCTATTCATCAAGCTGTATTGCCCTTTTTTCTCCATAACAGAGATAAGATAGTGTATTCTTAAAAATATTGAGGATGATGGTCGTGCTTACCTGAGGACTGTTCTGAAGCTCTGTAGAATCAGTAGGAGTGATTCCATCAACAGACTTTGGACCAAGGCCTTCCCAACTCAAGTGATGACTACTTCTGTGTATCACAGAATTTACGCACTCCCCAACTGTGCATGCTGAAGTTATAGATCTACCAGAGAAGTATGTGCAAAAAGTTGGCTAAGGGACAGAGTGAACCCACATGGAAAGCAACTGTATAATGGGGTAGGAGAACGGCTTTTTCCCCATCTTCCCATCTCTTATTTCAGAAGAAAATCATCTTGTTCCCCATAGACACACGTGGGTTTTATTCTCTGCATGTTAACAACCTATTAGAGGTATTTTCCTCTCTTCCTGGTTTTGCCTCTCCTGGAACTATTCATCTCTATACTTGATCAAAAGTGCTCTGCTCTAAAAAGAATTCAGTTCTAGAAGAAATAAAAATAAAATAAAACAACAACAACAACAACAAAAAACAAACAAAAAACAACATGCTGAGCTGGAAAAGTGAAGGACAATAAAAATTAGAGAAAAACCATGACTATGGCTATAATGGGAACTAGTCAAAAAGTAGTTTCCAGTTCCCAGGCAATATGCCTGTTCTAGACTGTGGGTTTGGACAAATTTGAGTTGACAGCAAGGTATTTCCAAAAACATGTTTTTTCCATAGAAAATAAGTTCTCAGGACCCTGCAGCTACACTGATTGACTGTCATTTTCTCCAAGCTTTGCGATTCTGAAGGCTGATGGATTCTACACAGACCTGCTGGGAGGTCAACCCTCAAGTCACAGGCTATTCCAACATTTTCAAGTCCTCACCTGTGCTTTGCAGCAGGAAGCAGGACAGTAGTAGAGCCAGGGCTCTGGCTAGGTGTGCTGGCTGCTGGGCATCATGCCAGAAGACCTAGCTTTCTATTGCTGCTGTAGGGGGTTCCTGCTCAGGACAGAGCTTGGAGTTTCTGACATGGCAAGCCCAGAAACAAATCTTACAAACCTATGCCCAACCTTGGAGCAATCTACCTGATGAAACTCCAAAGAACATTTTTGCAGCAAAATCTTTGGGCAGACACAAAGGTAAGTCCTGTCAAGGCAGCCTGTTCTTGGGTGGCATGGAGGAGATGCCCCAGCTTCTCTGGTGCTAGGTTCAGAAGGGTTTCATGAGACTCGCATCAATGAAGCAAGCTTCGTGACCATGAGAAGTACTTTGGTATCTGCCTTTTGGCATTTGTATGTATAAGGAAACTCCTTTTGTCTAAAACACCTTTAACTTTTTTTCTTACTTTCCTCCATGAACCAGACATAGGTAAGCTAAAGCTTTACCTATAACACTTGTCAGCTGATAGATCACAACCAAATGTCACATACATCTAATTTAAGATCTATTCCATCAGTTCTATCACTATTATTTTATTTTTTACATATATATTGTACTGTATTTATATTAAATTTATTTCAGTTCATAAAATGAATTCATGAGACATCCAGTGAATGGCTGTGCTTTGCTCTCAAGATTTAATTAAGACCCAATTAGATAGCAGGTTGCACATTCCACAAAATAGCTACTGACCAGCAAATTTATTTATGAACATAAATGCCTTTTGCTACCAAAATGTGTTCTAACAGGTACTGCTGTGGTCTGTGAAACCTAATTAATAAATATGCCACTAGATCCTATCTCCGTGTACAAGTATGTGACAATACTCTTGGGTATTAGAGGCAAAGCCATAAAAGCAGGAAGCAGGTTATAGGAAAGTTTATGCACAAATGAAATGCTTTCATAGGAGCAGATGAGAAAATGGAGTCAGGAGGAAAGTTTTCAGTAATAAAGTATTTTGAAAGAGGTTTTTTTTCAATGTGGACAGTTTATTTCTCCTGAGAACAGATTTGGTCCCATGTTCACCTGTGAAAAATATGCGAAGTATATTCTAAATAATTATTCAGAAGTGTAAGAAGTGGTTCATCTGGTTGATTATCAGTGGTTCAGTTCTCAAAATTTAATCTGTAGTGAGTGTTCCTTATTTTCAGTTCATCATGCCAAAAAATTATGAATTTTACAATGTATGAACCCTTAACTCCTGTCTCATTATGATAGCTCATTCCTAGAATAAATCCAAGTATAAAATTTCCATAGGCTATAAAAGCTTTAATAAGGCTATTGTACTGTTAGTATGTTTATTTCACAGACACACATACACACTGAAATATATTCTCCAACTAAACAAATCTGAAAACATAACATTAAAAAAAAAAAGGCTAGAGAAGAGCCAGAAGATGAGAAGTTCTTTGTTCTTCAGTTTGAGAACTACATACTTATATCCAGTACACAATTCTTGTCCTGGCACCTGAAAGTGGTGGATTATTCTGACATACATACAAGCCTGGAAGATGATCAGTCCAGACAAGAAATATCTACTCATTTCTTTAGGTAAATAAATAGAAAAAAATTGTAGAATGACTTCAGAGCAATGGAGCCACGACAGAGTCATCTACAGAAAGTTAGTGAACCTAGCAAATGCTTGGTCACTAAGAGGATGGACTTTAAAAAACGAACTATATAGAGAAAATGAAATAAAAAAGCTTTTACTTTTAATGGAATACCCTCTTGCCAATTATAAGAGTGAGGTCAACACGTAATGGGATAAAATGCTAGATACACAGGAAATAATAAAATTTTTACCATCAGGATAACAGTTACATTCTTCAATTTAACAAAATATAATGAATGCTTAAAGTCTAATTCTGACCTTCTGAGGGTATAGGCACCATTGACTTCAACCCACAGTATTTGACTCGTGGAATTCTTTTTTTTGCTTTAGACACACCTGGTTTTGCAGCGTGTACATACACTGCCTGGATTTGCAGTCACATATTGCAGTTGGTACTAGAAGTGTTAGGCATGGATTATAGAACTGCACTGCAATCCCAGTTTTCTCTGCGGCAGGCTACTCAGAATAGAGTTTTTTCCATTTTGTATGCCAGGCCTTTTCCCCTATTCATGCAATGATTGATATTCAACTCAATTATCTGACTGCTTGGAAAAACTTGCAAAGTCTGTTCCTGAAAACAACAACAAGAAGTCTGAACATCCTCCAGAAAATACATTATCCTTTTTTACATTCATGATGGTCTTTTTTCCCCTCAACTTTGTTTTGGCTGGGATAGAGTTAATATTCTTCCCAGTAGCCGGCATGGTGCTGTGCTTTGGGTTTAGGATGAGAATAACGCTGATAACACACCGATGTCTTCAGTTGTTGCAGAGCCCTGCCTACGCAGAGCCAAGGACTTTTCAGCTTCTTGTGCTGCCCTGCCAGCAAGGAGGCTGGGGGTGTGCAAGAAGCTGGGAGGGGACAGAACCAGGACAGCTGACCCAGACTGGCCAAAGGGATGTCCCATGCCATATGGCATCATGCTCAGCAATAAAAGCTGGGTGGGGAAGAGTGGACAGGGGGAACCACTGCTCAGTGTCTGGCTTGGCATGGGTCAACGGGCGGTGAGCAGTTGCATTGTGCATTACCTGCTTTGCATATGCTTTTGTCATTATCATTTTCCCTTCATTTTCTGTCCTATTAAACTGTCTTTATCTCAACCCACAAGTTTTATTTTTCCTTGATTCTCTCCCCTATCCCAGCAGGTGGTGGGGAGTGAGCATAAGGCTGTGTGGTGCTCAGCTGCCTGCCAGGTTAAACCACAACACCCCCTTAACACTTACAATTATTCATTGTTTTACTGCTTAGCGTCTCAAAGAAGAGCTTGAGCCTTTATGTTTTTATATCACAATGAAGATTTGAAGATTTGTATTTTTTTTTTTAATTTTGTGAAGTTAGAATGAATTTGTTTGGTTTGAGATTGAAATATATCAATTCCACTGTCATTTACATTTTCTTGACCCTACCTAAAGAAAAATACTGTTCCCAGTTTAGATTATTTCAAAGAGAGAAAGAGGAACCTCATTAGGTTTACAAAGCTTAACCTCCTTGCTTCAAAGAACTGTGGAACAATTTCTTGGGATTTGTTACAATTACTTTACAAAGATGTGTTAAATGTCTGATCCAAGTTTACACTTGTTTTATCTTCATTTTGTGCAGACTGTAGCATATTCATTTCATGCTGACTCATTAAAAATGGTTATTAGAGCTGCAATTGAGTTTCAAGTGAATTCAAGTCAACTTTACACTGAATGCACACATCAATAGCATAGCACTGTCCAGTATACTTCATTGAAAGGAAAGATGAGCCCAATGACGTAAAGAGGAATAAAGGAAAATAATTCATCCAACATCGGATATTTCTTTTACAGTAATTGTTATCTGTCTACAATAATTGTCTAAGGAGAGAGTTTTCTAATGAGTACAAATCTTGTTGATTATCAGTAAGAACTATGTGTATAGCTCCCTGGGGTGTTTTGAAAATTATTCATTTCAGTGCTAATAAAAATCTTTGGTGCATTTTCTGATTGCCTAAATAGCAAGCTATGAGTTTGTTCATAAAGGGGTACTGGGCTCAGTGGAAATTTGTGGAGAACAGGCTCGTACTCCCAGTGCCCAGACATTACAGTACCACAGAAGGCAAGTGGCCATGTCAGCAGGTTTTGGGGTATTAGTCTACCTCTGAGAAAAATTATTGCATTGCAGGACACTAGAGACAGCTGTGAATGTTTTCCTTCATATGAGGTAAGGACAACTGAGGAAAATGGATGAGATTTTTCTTCATTTCTGTCAAAGTCCATACACAAAGAAAACATTTCATTTCTGAACAGCGTATGAAGCAACCTGTCTAAAATAAACAAGTCTGGCTTAAAAAAATCAGGTGTGAGATGGCAAGGTCTGCTGCTAGCATCTATAAGAAATGATTCCATAGAGTGGATAAGGTACATTAGAAATGACAGGACAAGATAAATATAGCTGTATGTTACCAACTTCCACTGACTCACAGAATATCAAATCTGAGTGTAATGTTTTCTTCTGCCACAGTTGGTCTAAAACAAACCCTTCTATTGCCAAATATTTAGAGGAAAGGGCTGGGAGAAGGTATAATTCTTCTCATGAAAACACACTTGTTTTTCAGCCTTGGTGATCTCAATTAAAATTCCTGATTCATGAATGAGTTAATTGTTTTAACTTTTGCAACCAAAAAGCCAACTTGTGCCTTAAGATTGGTATGGCAAGCAACTCTTATTTCAGGCTTAATGGAAATTACACACAAAAATAAACCCCCTTCATGCATTGAGAGGACAGCAGATTCCAAAACAGCCCTTCCAGAGCTGCTTCGTGCTTTGTTGTGTACATGTGCCCCCACATGAAACCAGTATTTTTGTTGTAGCTGGACTTTGCATTCTGACAATGCTGAACATCCTGCACATTTTCAACACCATTGCATTTCCAAATGCCAACAGCTGTGAGCTGCTGCTTTGCAGCTCAAAAGCAGCCCGTAGGCACAAAGTCTATCCATGGGGTAGTAAATCATCTAGGCTAAGAGCTCACAGGAAGTGGAATAAAATTCCTGTTCTACCTGCCTATACCACATCCAAATGTGAAGAGCTTATGAAGAGGAACAAGCCTGAAAATTTTCTATGGAAGCAGTAGTAATATTGACTTGTAATACCATTCTACTTCATGGCCCATGCCACAAATCTCTGTGAAGATGAACCAGGAAGGCTCATCTCATAAGGAGTTCCTAGGTGGATATTTCAGGGCACCTGAAATTTCAGGTTTAGGCATGGAGTTCAGGAAAGTGAAAAAGTGACTGAATCAAAGTTTGTAAGCGCCCACATAAGTAAAAGACTCTGATGCAACAAACAAAAGCATGATAAAATCCACCGCAAGACACCCTGAGGGCAGTCTCATTTGTGGTGAAATAGCACACCTTTCCCACAGAAGTGGCAAAAGTGAAGGTACTGAAAGAGATGTCACAAGAGGAATCCCCAGACAGACAGTACCAGCTTCAGACTAACTGCACAGCTAACTAAGCAGAAAGGGGTGCTACTGTTTAAGGCTGTTTTCTAAGCATCCTCCATGAAATAGCTCTCTTTATTCCCAGTTGAAGATTACTTACTTTGCACAAAATAGTCTGAAATGTGTGGAGCCTGCGAGTTGTTTGAAATTGCAAAATAATCTGAGCACACAGCTCACATCTGGGGAAGAAGTGACAAGGAGTCTGCAGAGAACAACTTGTTCCGTGAGCACTGGAGCTAACCACATCTGGTTTCCACTGGTTTCGAGCTGATTGACTTTTTAACTGAGTATTACTGCAGTGTGAGCTCACTCTAATTAAATATCCAGTAAGTATTAGTCGGAAAAAAAACATCCTTCTATTGCTCCCTACTTGAAAATAGATAACCCACACAGGAAAGAAACTAGCTGAGGAGGGGGATTCTCTAGTGCCTGAAATGCCAAGAACTCCAAAAGATGCCTTTTCCTCAAGCAGTTGAGCTTTCATAAAATGCTGTAAGAATTTAAATGCTTTTTTTCCCCCACTCCCTCCAGTGAGTACACTAATAGGATCTTTGCTTTCCAGGCAAGCTTTAATTGCTACATATTAGAAATGTGATGTGATTAAGAACTCTGTTCACAAAAGTGTCTCGTTCAAAAAGGGAAGAGAGGTAAAGATGCTTATATAAAACTTATCTCCTTTGGAAATCAGGATTCAAACAATTCAAAGGTGGAAAACCTGAGGGACTGGGTAAACTTGGAATTTACTGTGGTTTCCCAGTAGAGTGGTGAATCATATTTCAACATTTCTTATGGTGGAAGAACAATTGTCCTGGGAAAATCCAATATTATTTCTGTGATTACTGCACCAACATCTACTCCTTAAGGAGTCCACGATCCATGTGAACAAAGAAAGGAAGGAAACATTTCTATACATGCAATTCTGACACTGTTGCTATTTATCATATAGATTTCTCTGCATGTTCTGGGACCTGTGGCTTAATCTCTGAGCTCAGATTTCCAGAGCTCCATGCTAATGCCTTAAGAACAGAACCATTTTTTCCTCCTGGATGTACTCAGGGATACCTGAACCCTTCCCATGTGAGCAATCTCAGCAGGGAAAGGTGATACATGTGTGCAGTAGAGCATGGTGCCTGGCGGGCTGCCAGCACAGCCAGCTCTGGAGGTAGTTTATAAAAGAATTTAGGCTTGCTGACTAGGATCCAGATATTTCTCACTGTGAACTGCAACAGGATAGAGACACTAAGCAAAACCACTGCTATGTAGAAATCAAATATTGGGTGAAAGATAAAGGCACAGTCACTTTGCATGCAAGTTGATAATGAAAATGACAAACTACTGTGAGGAAAATTTTGCTATGTACACCTTTTAATTTAAGGAACAATTCAACAGAATAAAATAACAATATTCAACAGAATAAACTTAGGATTTTATTATGGGTGTATTCAGAAGACTGCCTATGTACTTTTATTTTTTATTTTTAGTGTGCATGCCAACTACTGTAATATATTTCAGAAAATGACTCAGCTTTGAAAAACTAAGAGTGTGCCTTTCAAACGTTGTTACCCTTTTCAAGTGAAAACCTTCTTTAGTACAGATTCCTGGCTACAAAGTATTTCCACAAAACTCCGGTTTTCTTTTTTTCTTCCCCAACTAGAAGTGTTTGTTTCTCTTAAAATGCATCCAAGTGGTAATTCAGCACTACTATGAGAGAATAAGGTCTACTGGAAAGACTCCCACTGATCTCAGATGGGTCCAGACCAGACTCTACTGGACTACCAGGTAAAATATACTTTGCTATTTGCACCAGAGTATACAAATTAGAAATAACTAACCAGTAGAAGAGAATGAAATAGTTCCTGTCCTGCCTTTTATAGTCACAAAGAGATGTGGAAGTAGATGAGAAAAAAGGTGTTATTTCATTTTGAATGAGCAAAAAGCACCATTAACTGAACATAGCTCTACTAATCATCTGTTTCAAAAGGAGTGGGAATTATGTAACCCTAGGAATTTTCCAAGGTATGAGAATCCTAGAAAAAAACTATAGTAGCTAATTAGCCAGGCCCATAAGCTGGAATCAACAATCAGTTAGGGAGGGCTCTAAAGTTAAGGTTAATGGCTCATTGTTGCTTTTATCTTTTTTTTTTTTCCACTTAATTGCATTAATTCTAACCTGTTTTAGTAAACCTCTCTCAAAATCTGATCTTGTGGTTTAAATGGCTTCTAAATGACCTATTCCAGCACAGCACATCCTGTTCCACCAGGCAGCTGGAAAGGGAGTAGCTCCACTCTTGCTCAGCATCCTGACAAGGCACAGGAAAGATGGACAGGCAACTCTGTATTCGTCTTCAAAGCTTCATGAGCAGCTTTGGAAATTACAGACAGTACCTGGCATTAGCTTGGGGTTGCCCATTACGTAGCAGTGAAGAAAATTCACAATAGTCACAAGCAGAACCCAAATGGCATGAGAACACCAGTACAATGCCCTCATCTTCACCCACGGATGGGATAAGCTGCTTCCCAAGCTATTAAGCAATTGCAAAAGCAGTTGTCTCTTTCCCAGGACTGCTGTTGTGATTAGGAGCAGGAAATTTATCATTATTACAAAATTATGTCAGTTATATAGAGCACATGCAGCAATTTCGGAACTACAGCTCTCATAGCACTGGAAAAAAAAGGAATACACAAGGAAGTCAAACTTACTGCTAGCCCTGACTGTAGTGCTACTTTCTTCTCAGTTTTCCCCCAGGGAGAACTGGTTTCTTAGTTCCTACAGTTTTATGCAGCATGAGCCCAATTTTCAAAAATTGTATGAAGAATTATATGAAGAGATAACAGATTCAAATGCTACCTTCTGATCCTTAAATCTGTTAGTTTGTAATGGGGTAGAGGGAAATTAGACAGTTTGCCCTATTAGGACCACCAGTGGGGCTGCAGAGCAGAATGAAGAAAATCCTTTATCTGCTTTTTCCATTTTTGAAGTTGTACTGGCCAGCTTCCATCACATTAGTAACAGCTACAATGTGATGTCATTTCACACTGCCTCCACCCTTCCATCCCAGTCTTCAGGGAGGATGCTCTCCTACTGGGAATTCACAGAGCAGTTTTAGAAACCTGCCATCCCCAAGAGCTGAAAAACACTAGTTTCTATTTTTATGTCCTCCTTTGTGTTTGGGAAAGGAGAAAAATGCAGATGCCCTCTATATTTAAAGATGTCTTTTCTACACAGTCTGCCAAAACTTCTCCAGGGACCCACTCCTCCCCAACACAAATAACTTCCACAGGTATAGAGGAAGCTGATGTACATTTTTCTGTCTGTTCCACACAATCCTTGCAACAGCTGCCATTTTTCAGTGTTAACAAAAAGCATTAGGTACCTTTAAGTAAAATAGACAGGGAAATCCCAGAGCCAAACTAACAAGACACATTAGAAACATTTGGTCATGCTCTCAGAAAGCTGTATAAGCAACCAAACACACGCTGAAAAACAGGCTGAGCATCTGCTCACTCAGCGTATCAGCTTTTATACTCCAGGAAAGATCTATGTGAGACACAGTCCTGAATCCTTTATGGCTTCCTAGGACATTACCCAGATATTGCATCTGGTGTTACTCAGTTATAGAGAATCCTAAAAAAAAATTACAATCTGATGGTACCACTGTGTAATACGGAATCAACACTGTGGCACTCGGTCCAAGCAGGAGCAAAGCAACTGGCGACTCATTCATAAGATTGAATAACTCAGTTGCACCCTCCAGAACAAGTGCTGTCTGCTTGTTCTTTGTGATCACAGCTAGGATGCGTTATTTCTATCAGTGACACTTCCTGGTACACTATTTTACGTGTCATCCATTTCCAGGCTCCTCTGAAGCAGCTGGTGTCCTTTTTAAGCAGTATCTTTTCACTCGTGACTCAGGACGAGTGCCACCTACTGACAGCAAGAGCTATTTCCATTTGCTTAATTCAATTTATCAACAGTTCTAACCGGAGTTGCTGTGGTTTCAGGCAATTTTGCTTCAAGTCCAAATGGTGAAAACAGACCTCAAAGAAAAAGGCTTTTTTCTTAGATCTGGAATGGTACATGCCAGATTCTCATTAAAACCTGACTGCCCATGATGATGCTGACTGATGAAGAATTCCCCAGCACCATCATCAGTCACTTCACCGTGCCTTTCTGCAATAATAAACAAATCAAATATTCACCCTCTGTAGATAATGAAGAATTGAATTCAAAAGGTGAATTAGAAAGAAAGGGCACCAAACAAAAGAGCCCCAAATCTGTAGAAATATGTCTAAATCTGGACAAAGACAACAAATCTCTATATAAAGGAAACTCTGAAGTATTACAGGATAAATACAAATACCACTGCATTGTGAAAAGTCAGCTGCGGGGCTTCATCAAAAAGCCTGCTGGAAAAGATTTGCTATAAATTACACCTCTGCTCTATAAACAAGCTTCATAAATGAAGTATAGGATTTTAAGAGACATTTTCTTTCTTTTGTCAGGCCTGGAGTCATTAAACAGAGATTAGCTGGATAAATAGAGGAAGTGATTTTTAAACTGTTTGCAAACTTAATGTGAAGAGCCCAGCCTTGCAAATTATCACGTCTAATCAGAGATGCACGCTTCACTGCTCCAGTAATTGTACTAGTATTAGTCAAATTCTTGTTGTCTCCTCATTAGCCATGAAAAGGAGACTCAAGATGTACTTCATTAGAGTATCCTGAATATAAATTGCTAGTGTAAGGAAGAAGAGATGTATTGCATAGTGTACTGCATATAGAAAGAAAAATATTACGAACATAAAACATACTGAATCATTCTAGTGTTACACTGAATATATGAATTTAACAACCAAACCCCTCTTCCCTCTTTTCATTTTTACTGTCTTGATCCCCCCTTTTATTTGCAGTGAGACTGTGGTACTTGAAAATGTAATTTACAACCAATACCATAAAATATGAAGAAAGAAATGTGGTGTATTATGCAGCTTTTCCTATTTCCATAGCCAGCACAATTCAGCTTAATCAACAGCGGTATATTTAGTAGAGAAATTTGGTACATTCTTGACTACTGGATAACAAGTAAGGGTGGTCCAACCTGCGTTAAGCATAGATCAAATCTAAAGGTTTATTCCTTTGATCAGCAAAGCGTTTAACTACATGCTCATGCCCTTCTTTATTCAGCAATGCCCTTAAGTATATGCCTTTAAATCAAGAGAGTTTAAACACATGCTTAACATACGAAGCATGTGCTTAAGGGAATTTGGGTTTGGAAAATCCAGCTTGAATAGGACTTCAAACAGGTCTATAGGAAGGGTAAAAGTAAAAAATTCCAACAATTCCACTAGAAGCAGCAGCAAAGCAAGTTTTCCCATTTGTTTTTTCTTAAATGTTTTTGTTGGTTTCAGAGTATGAAATATCTGTATTACTCAACAACAGTTAGGGGAAGCTACAAGTGAATTAGGCAGGTCAAAGTGCTACCCATAAATGCTTTGTTTCATCACAGAATAAAAAAACAAAAAGCAAATAACCTGCAGAAACACTCTTTCACCCCTTGAACTACAACACCTGGGTCTCCAAATCATCATGAAATCAGATGTCTGTAAAATCTAAGCCAACTTTGGTCTAGCATTTGTGTGAGGGCAATAATTCAGAAGGGGAGTTAAACCTATAATGTACTGCCCAGTAACTCTGCTTACTGCAAGAAAATGAACTGCATTTCTAGGCCTCAGTTTTGATCCCATTCAGTTGCGTCCTTTCAGAACATAGCTCTACCCTCAGCCCAGTTCGGCTTCATCCCTCAAAAACCCCTAGAATCTTCATTTTCTCATTATTTACCATCATTTACACAGCCTGCAGGAGCTCATCATGGATAGGATTCCATCTTGCTTGGTTCAGATATTTTGGACAAAAATATAACAGTTGTGAAATATTTCCTGGTGACTCTTTGAGCAATATTAAAACACTTCAGCAACCTTTCATACAGAATTAATTAACATAAAAACCAGCCTCCACAATGCAGCAGAGCCCTAAAGTGGTTTCTGGAATTTAATTAGACTAACCTTCTTTTCTCTACATTGGTACCAGTCTATAATAAGTGCAAATCATTATTAATTCCTTTGGTGTTCACTGTAATAACATTAATCATGATGAACTCTTTTGGTAGTAAAGTATATGTAATATGTAATTCCATAATAATTTAGCATTAACTTGAAATTAATTTATAAAATATACTATTTGTCATCACACTCCAAACATTTATAAAATACCTCATTGTCATTAGTATTAGGATAACTTGCAGGAAAAAAACACATTGGCTATAGACTTAAAAAGCTCATAAACACTTTTGGGAAATTGAGTGTGAGATATTAAATGATCATTTATTTAGCAACTTTTCTTTTAAAAACCATAGTAGGGTCATTTTAGGAGGTAATAAAACACCTGAATTCTTTTTCATTATCAACAGTTGTGCAGCACAATCAAAGATTCTAGTTTAAGGCTGGTAAAGTTTGGAATTTAAAAGAGTTCAAGGATTTACTGTAAAGGATAACTTAGAACATTAAATATGAGAAATACATATAGAAAAAACTTAAATTGTAATAGGCATGTGTTGAAACAACATGTAAGAGTACTGCTCTGTACCCATGAACAGATACCCAGATAACTTATGGTACTGGGAGATGATCAGGTTCGAGTGTGCTAGCTTTTAGTAAATAATTCTTACTTCATGGAGTGACCATGAGATGCTGAGAGTGGGTTTGTTTCATCAGGAAATATTAGTGACATGGTGTTACAGGCCAGATCACACCTCATTGAGGCTAACTGCTTTGACCACTCTCACCAAAGGTACTACAAGTTAAATCACTGTCCCAAAGCAAGGACAAACATGAAGCTGGCCAGTGATTAAAATTTTCTGGAAAGAATTTTTTGCTTTACATAATTTTGAAAAGAGGTGTGGATTGGAGACATTCCAGTGCAGCAAACAGAAAAATCAAAGCAAGGTCAAGTCCAGTCAGCATGACTGTCCATATTTGACAATACAGAGCTTTTTGGTTCCGCTCCAGTTGAAAAAAACTGATTTGATGCAAAAAAAATTATTTCCTAATTTCTTTACTTTTCTCCAGAACTTAATAAATGTGAAACTACCTTGTATTGTTTGTAAATAAACAATCTTGCACCAGAGAACTTCACTGATCATCAACGCTCTTTCTCTATTAGACCAGCTTAAAAGACACTGAATTCTAGCCACTGTCTTCAGGCAGGAAGGATTTCTGATTGCATGAAAAATGCAGCATGATGATTTCAAATAGATGGGCTTTGGTGTTTGCAAAAAAAAAAAAAAAAGGGGAGGAAAA
>VXAL01001786.1:182411-204006 GCA_013399475.1 Chauna torquata
AAAAAAAAAAAAAAAGGAGAGGAAGATACAAAACAAAAGTGCTTGTCAAGTGACATAGCTTGCTACTACAAATGGCAAAGTGATTAATTTTAAGATGGTATCAGACACTGAATATATACCAGCATCCTCAGTGAGTGATACTAATGGAAAGACAGTTTTGCCTTTCCACAGATGATTTGTTTTCATCACTGGACAATGCAAAATCTCTATTAAAAATTCACAAAGGATGCATCTGGAATCCTTTTATCTGTCTATCCTCAGTATTTCTAAGGTGCCAATCACTATAATATCTAAATGCATTAGACAAAGTAGATAGCTTTTTCTAAGTATTTATTCCAAAAGAATTCAAGATCAAAACATCCTCCTGCCCAGCCACAGCAAGCCATCTCTGTGCCCAGGAAGGGCTTCTCAACAGCTCTGAGGAGCTCCCTGGGACAGAGCCTGGATATGGCACTTGCTCCATTTTCGGAACGCAGAAGCTGATGGGAACACATTTACTTGTACAGTCTACACTCTGAAATTACTTACGTTATAGTTTTTGGACTATGCTATAGCTGATGTAAACTGATGTAGCAACAAGGTGTGTAAGCGTATACTCTTAAACTAAGAGTGGAAATGCATTTAAGCATGTGTTCATACGCTTCATTGAATCAGGCCCCTCATTGTTGGGCAGATCTTCAGTGTATTTTATATCAGCATTACCTCAGCAGAGTTGCCTCTCCTTTAAATTGGTATGAGCAAAAAGCAAGAATTATGCCCCATAAATTTTAGGTATACTGACAGATCTTTCCCACCTTAAATGAAAAATACTGGGCATGTCTTTTACTCTATGTAATTACTTTTCCATAATACTAGGCATTCATTGTAAAAAAAAAGGTTATTTTAAACTATTTCTTCTAGCTTAATACTTAAAACTGTATTTTGCTCTTAAAAATTTATTAACTTAATTTACACAAAAGTAGATTCCACTTTGGAAAAAGTCAAGGATCCTTTGTCTCATCTATTCCTTGCAATGATTTAGTGATAAAATAGACAAGAAGGATCAGATCTTCTCCTGGTATAAATCACCAGCTGCAGACCTTGAGTCATAAATATCTTCCTGTTCTATATTATTGTTAATGTTAAATACAGGAGACTGTCTAAGAAGTTACCTCTTAAAGAAGTATCACTCACGATCTTGTAAAACGTAGGTTCAGCCATTTAGTTACATACAATGAATACAGTTTATTTCTTCCCAAATCATAATTATTTTTAGAATGCAGAATTTTTTTTTTTTTTTTAAACAACATATATTCACATCCAAATGACTTACATTTAAGAAGTCTCCTCAGGCCTGATGTTTAAAGTTGGAGCTTGAATTCCATCTATGTTCAGTGTCAGGGATAATTCACCATGTTCTGGAAACAAAGAGAAAAACTTAGAGCTTGGAAAAATCATATTCTTCTCCTTGTACATTTGATATTTATATAATTGTTTTCCTAGTCATACTGGAGAGCTTTCTCATTCTGCATTTTTCTGTATGTTTCCCTCATTAGTAGTGGAATTTAACCATCTGAATTAGAGATGGACAAATTTCAATTAGTCTGACTCTCATTATGAGAGCTATTGGGGCTCTTTTGTGAACTGCCACAGCTCAGCACTGGCCTAATTCCAGCACTGCTTCTTATGCTTTTTCTCTTGCTTGCTCTGCTCTTTTCCTTGATCTTATTTCTCTCATTTTTCATGTGCTCTTTTCTGCATCATTTTTCCCCTCGCAATTTGCACCACTTCTATATCTATCGTTTTCTCTCTTCCTGAATCCAGTATCTAACCTTTAAATCTCTCTTTTCCCCTTTTTTCTCTTCAAATTTTCCTCTGATGAAGACCCTTCTCTCTATCAATCAGCATTTTGAAAAAAGAAACCTCAACAAATTTTCTCTGTACAAACTGAGATTTTCTTTAAAGAGACCATTTTTATCGCAATTCAAAATATGCTCCCACTGACACTACAATTTCAGTCAGCTCATGGTCATAAAAAAAGTAGCTTATATATTTTACCAGTCTAGTGATTTCAAGTGTTTATTCTCAACAGATGTGAGCCTGAATTAAAATTTCCAGCACATGCCAGAAATCACAGGTATTGCTCCAAACAAATTACTCAAACCACTTCATGACACTGTCATTCCAGGAAATGGTATTTCTAGGTATTGTGTCAAAGCCCCAGACAAGCAACAATCAAAGCCCTAGTCATAATGCTTTATGCACTCTATAAATGTACTCTTCACTCCCAAGTTTCATTTTTTATGAACTATTCTTATGTAGGTGCCTTTGTGGTAGAGTTGTTAGACAATGGTATCCCAAGAAAAATTTTAGTCAAGGATATAGGGTTAGATTCTTATGGAAATGATGTAGGATCTTTGACGTTTCTGCAATAAATAGAAAGCTTATGATTCACCACTCTTCTTGCTTATAAGCATTACAATTGCATAATGTGGAAATAAATGAAAATAGAAGTACTTTGGATTTTTTTTTTTTAAGGAAGGATTCCTTGGAAGGCATTCTTAACAATTGGCTGTGATTTGAAACATCCTTTCGTGTGTGGAATTGCACACAGAGAAAGGTGAAGTCAATTAATTACATGCAGAAGTCTGTCCAGGTAACACTCATGCCACAGTCTCTTTACATAATACAGAACTCTATGTGAAAGAAACAGGAAGCTTCCCAAAACTATTATATCAAATCTTGTCGGGGTAAACGAGCGCAGCTCCTTTGCTATCCTGGGCGCTTAAAGTGGTAGGAATTTATATATTTGGCTAAACTTGTATTTAATCACTGATTAAGAACAAGAATGGTGGCTTGATATAAGACATTATCCTCCTGTCTAATTTGCCCCTGTAGTTTATAGGTCTGCCTTCCAGAATAGAGGACAGCCAGCAGTTTTCTACAACTTCCACCTCTCATCCATGCTCAGAAATGACAGACTTTCCATCCAACACCTAAGTTATTGTAGCTGGGGCTATTTATTCCAGCTGGAAAAATATGCTCTGAGGTCTCCCACTTCTATGAAACATTAGCACAAACTCCTTTCCTCTCTTTCCCTACAGCACAGCACTGGGACAACCAGGCTGTGTTCTCTATTCAGGCACCAGTTTCCACTCTCAGACCAAGGGGGTCACCTGCAAGTCTGTGATGTTGCAGCACTGTGCACGGCTAGCACACTGGTTTAGCTCCAGAGTGACACAGTTCTGCAGTGAAGGATGACTTACTGCTCTTTGTGCCCAACAAAACCCTTTGCACAGCAAACTGTGCCCACACCTGGGTTACCAGATAAGCTCACCTGGGAAACTACAGGTTTTACTGGGAAATTGCAGGTTTAATATTAGCAAGGCAAATGCTCCTGCCAATAACTCTGCACGTCTTGATTTCTTAAACACAGATTGCCCCTTGCTCTTAACCAACCCATGTTTTTCATTTACAGAACTGGTCAATTGTCTGATTAGGCTTTTGTTTTTTTGTGTGTTGCATATACTAACTCATTAGCAGTATTTTTATATAATTGTCACCTATTTACACATTCCCAGCTGTACCAAAAGGAAACTCAGTAGGCTATTTGCTAAAAATCACCTAAAAGAGGCACATGGGTTGCTATCAGTGGCAGGGAGATGGTGAAGGAGAGATAAATGAGGGTTTGCCACTACCTCTTTTAATACGAAACTAATTCAGACAGCAAGTATACACATTGCTGGAGTACCAAAGCATAACAAAGAGTAATGCAAGTCAGCTTGATGCTGTCAATTCACTTTTTTTTTTTTTTTTAAAGAGCCATGATAGAACCAGGGGTTCAGAGCCACTCACAGTTCACTCATCTAGGACACCAACATGAAAGCTTCTGGATGTCACACAGATCTCTGTGTGGTGGCTCTTATAGGTGGGAATTATGAACTAAAAGACAAGCTTCATCTTTATTCTAGTGAAGCAGCAGTGTCATCCACATCTCTTGCAAAGTTTATAACAAGTCTACTGTGCCTGTAAAACTAAGAATATTAGCCTCTGTCAGAGGAAAAATGTTATAAGAAAGGCTAGGTCTGATGCACCAAGTCTAGTATTGCCTGATTGGAGAGAAGGCTGGCTATGTTTTTTTTTTTTAATAAGATTTGTCTATTGCATAAAAGGATGTTAAATAATGGTCTTATCTGACTTTCTCAGGATGTTTTCAAGGATGAAGTTAACAATTTACCACTTTTTTCAAAATCATTGGGTTAAGTGAATGTTGCCACTCCCTATGAAACTTCAATGAAATTGTCTTGGTTTTAGGACATTTTATTCTGCATTTTGGGCTCATGCAAGTTTAGAGGATCTCAGCATAGCTCCACAAATCAAGACAGCAAAGCTTGGAGAGAATTGTGCGTTTCACAATTAAAGAAACAAAGCTCTCTCTTCCCAAATCCTCACCTACCTGACAAATCCCAGTTCCCCCTCTTGCTGCTGCCGTAGAGGAGTTACACTCACAACTCCAGCCAGCTGAAGAGCTTTTGTGAGGGTTAAAAAAAAAAAAAAAATTTTGTGCACTCACATCAGTTTTGCTTTATAAGCATGTACAAAACATCTTCCTAAAAATTTGTCAAGGATAATATGCAACCAGTTTGCCACCAGTAGCATACCCAATCATGAAAAAAATACTGGATTCAAATCACCATTTCTTTGATTTGTAGGAAAAGGCCAAACAGAGCAGTTTAGACCAACATACTACTGGCTCTTATAGCAGATGAGCATTACCATGTTTCCTCCTACCAAAGCTTTTCTTCTTCTCCAAACCATCAGGGCTTAGCTACCATTCAAAGCTCTTGTTTGTTATTTGATATTTGTTGCTATTCCAGATACTCTTTCAACTTAAGTCCACAGCTCATCACTCTTAGAATATGTTAAATTACAGCAGCACTGTGTACAATTGCTCTTCTTTGCAGCTGCATAAGGAGGGAACTATAGAAACCAACAAAAATTACCAGACCTCACTAAGGAAACCAAAGAATGATTAGAAATTGGAAATTCATCCTACATTACAAAAATAAACTAAAAGTCTAGAAAAAAATTAGCTATTGTTCCTCCCTCATTATTTCAGGAGCCCCTGCCTACCTCAGTCCTGAGGAAAGTTGTAGAGAGATATATTTTGCTTTCACTGTTTTTATTACCTCTTACACCTGCGCAGAGCAGGTGTCAAGTGTTCCCATTTTAGTACAGGTGTAAATGATTACACAAGGCTCAAGCAAGGAGCTTGTCTGAGGAAGGGTTTGTTAACTCTATAAGAGAGTCCTTGATTTTTTACTGTCAGAATTGTTTTTTCCACAGTCTTTTTTGGGATTTATGTAGTTCAGATATACCCTAGAAAATCAGCAGGTAGTTGTCCAAACTGAACTTTAGGTCTAAACTTTTGATACAAATGACTTGGAAGAAATAAAGAAAAGAAAAAGAAAACTTCATAAACTTACCGAGGCATCAAGATTATTAATAAACTCCTAATTTTTTCTGCAAGTGTGTCAGACAAGCAGTGTGAACACAGTTACTACTGAGCTCTACCTCCACCTAAAAGCACAATTCTTGTTTTGCGGTAAGTATTATGCTTTTGCAGAAAAACAGCATTATTTGGAGGCTTCTAATCCAAAAGTTCTGCTGGATGCTAAAAAAAGGACTGGGTTGATCAAAGCCAGAGCAGTTCATTTCAGTTGTGCTTAGTTTCTTTCAAGTTGCTCCTTCCTAATCTCTTCTCACCACTGCTGGTTCCCTTTCCTCCTTGCTATTCTCTGCCCTACCTATCTCGGTGGCAGCTGTAGTACAGCCCCATCTGCCCTGCTGCTCTTCCCTTCCAAAGCTGTACTGTATGAATAAACTCCAGTGTATAATAAATTGTCTAATCCAGAGGGTGACAAAATTCAGCTTAAAATCATTAAATCCTCATTTTAACTATATTATATTGAACAAGGAAGGGAGGACGAACAAAAAGGTTTCCTTGATTTTGTTTTCCTTCTTCCATTCTGGTGCTTTAGACAAGTTATTTCCCACAGTGTGTGTGAGAAGAAAAAAAAAAAAAAGAAATCCACCCTACAGTAAAATTATAGGCAGTGCCTTTCTTTCTTATCTGATAAATTATTGCCAGCTGACTGATCAATCCACTCTGAAGAGGGCAACATGACACAGTTTACAACCTTAAGGATTGTTGTAGTCCAGATGCTATCATCTTAATTGGAAAAACATAGTGTTGCCAACTGCCCATGTTAGAAAATGGAAGGTTGCATTATTATTATTATTCCTTTGCCTCCACCCCTCTCTTTTCCTCCAAACATCCAAGAACTATTAGATTCTTTATATGGTTTTCCTTAGAAATCTTATTATCACCACATAAAGACAGCCTTTTCGAGACAACGTGAGTCCAACTGCATGGGAGCTCGGTGTTTTCATTCCTAGTACTCTCATTTTCCTATCAAAAAGGGGAAGATAACAGAAAAACCTTTTCAAATATTCAGGTTCACCCTCAGAAAGAGTCTGAGCTTAAGCTCCCATGTCAATAAAACAGTAATTACATCATGTGTGATAGGTCACAAACAGTAATTACAGTGAGGGAAGAGAAGAGGGATAACTAGGCAGCTAAGGTAATCATCCACAACTTGGGAACTTCCAATCTGACTCCTCTTGTTCTCCTCTTAGCTGCATGCTCAGAACACCAGTACAACAGTCTGGAACACTTCAAAACTTTCTATGTAATTATCTCATACTAATGTGAAAAAATATAATTTTCTATTTAAAGCACCAGCGACTTTCAGAAGCATCTGACAAAGCACTAAATGAAATCTGCAAGTCTCAAGCTAATGCTCTAGCCATTGTTTCTTTTTTTCTATCCTTGGGTGAACCACTTAAATCGCACTGTGACTCGATTTCCCATCTGGAAAAAACTTAGATTGTAGACCATGTCTCACCAGGTTTGATCCTTTTGTGGGGAAGGTACAGTCACAATGCTTAACTATGTAATGTACAATAATTCCAGCTGCTTTCTTGTCTGTGAAGCAGCTGGTGAAAGTCTTCCTTGGCTCTGTCATTCCTCAGAGCATCCAGCATTTTTCCATTGTGCCATGGTCCATTTGGGAAGGAACATGGAGGCAGAAGAAGGGGATTGGTCCAATCTTTTGATGCAGGCAGTGATCTAAGGGAGTCTGTTTACATATGGTTCAAATGCAGTTCTCTCTTGCAAGATCACTAGAGAGAACAACACACTCCCACTGCTGAGGTGTACCTATAATCCTGCCTCAGAGGGTAGGCAGCTACAAGAAGCTTTGAGGATGGGAATCCATCAGGAGCATCCAAGGGAGTTAAGGAGGACAAGCCTCTTTGACGTCTTATTGGGATTTCTGCTCCCAAACTCCTTAGATACATTGAAAAAACTTTCCTTTATATTTTTAACACCTTTTAGAATATGTGGAAGGAATATTGCATCTTATCCATCTTACGTGAGATCAGAATTACCTCCCTGTATTTCTGAAGAGCAGATCCATCAGACACAACTGTCCAAGTCTAGCCAATTGAATTGTACAGGTTTCTTTGTAGAGAAGACAGGGTAGGAAATACCAGTGGGATGTTCTGGGGCTGATGGGGCTGTTACGGGCTGATAGAATTTTTACTGCTTCTGAAAGGAGCCAAACTGTCAGTGCTGGAGGCACTCTGGAGCTGTGCTTGTAGGGTAAATTGGAGATCAAAATATACGCGAAAATCAAAAATAGGTACTGCAATTAAAATGAGATATGGGCTGTTAGAGTGGTAGAAAAAGGCTTACTGTAAACAGCAAAAAATTACATAAATAACATAGCATAAAATAACAAATTAACAAGTCCAAGATGTAATGTCCCATGGATTTATCCCAGAAGTCATAACTCTGGATTACTCAGATCTACTGCAACCTTCATGACTGATTTTGTATTATGGTTGTTACAGTTTATATGTAATATAACGGTGGATACGAAACAAGTTAATCTTTCTAACCTTTCAAGTTCTCACGTCCTCATCTCAAAACCAGATACAGACTAGAGCTGAAAAAGGTAGAGAAAGATGTTTTAAGAGATGGAACGGTTTTCATAAAAGTAATGACTACAGCTCTTCAACCTGGATGAGAGACAGATGAGTGGGTGTATGACACAGATGAGTGGAATGGCGACATTAAATAGAGAATCAAGATTCACTGTTTTTTTCCAATACAAATGACTACAGAGTATCAAATGAAACCAGCAGATAGAAGGTTTAGAAGAAGTATTACTTTGTCATGCAACAGAGTTAAGTTTTGGAAGCCCTAATGAGGACAACATAGGTGTTAAAATTTACATTTGTTTAACAAATGATAAACTCACAGCAGAAAAATCCATCAAGAGCTATTGAAGATGAAAGAAAAACATTTAATCTCAGAAAGTTTCTGAACTGCAAATTGCTGAAGGGTGGGAGAGCACTTGGAGAATATTTACTCGCTCTGTTCTCATGGTCTTCTGTAGGTGCTAAAGGTGCTTTTGGCAGCAAATGAAAATCGTGTCTAGTCCTTTCTAGTACCCTCGCTCAGCATGGCTCTTCTCAGGTCTCAGATTCTTAGGTTTCAGCATATGAAGTCATTTGACCACTCTAGAGTGGTGGGTGGTGGGTCATATTTGATGCTGACTTGAGAGGCAGCCTTTGGCCCAAGTGTGGAGTCCTGCCTTCAGCTGCAGTTCAGTGCTGTGGCACATCCTTCCATTGGTCACAATCACAGCTGTCTGGAGACAGGCTGCGGAGCTGCATCTAGCACATGAACCCTTGAAGAGGAGAGATGCTGCAAACTATGTGTGCAAATGCCCTCACATATAGCACGAGAAGAACACAAGTCAAACATTACATTGAAAAAGAAGCTCTGAGATTTGACAGAACTGTTGTCCACATGCAGAAGTGGGGTTTGGTCAGGAGGATAAGCAATGAAGCTGCAGACCCAAGTGTCTGTATAGGAATCATTTTATTAAAATGAATAAAAGAAGATAATCATGACATAATTATGCTCTGTTCCTCTCCTTATTGACAGACTTGGAAGTGAATAAACAAATACACATTCCTTAACATTTCCATATGTAAAATGTAGACAATGTTATTTAAGCTTTCGTGATTTTTTTTTTAAATCCCCACCATTTTTTTTTTTTATTCCCCCATATGAGGTCAAAAAACATATTGTGTGTGTTCTAATTAACCTACTGCTTAATCACTGAAAATATGTTTTAAAATTTCACCCCTGTTGGCACTACAAGACTGGATGGAAAGGTTATTGGGTGACAATGCCGAAAACAAGGAATCAGGGTGACATGGATTCAGGGGGACATCATGCTCTCTGAGAGAAAGATGAACTCATAATAACATAAGCAGTGTAGTGCTATTGTCTGGCTAGGAGGTACATTCAAATCAATCATCTATTCTACAGCCAAACAATTTCACCTTTTTTGCTGCACTGTGTTGCCAAGTAAATCATACTGCAGCATGTTGGTTCTCTTCACAAGATGTCTGACATCCGTGTCTGCATTAAAGATGCCAGCTTGGTTTTCTGTGAGTATGAAAAGCTGCAATAAATCCAACACTTCACACCTTTGCTTGCTGAATGATGCTGTGCTGTATAACTAGTGAGATCTCCTTCCATTTCTTATAAAATACACTAGATGAGACAAGAAAGATTTAAAATAAACTCCACAACTGTATATCTTTCAGTTAGGTAGATGATTATGAAGACCAATCATAGGTCAAATACTCCTTTCGTCATTCGCTGGAATGCAAAATATTCTAATTAAAATACCCAGAAAAAAAACCCTAACCTTTTGCAAGTTTTATAAGTTTAGCAGACTTGGGATCTTATGAAGTGCTTAATAAAGAAAAAAAATCTATGGAGAATTTTAAGTCAAGGAAAAAGAAACGTGACATTTCTTAATTAGTCTGTAGCCTGTTTCCCCATTGGGCAACCCCTCCTCTCAATGTAACTTTAACTAAAGCAATCTGCAGGTGGCTTCTTCTGTCACATATGTATCTCTGCATAGCCACTGGATGGGTGTTTGATTTGGCATTTGAAAACCATTCAAATTCAGAAGGGACAAGAAGGAAGAAATCCCCCACAACCATTAAACATGGAGAGTAATCAGAAGACGTTTTCCTTTTATTACAGCCTGTAAACACAGCCAGCAGCCTTTGATTTTTTCTATCTGCAGTGTTCTGTTAACACCTTCTCCACTTATGGAAAGATGAATATTTGAAGCCTTTCACTGCTGAGTTCAGAATGGAGCCGTAGAAATCTTTCAATCTGGAGAAACATATCTAACAGAAAATGGAGATCCTATCTGTTTACCTTCAAAGGAAAACAGACAGATGCAAACCAGGAAACAAACAAACAAACAAACAAAAAAGTGGAAAAAGGGAGAATGAAAGAATAAAGACAGAAAAAAAAAGGTACATATAGGGAATGGGAGATATGTAAGTCCGGAAAGGCAAATCAAAAAGAGAACAACAGTAGGAAATAACTCCAATGCTATTTTCTTGAAGCATTTATGTTTCCCAGCTCTCCAACCATCTAAAGAATTTACCCTATTATTTTCTGTATTTTCCCTTTTCTTGCATATTCTCTCCAATCCTTCATCCCTGGACTGGAACCAACTGCAAAATGGAATCAATGTAGATCAGACTTCACTAAGGCTTGCTAACTAAAAACATTCTAAGTTAAAACTTAGTTGCTTCTCATAACTGAACTCTGACTAAGTCCTAATGAGCTCAGTATCTTTGCTCTGCTACTAATTGTTCTGCTTTTTGTTTCCCCATTTCTTTTTTCTCACTATCTACTTTCTTTTTTGTCTTTCTTATATACACCTATTTTCTCTTGCTTTTTTTCCCTTTCATGCTCACCCTGCTAACAGAATTTGGAAGTGGTAAAAACATAATCTGGAGTAAGCATCATTAGAAGGGACATCAGAGCTATTAACTAATAGTCATTCACTGGTAGTGGGACCAACAGCACGCAAGCATGGCAGACACCAAGGAATAACAGGAGACCTGTGCCACTGTGATGGTTCTTGGTTACTGATGTCAATCCAGTCAGCATTTCTCCATCTGATGGACATGTCCAGAGGTATCTGATAAATAAAAGCTTTAGTATATAAAAAGAGCTTAAAGCCTTCTAACTTTTTGGCATCTAAAACCAGGTCCCCAGCTGCTGTAAACTGGCCTACTTTAATGGACTACATACATCGCTCAGGGAATGCATGTAGAGGAAGCAGTTTTCAGTATATGGTGACATGAAACACTATTACTTCTACAAGAAACAGGAATGATGACATATATTCTTCAATGCCATCTGCTGGCACTTTACTTAATAGTGAATTCTTCACAAATGTCTAGATTTAACATTCTTATGAAAATACATACCTGAAGATTTGCATTGTTTAGCTTTCTGTGTTTGGACATAGAGAAACATGAATCTGGGTTGCTTGTGACCACTGTTCCACTGTTACTTTACGAACTACCTGAGCTGCAGATATTTTTCACTGGCTGGGATGACTGAGCTTTTAGAGGCTCTATTCCATCTTAGGGAACCTAACTTTTTTTCATTTTATTCACAAAACTTTCATGCTAGCAAGCATATACCAGCTATACAGTAAAAATTTTCTTTAATTGGCAAGCAAGGTGTCTGAGCAACTCAAATTTATGGGGGATTTTCTAAATTGATATATGAAAGCAATGAGAGTACTAATAATTATGACTAATGTGCTTGCAGTCAATGCTTCACAAAGCCATTTACTAGATCTTTTGCTTGCTCTTCCCAGTGTCTGCAAGCACAATGCACAGAAGGAACACTGAGAAGGCCTGACAGGCTTTCTTTGCAGAGAGGAGTTGGATGTGACATTACAAAGCAGAGATATATTTGTAACAGGACCAACAGCTGAAAAATACAGAAGACTTGTAAGAAGCTTAATGTGCAATACAGCTTGATGCTAGGGGTGAAAGAGAGGGCACTGGGACAACCAGTGCTTCTGATCTCTGCATAGTCTGCCTTTAACATAATGATAGATGATCCTCAATGAATTCCACATTACGGACTCCTGATAATACTTAAATTATTTTGAAAGCTTGGATTTATGTTAAATTAATACTTTCTCATGACTTCTAAAATAAGTCTGTCCAGTGCTGTCACAGACTCTACATGAGCTTTAGCAATACCTAGGTTTAGTCTTGTCTGCTCCACATTCTGTAAAAAATGAACCAGAATGCTATGTGACTGAGATTGCTTTCATACTTCTCCCACGTGAGAAGAGCAGCAAGGAGGTTACTTAATATTGTTGGCACTTACTGTATTCACCCTTTTATGTACTAATCCAGAGTAAACATAATACAGAAGATCTTCTTCAAAGTAATCTGTCTATAATTCAATGCAAATTATTTACCTACTAATATTTTGCATTTTACTGAATGTACATTCACTTACCATCATCCTTTTTCAGAGAAGCTTTTATTTATTTATTTATTTATTTATTTCAGTCAGCAGAGTTAATACAGGAGGAAAACGTGGCCCCAGGTCACAAGGGACAAACCAGGCTGAAACTGCTTTAGTAGCACAAGAAGATTGCAATAGTTATATGTAGGGTGTCATTCCCCATTTTCTTGCACCTTTTGTAGTCACTTATATCCATACATTTATACCAATGTTTGCAAATGGCAGACATGTACAGGATTGTATTCGCAGGAAACCCTATGATACCAGATCCCATTCTTACAGATACGGCACAAAGAAATGGACTACAATTTATACCCAGTTATTCATTTATGAAAGACTTATGTGAGGTTCAGACCTATGCAATACTCATGCTGTTTTAAGTTATGTGAAAACTACTCCCTTTTAATAATAGTGCCCCTTCTTCATATTAAGATATTAAAAAAATACTTGAATTTTTAAAAATCTATTTTTGCAGAAAAGTCTTTCTCTGCAATAGCTTTCTTAATTTTGTGAAGATACATTCAATCTTTAATTTCAGGGCTGAACTGAGTACAAAACTAATGCATAAATCTTTTCAGGAAATGGGCATGTTAAGAAGCCACAGATGTCTAAGCTAAGCTGCGAGGTAACCATTAAGGTCCAAAGAGGAAGGAAACAAAAAGAGAACAAATTTGAAGATAAAGTCAATGCTTGTTTGTCAGCTTACCAATGACCCCATCCTAACTATATTTAACAAGAATAATTCCTCTGATTAAAAACAAAAACAACAAAAACTAAAAAAACAAAATAAAAAAGAAACGACTCTATTTTCTGAATGCATTGGATATAGTTTCTGTACTCTCTCCAGTGAGAGAACTACAGAAGTTCAATTACAGAGTTTCAGTAGAAAGAGCATAGGCATTTGTTAACTGGAGAGACTGAAACTTCTACACATAGATTTGTATCATGGAGAAAGTTGTCAAGGTTTTGTACAATGTTCAGTGGTGCTAGTGAGATTTTTTTCCAGCTGGAACCTGACTCTAGCTGACATATAGCTATTAAGTCAAAAATAGGGACTAAACAATTTTTGATCTGGCTATTTAATAAGTTCAAAGATAAAATCAATCAAAGTTCAAGCTATTGGAAAATCAACTCCTATTTAGGAAACTCTAATTTAAAACCTTTTTGCAATTATTTTCAGGCACAAAGCTTTTAAGAGGGTGCAGGAATGGATGTATCTTGCCCTAAAGATAATAACAGAAAATGAATCAGAGCTGTCTAGCTAACCAGCAGAACCAGCAAGGGAAAGCACCAGATGCGGCCACTGGCAGAAACAGTGTATGATCTGGCATGATGCTATATAGTCAACAATTTGGCACAAGTTTACTTTGCCCTGTCCAACACTCCTCATGATGGCAAGTGAAATATCCCACTAGAATTTAAAGCAGGTAAAATACAGGGGAAAATGAGGAAATACAAAGGATTCCTCCCAAATAAAGAGATAAGCCAATCTACTCTAAAAACATACAGGCTGAAATACGTCCTTAGTAAAAATCCATGGGATTTAATTCAAGGATGAATTCAGGGTGAACATTGCTACCTAACCTCAAATTAGAATCAACATTCTTAAAAATAGGAAGCACAACAACTTCATTTCATTTCATGAAGCTACACAGATTTACTTGCTCCGATCATTTATTCCCTTCTCTTGATTACAGACTGTGTAACTTTTTTGTGTCGTTTCAAACTCATTTGGGCTGTGACATTCAGGAGCTCAGCTAAAACACGTGCATCAATTTTTATGCAATCCATAATGAAGAAGAAGAAGAAAAAAGGGAAATACAAAAGTAGGAGTGAAACAAACAAACAAACAAACAGAGAAAGCATCAGTGAAAGTAAAACTAATCCAGTAAAGATATAAAAAGTGGGCAAAGGCATTAGAATAGGAAAAAACAAAAGCATAGCTAGTCCTTCTTTCTGGGTCAGGCTTCACTTTTCCAAGAGCCCAAGTCCCTCATAAACTGGTTCTTCATTTTAGCTGGATTTTTTTTTTACTGCCAGTTACATTTACACCGAAAATTTAATGTTCATGTAGTGAACAGTTGGAAGCAATGGCAGCTAGAGTCACTAACTTTAAAAAGTTACTCTGAAATGAGTTGCATCATTCACAAAAAACTTGCTGACCATTTGTTTATGATTGAAATTATCAGTATTTTTAACAACACATCAAAATCTTTTGAACTCTCCCTTTCTCTCCGTTGACAGACAAAAGAAATATAAAATTATAAGCCAATGAGAACAACAACAAAAAGGCTTTTCCTTTGTGAGGATTTTGACAAAAAATTGCTCAGAAGCTAAGATAAAAATGACTCCAGTTCCGTGGTTATGTTACCACACAGACAATTCCTAGAGTGAAATGACAAGGAATACCCTGCCCAGAGGGGTTATTCTGTTGCCAAACAATGGCACCACATACCATGGAAAAAAGCATGCAACCAGGAAAGTGATAGGAACTACTTCCAAAAGTGTCCACTGTGCGAATAGGGTCCTTTCCCACTAATGTCAGTCAAAACCTCCAGTAGAACTGAGATTTTGAGCCTTATAAAATGGAAATTTTAATATTGGACTTAAAAAAAAAAAAACAAAAAAAAATCAAGCCTAAGGGCGCTGAAATCACCACAGTATGGATAGCCCTAGAATTACTAAATTGTGTTCAAAATCTGCATTAATTTGTTCTAATAAACCAAAAGGTAGTACAAGCAGGCGAGAAATAAAACCTTAATATTGTGATATTGTAATAAAAATAACTATCCTAGTAAGAACCATTGCACCTATACAACTAAGTTGTTTGTTTTTTCTTTGCAGCATCACATAATTGTAATAGAAAAACAATTTTAGACATTTTCAAATTACTTAAGGGATTGTTTGGGTTCATGAACATCAGAAAAAAAATCCCAGCAGCAGGATTTAAGACAATCACTGCAGAAAAGTGAAAGAATCCACTATGCTGTATTAATTTAGGATGGAAAGCACAAAGCACTAGAAGATGTCCTGTAGCAAACAATCCTGCATTGCCAGTGAGTTGCACAAGATGACCTCATATGTCTTTTCCATAAGCCTGTGATTTTGCCAGAAGTTCATAATTAAAAATATTTATCTGAGGGTGACTGATTACTAAGTAGAACTGCAAGTGTTTGGGAAAACCTGTCTCATGAATAGTCCCATTTTTAAAAAGAAAAATAGAGCCCTGTGCGTGCACCACATGGAAAAGTCAAATTAAAGTCACTGGAGACACTGAAAGCCAGGAAAAATCAGAACAATCAGAACCATAAGTTGTTAGGAGATGGATTTTTTTTTTTTCCTTGAACATGCTGCAAGTTTCTTTCCAGTCTCCCACTTCAGGGAAGGCTTCTGGATTCCTTGTTGCTCCTGGGCTGTCAACTTGCTGTTATGCTTGAAAACTACTTGGAAATTCTTGACCAGAGTAGAAGAAAACTCTTCTTCATGGACTGTAGGGGGGGTTTCAGTACAATGCAGAATGTTGTTCTGATTACACAGAACTATGTATCAGCTGGATCAGACTGCCTACCTCAGATCTCTGTCTCACAAAGTCTTGTTGCTAATGCACAGGCCTCTTTCCCTTACAATACAGGTAGGATCCGTTAGTAAGAGCAGCCCTGCTCTTTGTGTGACATTGACCCACACTGTTGTGAAGCATACTATGGCATGGGCAGAAAGCTTCTGGCAGAAATGTAAGTCAATGCATTGAAAACACAACTTAGATGTGACATGCAATTTTCTCTGAATGTACCATTTCACAGGCTGAAACATTTTTTATGCTGTTGTTAAATCTGAAGCACAAAAGTTGGTTTGCACAAAGCAGCTGCTTCCAGTTTTCAGTCAGGCACAAACATTTCTATCACCTACCCTGTAGAGACTGGATTCATTCATTTTCAGGCATTTTCAACCTCTTTTAACTTCATTTCTGTGAGCAGACATCCCAAAGTTATAGTTTTTGGGTGAGGTCATGTGTTTGAAGAAAGGCTGGAAGTGCCTTTAGACTGATTGGTCTTTGTTATTTTCTATTGTTTACTGTGTTTCTTTTATATGGGACTACTTCCAGAGATTCCTTGCAGGTACATTTTGCACACAGCAAACACTATAAATAGAGAAACTGCAACAGGCATAGCTGTGCCACGCTGCAGGAACACTACCTGCCCCTGGCATACACAGCATGTTGTCCAAGCACCTCACGGACACAGGTAAAGGTGCTGGGTGCTTCAGAACTAGCCGAGCTTGTGTCACTGGGCCAAGCAGCAAGAGAAAGACTGTGGTTCTTGCAGGGTGTTGTTCAGCAAGACAAGTGCTTAGAGCAGCTGAGAGACAGATCACTAGAAATAATTTGATGGAATTGATAAAGAAGAAATTTCTGTCTGGTATTACAACACTGTCATCAGTCTCACCAGGACTGGTAAGACTTGTTCAACTGAGTAATAATCACCTAGGAAAACACATGAAATTTTGTCACATGAAAAATGGAAGAGTAGTTTGACATATCATTCAGATGCATACTTTCTGAAACAGTCCTGCATTGGCAGAGGGATAGGATAAACCATGTCTTTTCCAGATCTCGGGCCAGCTCCTTATCAGCTGTAAATCAGCATCTCTACTCCGAAGTCAGGAGAGCAATCCTACCTTACAACATCTGACAGCTTGACATCAAATTTCTGCTAGTCTTCAAGTCTACTTAAAAAGCACCTCCACTGAAGTCTCATAGGGATTTTCACTCTGCAGTTTTGTGACATTAACATTTCCAAAATAGTAATAGGAAATGCAAGCACACTTTAGGAATAAGTGATTATTTCCTACTAAGAAATCTATACAACCATGCAAGAGACCTGATGCCTGTGAAAACTCCATGTCAGTAGTGGAAGGCACAACACAATCTAGTCCTTAATATAGCCGAGAGGAGGAGGGATGTTTAAAATTATGTTGAAACATTAATTTTCTTAAATGCAAAGCAGATTTCAGAAAATATTATTTCCCATTTCAAAATATTCTACCTAATGTTAAATTAACAAGTATGCTGAATTTTTTTGCCTTTAAGAGAAAAGGCAGCTCAGTGCAAAAGCGGTTGATGTTAGGATAGTCATTGCAGGGCAATTACAGTCTACAGCGAAGGCAGTTCTGGAACTTCCATGAAAATCTTCTGCCACTTTTCCACTGGTCACAGATCACATTTTCCAGGCTCAGACATCAGAAGCCTGATAAGTGAGTAATCCTTAAAGAGTTAGCCTTCATCTTTTGCAACCTGCAGGGAAAGGGCTTCTCTGAGATCCAAAAGCTCACTGATGGTGAACAGTTCAGTGAGACCATTTTCTCCAGCAGTTTTATCCTCACTGAAGTTAAACCCACTGCACTGAGTACTCGGTTGCTGTTTGAAGGGGAAAGGAAGAAAGAAAAAAAGAATAAAATGCAATTTTTCTCCAGCTCAATCCAAATGTCTTTTCTGTAGACCTTGGAAACTGATTGCAATTTCAGTCAAAAGAGCTTATTGAGTAGGGGCTAGCTTTTGCTTACAAAACATCCTGAGCAAGGGATTGTGTATAAAATACACCTTGGGAGGATTAAATCCAAGTGGGAGGCTCACTTCTCTCTGTCAGCTAGTTTGCTCCAAATGGGAGGAAGTAATATGTTGCAGTCTTTTATCAGCTAGGGCAGGATCCACCATCTTAAACCCTTGCTTCAGCTGGTCGGTGAGAAGTGAGAGCGGAGACTGGAGCCCTCACTATTTCCCTGCTTGGGTGTATGGTTGACAGCTGAGCCAGGCATTTCACCACCAACATTTCCTTAAAGCTTACACTTTAAAGCCCCCACAACTCCAAACACACATACAAACACACACAGAGTTTAGGAAATAATAGCAATGTGCTGACAAAGGTTCGTTGTGAGGATGCTGTCATAGCAGCAAAGGCCTTTCTAAATCTACACAAAAATTTTCGATTAGCAGGATCTAACTGGTGATGCTTTTTTATAGGAGGCAAAATTGACAGTAAAGGAAGACAAGGTAAAAAGAGGAGATCACAGTTAGACTATGTGGTATCACAGAAGGAGAAAGGGATCAACTTCTACTTGGGAATAACAATATATTTACATATTTGGGTAAATTGTTTTTCCACCACTCAGTTTCCATTCAACTGTGGAAGAAAGGAGACTGACATCTGTGGTCCCTGCGTCATACTTTTCTAACAGCAGGACATGTGCATTAGGATATGTTTATTTTACTTGCTACTGATTTATCACCTCAACTAGAAATATCCCTAAAGAGTAATACTTGCGTTGCAGCAACTGATTAAAGACTTTTCTCAGCAGACACATATGACTCTCCATTTTTCCCCAGAACTGAGTCCTAAAGAGATGCTGTCATTCAGGAGCAGAATGGCACATTCCCAAGGAAGTGAGGAGCTCCTTAACCAGAGCCTCCTTTTCTCCCTGTTATATACGTGAGAGGAAGAAAAGGAAGCTGGAACATGTGTCCTAGCTGGAGGACCAAACGTATGTTTTTTTTCCTAGATCCATTGAGATAGATCTTAACAGACACCTTGGGCTAGAATTAAACATCTCCTTTATAAATCCAGTCAAAAAAAGTAGAAAATAAGGCGAACTGGTCCTTGCGGAATACAGGATATTTGTCTGGATGGATAATGGTCTGAGGCTGTGCAGTTATTATTTTAAAATGTATGTTCTGATAGGTATTTACATTTTGCCTTTCCATGGCTAGGGAAGACAACTGCTTGACTTTCATTCCACTATAAACAGACCAAATAAATTTTTTTGTCATTCATTAATTCTCTAGTATTTTCTTAATTTAGTCTCTTCCACTTTCAATTATGAAAGCCATTGAGATATGAGTTGTTAGGCATGGGGGTGCTTTGTTTAAGGGTTTTTTGCAATGGTTTAATTAGCAATCAGAGGCTTAGATGCTTTGCTTAGAGAAACTGTCTTAAGAAATAGTGATCCTTCGATATTAACTTTGGAGAAGCAGATTTCTACTGACATTTTATGAGCTGGGATAGTTCTGATTTCTTCCTCTTTCTCAATGCCATCATCACAAATATCTCTCTTTTCCAGTTCCTCTCCAAACAGGTATTCCTTCCCTCCAACCTTGAATAAGCAGAACTTTAATTTTTCCTTACTAAAACTACAAAATTCATAAATTCTTGAGGTCAGAGACGACCATTTGATCACGTAATATGACACAGTAGGAGACATTCACAGTCACCCCGTATATAAAAACTACATTGTAAACTTATATTGCAATAACCAGAACCATATTTTATAATCTCATGGCACCAGGACGTGCAGTTAGCTGCTTAGATGCTTATGATTATGAACTGCACATGCCAATTAACAGCACATGCATTTTTCTGCCTGGATTTCCAAACACATCTTGAAAGATATATATACTTATTACACTTTAAAACATGTTTTCCTCCATTGTAGGAAACAATATTCATGATGTAAAAATTGTAATATTTCAAATCCTTCATTTTAACACATAGAACCCTTCCCCTGTGGGAGGATAAGGATCAAAGATCATAGTACATCCACAGACTGGATGAAGTTGCTTCGTTTCAATGCACAGTGTCATCAAGAAAACGTCGACAGTATAGTTATCAATTGAATGCTGTAGATTTTAATACAGGTTCAATGCATATTTTGAGTTACAAGAAAGGCTGTGTATATTATGGAAATATAATTCAACAAACTAGTTAATTAATGCTTAGAAATAGGTGAAAAATAAATGCTAGCTTACTTTCTGCAGTAATGCTGATGTTCAGAATTTTTTTTCTGTTGTGGGCCTTTTAATACAAAGGTATAATTTCAAAGGTTGTTAAGAAATACTTTAAGGGAATTCCAGAAAGCTCTGAGTGAGAACTTCCCAAGTATCTCATTGCAATATTTTGTTTCAGTACTTTGATCAGAAATAAAATTGACTTTTTCTTATGGAAAAAATTATTTTAGGGAGTCCTCACAGCTGAGAAAACTTTCTGCCTAAAACATTTTAAACTGTGGTACATCTGTTCTGATTATTTAACGTTTAGATGTGCTATAGATACTGTGAAGTTCATGGACTAATCTAAAGGCATACATAGAGCAGATAAAAGAGCATAATCCACATTATATGGCTTTAAGAACCTTTTCTTTCATGAACCACTAAAGCTGTTAAAAACTGCTTTACTCCACTGGAAGCAAAGCCTCTGGGACAGCACATGTTCTGTGCCCAAGTGGCCCAGAGGAAATCGTCACTGGGATTTCAGATGAAACTAAAATAGCTTAAGGCGATTACAGGCTATTTTTCCAGACAGGCCAGGATGTTTTCAGTGTCTCAAGCATCATGGGGTACCAGGTACTGAGCTAACTCTTCCCTTTGCTGCTTTTGCCAGATGGCTGAAGAGAGGATAGGAGGGAAAGGTGAGCTGCTACACTTTGCACTGCTCCTTACCTCTTTCTAGCTGGGTAGGTGAGGCTAACGGGTATGTCAGCTATTTTCCCAAGGACAGCTTGCTGAAGAGGGGAGTAAATGAAGTGGGAAATACCTTCAAGATGGTCAGACCCGCAGCTGGAGGACATCAGTATGCTTCCTCTGAAATTTGAATTATTCTGCTTGATACTGGCTAAGCATCTGTGTTCTTTTGGTCTCATCAGCTTTAAAACGCTAAATTAGTAAATTTAAAGCATATTATCAGAGCAAGAGTGGAAGACAGGGGCAGCGATTTAAACCACAATAATCCACATTGTGCCTTTTATATCTTAAATATGGTGAGATTGGTCATAAAGTTTAAGTACTCATGGTCTATAAAACAGAAAAAAAGTTTGAAGGCAGGACCACAGAATGCCATAAGAGAGATGCTTTCAGGCCTAGGAGAAATACAAGTAACCTAAGAGGCACTGGCTATAATTAAACACATTACTGCAATTCAGTCTTGGGGCTCCCTGCTAGGGCTGCATGACAGAGTGGCAGTGATGGCCAGCTGCTGATTTATACACTAGCCGCGTGCTGTCAGAAAAAAAAAAAGGAAAGGAAAGGAAAGGAAAGGAAAGGAAAGGAAAGGAAAGGAA
>VXAL01001786.1:204020-238187 GCA_013399475.1 Chauna torquata
GGAAGGGAAGGGAAGGGAAGGGAAGGTTATCTCCTTTGTATAAGGCCTCAGCATTATATCACAGTACTTTTAATAAAAATTATGCTGACAGGATAGCAGGAAAGGTTAACAGAAATAGTTCGTCTAATGGAGGCAAAAGAAATATCTGGGCATCTAAAACAGATTATTACTGGCTAGTGTGTGTGCATGTGTGCGTGTGTGCACATCTGACCAAAATGACTGGTTTCCCCTGCAGAATGCACCACTGGGGATAGAATGATACAGGGAATGGCTTATGGTCTGTGTGTCTGATGGTAAAAATCAATGACTTTCCTTATTGAAAGGTGCCCTCAGGGGCAAAAAGCTGTGAATAGCTTATTAGTTTGTGTGTGCATGCTGGCAGATGATAAAGCAGCATTGAAATAAGTCATAGACCATAATAAAGTTCCCATCCCCATCTTAAAGCTAGTGTGTACTTAAGTCTCAGGGGAATATGCCTCCATTAACCCAAACTGTGCAGTAACTCATCTTTAACCACAGTACAAATATGCAGTAGAAGAGTAACCAATAATGATTTCTTATGGTTACTGATGCAAAAAATATAGTGGATAAATTACTGGTGTGTGGGGCAAGATTCTTTCTGGTGTAATATTCCTTAATTCCATTTTACTGCTATCTGGAATGGTGTGGATGGACTCCCGCTGAGGATCTGGCCTGATACCAGAAACATTTTACTCATTTCCAAAAGAAAAAAGAAAAATACAGAGTGAAGAAACTAAGAGAAGATGCAGGAAACAGAATGTCCTGGTTTTTTTCCCCTGTCAGTGACCTCTGTTTCAGAGTATATTCAGGTCATCTTTTCAGATACATAAGACCCACAACTACAAGTATTTATTGACCTTAAAACATTGTCATGCTAGGCACTACGTGTCTTGCTGTGGGATGCTTTGCTTTGATAGCAGGCACCTGATTAATGTCAATAATGCCTTTAGCAAACATAATAGCCATTTAATGTGAAGTTTTCCCATAAGATCGCTAGGGTAGATCCGGCCTAAGACATAGAGGTGATGATTTCTGTAGGCTGGAAGGTGAAAGTACTGACTTCAGTAAGTATTTTCATGCCTTAATTATTTCCTAAGAGATACTGACAGCATCTGTGCTTGTATCCATGGACATCCAAAACTAGTACGAAGTGTGTCTTTTTTAGAGGACTTGACACTTCAAATATGTAGTATTTTGTCTTGAAATATGTCATAGTGATGGCCATATGGGGCAGAATAATTCCCTTAGCTGGAGTAACTGATGTGTAGCATTTATTAAACAGATGGATAGACACGTGTACACTCACACACAGATCTGCTAACATTATGTTAGTTGTGGCACTCCCTGAAGGACATGCCTCTGGAAAACACAGGCAGAAATCCTGTCATCATATTGTTATGTAGAAAGGTGCTAAAGCTTTCCATAATGGAGCTTACAATAAAATGCTATACAAAAAGAGTTAAGCATATTGTACAGTAGTTGCATTCAGAAAGTCATTAGGGCTATTGTATCACTTAAAGCACTTGTATTAGAAATTTCTGAACTTCCCACCACCGCAGCTGCTGAAGGAAGAGTGGTCAGGCCATCTTTGCAACCCCACTGGTTCCAAAGGAGCCTTGCAGCTGGGGTTCCCTGTGTGTAAAGTCACGGGAAGCAAGCGAAAAAGTATGTTTAAGCAGCTGGATTCAACTGAGATTTGTAAGTGCCCTGGAAAGAATTTGAGGCTGAGGTATTGGAGGGTAGGACAGAGATACCCCAGCTAAGAAATCTACAGCTAGAAGTTGTTTTCCCCTCTTATTAAAGAAGCAGGCCTTACCAGTTTTGAAATGTGCTCCACTTAAATTTAGGATAATCCTTCATATTTCATCACAATGTAAAATGGTATTCCTTTTCTATTATAGTAGATGTCTGGGGCTTCCCTGACACTACAGAGTAATTCAAAATAAAAATAAACAACAGCAACACCATCATTGACAAATAAAATCTGTGAAAAACAAATGGGAATCACTCTCTATCAGCTACTCACAAGCCTGAATTTAGAAGACAACACATCATGATGCAATCTGAATTGAAAAACTTTTGGAGAACATAGCAGCAGTTGTGAAAGAAATGATACATCAGGTACATCAGGAAGAAAATGACTGAAAAATTTCATTCTTTTTTGTAGAATAGCAGTTGTGCAGACTGATATGTATAAAACATGGGCACAAACTTCATCTTTTTTATTTCACAGGTATGCATGCACCATGCCACCAACCACTACTGAAGAAATAGAGCACTCATGCCCTCCTCTTACTTTGCCATCTTCAAAACAAATTATTAAGCTGCAAATGTATGTGTTATTAAGCTGCAAATGGTTTGAGTTATTCATGACTCCATTCCACTGAATAAAGCACTTTTTTGGGGGTGGCCTACTTGTGTGAACTTAGACAAGCCACTCCTTGTACAGCATTTTCCCACCAGCTATGTAGGAGTAAAAGCATTTATAGCACTAGCGTGCTGTAAGGACTGATTGTGAGTGAAGACTGGAAAATGGCCAGTATCTTTGGTAATATGGAGCACATATGTATCTAAGACAGATTAATAATGATGTGCTTTATGTGATACTTTATATAAAGTATGATTCGAATTTGTCAACATTGGGCTGCTCCATTATGGATCAATCTTTTCTTAGCACTGCACTTCGGGCTTTCAACACCATCATGAAAGGATTTCAAATAACACTAGGAGAATATGCAGGTGAACAGAAATGAAGAAACGGGATTTGTACTTGGAAAAGGAAGTGGGGTCTTTCTGTAAAGAGAACTGGCTTTTATCTCCTCACAGCTGACCATATGCTGTGGAGTACAGGCTACTCTCCAGATAAATGTGCAGCATAAAGGTTTTGGAGTGGCAGATAGAAAAGCAAAAATGAATCCATTATTTCTGCTCATCTTCTAGAGGGGAAAGGCAACCTTCCTGTACTAGTCCACAATTTCTCCAGTTTTTTTTTTAAAGATACCAGTGTTTTTGGTCTTGTTGCACTACAAATTAAGAGAGAGAATTAAAGTGATGATGTTGCCCACATAGACAATTTTCCAGGAGATTTCCCCAGCCAAGTGTAATGTGCAATCAAGACCAGTTACTGCACAGTTGACTGTAATGCTTCCTGCACAGAAAGTTCACACCAGTAACCGCACTTTATTGGTGCCTCAGTCTCTCCTAACTCAATTTGTTTGAAAGGGAAAGGAAAGCTCGCAACTCCACCTGTGGACTGATCCTAAGCCTGCTGGATTCAGTGGGTTCATTTATGTCAGCATTTTAGTTGAGATGAGGCTTGTCCTTTCAAAGTGAGTCTTCCAGTTTCCCCCATTTCATTGGCTCTTGGAGAGCACAAGATAGATTCCTTCCAAATGCAACTAAGCGGGAAATGCACTCCAGCAGTGTACCTGTGCATGCCAGTTCATGACTGGAGGCCAGTCCATGAAACTAGACTAGATCTAATCTAACGTAATGCTCTTCCCCAAACACACACAGTGTAGGTAACAGGTCCTTAGCAGCTACTGTTTCCAGCTGCCGATGCGCGCCCGTTGTGCTGCCTCCTTTGTGAATGAAGTTATAGCCAAAGAGATTCCCTTCTGGACATCTAACCCCAGCACAGCCTGCTAAAATTGAAGATAACCCTGCACAAAAGAAGGGGAAGATTGGGTAGCATTATAGGTCATGACATAGGTTTCCTGCTAAAATGGAAAAATACATTTTGTTTTTCTCTAGTTGGATCTTTCCTCAGCAGCTGCAATTTCACACACAGCAAAAGAAAATAAATACAAAAATTACTGTGGACACTAACACATCTTTTTCTTTTTTCTTTTTTTTTTCACCAGGAACCTTATAATAAGACTATCCTGATTCCCTACGGAGGTAAATTAGATATTATTTGATATTTCTTCAGTGTGAATCCAGACCCCTTCTGGATATTAATCTACTTCACAAAGTCATTACGAATAATTTAGCATAAAAGCAGCCTTTTTCCTCACAAGACAAAGCAGTGAGGCTGAAGCATTTGTAGAGCAGTGTGAAAAACATACTGTAGCTGCCTTGGCTCCATTTGGATGGAGTATAAATAAGGAATTTTGGCTGCAAATCCTGTCAGTCTTTTAGTTTTATTTAGCACAAATATTCAGGAAAAACAATGATAATATCATTTGGCTTTTTTTTTTTTTTTATAGTGGTAAGTCAATGCATAATTACTGGGAAACATTTCTGACTGAATTTTAGATGAGCATTTTGACAAAATATAATATTGGAAACAATCTTTATCAAACATTCATGTGTAGTGTGAGAGATAAAAACAGGAATCCATAATTCATACAGCAGAGTGTATTACCAAGTGTGAATAAGAGGCTGAATTTAAATGAGGAGGTCTGAACAATATTTTCTGCGAGGCATCTGCTTTAATCATTTACATTATTCACTAGGTTTTCCAGAACAGTAAATCTTAAATATATATTTGCGTTTGTGAGAATGTGTATGTAAATACACACATATATGCACACATACACAAAGTATTATATGCATCCACACATCAGCACATATTCACACAGACACAGAAATGTGTTTGTATACAGAGACACAACAGCTTAGGGCCTGATCCTGAATTATTTTACATGAACAGAAAGACTCCCATTGACAATGACAGATTAGGGGACCAAGAACTTAATACCTCTTTTTCTCCCCTCTTACCCTGAATCTGTGATGCTGCGAGTCAGATTAAGGGAAAGGGAAAGACAAGTCTTTATTTACCCTAAAATAATTGAAACATTTACTTGGGTGACAACACACATGGCAGAAAAGCAAAAAATCCACAGTAGATCAGCCTACACTCAGATGAAATCCTGAAGACCTTTCTGTCAGCTATTATATCCTATTGACATTCCTACCCAAATTGTGTTTTCAAGACAGGCTCCTGTGCTTCAGGGTACAAGGACAAAAGACCCTTGGGTGAGCAGCTTCAGGACTGAATCACAGCCTGCATGGGGCACCATCCAGATCCAAAGCTTTCCTTTCCCCACTAACCTACCTTTTCTACAGGGTTTCTTATACCTTAGCTCAGACAGGAAGAAGTTTTAATTCTCCTCCCAGTGGCTGACTGTGCCTGGTTTGACTCTGCCTATGCTGCTAGATGTTAACTCTCACCAAGGTAGCAAAGGAGTCACCTAATGACTGATGGGTGCTTCACGAAGCCCTAAATATCTTTCTGATCCTTGATGAAGAAGCAGGCCCTCTTCTCATCAGCCTTTCAAATTGGAGAATGTTTCACGTTTTGTTTTGTTTTGTTTCCCCCCCACACATAATGACCCTTATATTTCATATAACCTTATATATCTGTTAATCATACTTCACACTTTTATACAGGTAAGGTTAATGCATTTAGTAGTTACTGGCTCATTTTTGACTTGTAGGAAGGCAAGTGAGGCTGATAATGTATTGGAAGGCTGGCTGTACCCCAGCTTGGTTTTGGAGGGACATCAGGACAGTCTTTCTATTCAGTTGTGCTTACTGTGAACAACCAAGTCCCCTTATTGAGAATTCCTTTTCAGAAACCTGCTTAGGAGAGTGTAGTTGCTGAGGAAGATTCATGATGGCAAACAATGAATGACAGAAGCCAGCACTAATCCAGGTTCAGGATCTGATGTTCACATATCGATTCTGACGTTATATCCCACATAAGGAGCATCTTCTGTGCCAGCCTCTGTGTAACTATGTCATCTGCATAACTAATCCTTTTATTTCCATGTCCCAGTTTAGTGGCTGGTACAGCAATGTCACAAAGCAGTAGCTGTCTCTTTGTTTTGGAGAAGGCTAGTGGACTAGAAAATAAGAATCCTACTGCAGGACAAGGTCCTCCTCCTCTGACCGATTCACTCAGATTGCCTGTTTAAAGAAGTCCATCTCTGCTCCTTCCATTGCTGTTTATTTGTTACAATAGGCCTTTTTTTTTTTTTTTTTTCCAGTAGAACACCAGGTGTTGCTTTATTCCTTCCACTTCTCAACCCCTTTCTTTTTCATAAGAATGTGTTTCTTGATTCTGGTAGATCTGTTTGCCAGGTCAGCAACAGCTGACATTGCTGCATGGGAGGTTGGCTTACTCTGATACGTATGTTTATTTAAATAGTTGTTGCTTTCTTGGAGGGGAACAGTAAACATATGATAGAATGAAAATACCAAAACATTGCAAACATTTCTCAATAAAACATTCACTGAGTTATATAGGGCATATTAAAAAAATCACAAAGTTTTTAATTATGCACAGCAGACAAGTCAATGAGGAATCATGCATGAAATCCATGCACTCTGAAGACCAATGAAAATAAATTTCACCTCTTTTTATGAAGCTGAGCCCAAATGATTAAAATGATTGTGCCCTATCATTTTAATTCTCTTTCCTCTAAGCTTTCTTTAATGGTGCCCTCTTCCATGCTTAAGCAAAATGATGAATTAATTCAGTCTCTCCCCTGTGGGGCAGAAGAAAAGCAAGATTCAACACATCCCATTCTGCTAATATTTCATTCACAGGGCAGATTACATTTACCCATCTTTTTTCCTCCCACATTGTTTTATATTGTTATCCAGAGGAATGTACAGACCACAAAATTTGTGACTGTGAGACTTTCTGATAAAATAATGAAAAGTCAGATGCACTGCAACATTGTGCAACATAATTTGGAACAAAGCACTGCTGAGAGGATGGGGAAGAAGGGCAGGTACAAATTCGCTAAAAGAGAAAAAAAGGCTGACCTCCCCCTCCACTAACACTGTTCCATCCAGGGTACATACTGTTGGAGCAGCTCTACAGCTCTCACAACTTCTACTATCCTGGCCAGAGCTGCATCAAGTCCTATAGGACCCAATGCACTACAACAGATAGGCTTCTTTTGTGATCTTCGGCTAGTCACTTGGGAATACTAACCCTGCCCAGCTTTAGCCTGTTAACTGAGATGGCAACCTAGACTCCTGCTGTGTCCCAACTGTCCCTTTATATGCTATAAAAAGTATACAGGTACTTGATACCAAAAGAGGATGGGTTATCCTGTCTTTCGACCCTGATACATCCACTTTTGCCACCCAGAACCCACCTCCAAAAGGAGACGTTGCCTCCCACCTCCTCAGCATCCTGGTTTGTATCAGAAACAGTGTGGCCAGCAGGACTAGGGAAGGGATTGTCCCCCTGTATTCAGCTCTGATGAGGCTGCACCTCGAATACTGTGTTCAGTTTTGGGCCCCTCACTACAAGAAGGACATGGAGGTGTCGGAGTGTGTCCAAAGAAGGGCAACGAAGCTGGTGAAGAGTCCGGAGAACAAGTGTTATGAGGAGCGGCTGAGGGAGCTGGGGTTGTGTAGCCTGGAGAAAAGGAGGCTCAGGGGAGACCTTATCGCTTTATACAACCACCTTAAAGGAGGCTGTAGCGAGGTGGGGGTCGGTCTCTTCTCCCAAGCAACAAGCAATAAGACAAGAGGAAATGGCCTCAAGTTGTACCAGGGGAGGTTTAGGTTGGATATTAGGAAAAATTTCTTCACTGAAAGGGTTGTAAAGCATTGGAACAGGCTGCCCAGGGAAGTGGTTGAGTCATCATCCCTGGAGGTATTCAAAAGACAGGTAGATGTGGTGCTTTTAGGGACATGGTTTGGTGATGGACTTGGCAGTGCTATGTTAATGGTTGGACTGGATGATCTTGGAGGTCTTTTCCAACCTAAATGACTCTATGGTTCTATATTTCCAGGGAACAGAATACCTGCATACTGATGCAGCTGTGAGCCTCCTCCAACAAAAGAATGGCCACCAGCCCGAAGAAAGGTTTTGATAGTCTGGCCCATCCCCAGTTTATGTAACCTCTGTAGTATGCCTATCCTCCCAAGGAAGACAATAGACCGCATTCAAGTAGGAGTTGCTATTTGGCACTATGCATTTGGCCAGTAGGGCATTTAATCAGTCAGCCTCTGGTCCATTTAATGACTGGGGATCCTTTAGGTGGAAGTGTGTCATCTCTCACAAAAGGGCTGCCAGTGCTTCCTTGTGTCTGAAGCTGGCTGTTGTAAATTGGAAGTCCTGCTCCTTTGCTGTATCTTCTCTTAGTAATTTTTTCCTACGGCAAAACCTGTCACCTTCTTGGAACAAACTCAGTAGTAAATAAGCAGTGAAAGCAGGATGGCAGTGAGTTTTCTGGGTCATTCCGTTCTCAAAAAGGGAAAGATTAGAAATGTGATTTGGTTTTAAACCAAATACTGGTTACACAAAAGCAGGTAAGTTAAGGGACCTCTGTGTTTCAGTCCAAACTGCAGCAGCATCTGTCATTCAGACTCATGGCACAGGGCAAAGTATTTTTACTTGATGCAGCCTTTGTTATGGTAATTGATGCCTATATTGTCACATCTTTTCAGTAAATCACATCCTTTCGGAAACTGCCAAGAAGGTCTGGGTTGACTGCAGCAGGGTCATGGACGTCATCACAGAGGGAGAGAATAGGTTGTGACAGTGGCACAGGGCACCCATATGTTCCTGAGAAACATCTGTTTGAGTGCCCTTTTTGGGAGGTGAAATCGATGTAGAAAAATGAAGGATGGGAGTGGGCAGGGACTTTTATATGTCACAAAACATGTATTAGGCAGATGAGTGTAGCAGAGGTGAATGCTAGAAGAGCCTTGCTGAGCGTGCTTAAAGAACTTAGGCATGGAAAGGCTTCTCAGCCCATGTGGTATGCAGATGGGATTCACTCTGGATAGATGTGCTAAAAGTTTGTAGTGTGAATTTGCAAGGGTACTGCAGCTCAGGGAACGATCACTGGTGGAGACCCTCAGTCAGTGTCAGTGTGACCATTAGGATTAAAGGATGACCCACAAACTAGAGGTAGTGGACCTCTTTCATTAACCTGCCTTTTTCCCTTGGAGAACCTGAGGAGTGGCTTAAGGGCAATGAGGAATTCCCCACTTTGTGCTGCAAGACTCGGCTAAGCAACATGAAAGGAAAGAAAGTAAGCAATGCCTCCATGTGTTGGCCAACAAATCAAAGGAGATAATACTCTCAGTTATGTTTTCCAGTCTCAAGAGTACCACCTTAAAAGGAAACAATTTCAATGTTTTGAGCAGTTGGAAAACAATCCAGCACAACTAAATCCATAACAGCAAAGGTTAAAGAAAGTGTATGCCACTTTTTTTTTGTATGGCCAATTTTTCCTTAAGGAAAATAATTCAAGGCTATATATATACATTCATGAAAGAACAGATTTAGACTAGATATTCCACTACAATTTGAATAACTGCAATGTTAAAAGGTAGTTTTCTAATAAAGATTCCACTCGCACAAATAATGGCTTGCTGCAGCCTAATAAACTTACCTCTCCTACATAATTATGTAGGAAGTGTAATATTGTGTTGCCCTGGTCCAACATTCTCCTCCCCATCACACACTCAAACACACACATACACCATTTGTAATTAGCAGGAAAATTCCCTGTGTTAGTTTTCTTTGCACTTTATAGAATAACAGAGAGATTAGTTAAGAGGTCTATATTTCTATTTCAAGGTTCAAGTAGTTTCACTGTGCACATTGTGCTTTCAGAATTTCTAGTGTCAGCAGAATTCCTTACTTCAAAAAACAGATATTTCTCTTCCTTAAATTTTCTTTTTATATATGCAATTACTTAAATGAATGTGAGTAGTTAGGATGCCCAGACCACATCCCTTACCTGTTACAAATCTAAAGCCAGAGCTAACTGTGCTGTGGATGTGTGTAAGGGAGGCAGCATAAACATTGTAAGACCAGGTGATGTTGACTGAAGAGGCCCTTAGATCTTAGCCATCGCCTTTTAAGCTATCCTGGGAAATCTGAGCTTGGTAAAACTAGCCATATCTTCATTGAAACCCTTGAAACATCCCCACACCAGCTTACACGCTTGTCCTTCCTGTAGATGGTACAGACTTCGGGCATGGTACTCTAATTCAGATGTGCACTATCTCAGAGACATTACGTCCTCTGCAGCTGCTGAGGTTACTCATCTTTGTATGACATACACTTGGACAAGGTGATGAAACTTCCTCCAGTAACCTAAAACCTGCCACCATTTTGCTTTCCTTTTTACACATTAAAAAAAAAAACTTTAGTCAATATCGAGGCTCACCCACACATCTAAAACATTATCAGATTTTGCTCTAGTGACTCAGATCAACTATTTCATTAACTTGAGAAACTGCTTACAAGCATTCCTATACATGCAGTTAAAATTTGCTCGGTATACAGACATACATATAGAAAAAAAAAAAGCTTTAAACAATGTTGATACCTAACGGAAGCACACTATTGTCTTTAAATACAGCCTTTCAATAGGAAACCAAGCAAATGAGTGGATAAACACTCTTTTTCCTCTAATTATTATATTCTATGACACCCTTTTCTACTTTTTCCATTGGGTGAATGGCCCACAGTGACAGGACTATGTATGCATGTCTTAAATTTAAAAATAATTTTGTGCCTAATTTCTGTACAGGAGTACCACTAGGTGTGAGAGGTATTGACACTGAAGCATGAGGGCCTTGATATAAACCGTTTAGTCCTGTTCAACAAAAGTCTTAGAGTTTTGCTGACTAAGTTTATATCTTTTCTTAAAATCAAACCCTGATCAGGAGTCTTGTTGTCTGCAAATGAGTATACAAAAAGCAGAAAACATCAGAATTCTACTCTCTTCCACTTGTGCCTAGAAAAATGTTTGTTTGCTGTTGTGCCATAACTGCAGTTCTGTGAACCGGGGAGAGATCTGGTGGAAAGAGAGAAATGTTTTCTTGTGGCAGAATTAGACTGAGTTTTGGGCCTGACTTCGTCTTGTTTAATTCCTAAGCAGCTAAGTATTTTCAGTAACTCCCATGGAGACAGATCTCTAGGCATCAAGAACGCTCATTCTTAATAAAGGCACTGGCAATCAGGTGTTAAGGGGCAACGTTGTCCAGCGGACTCCTTTAACCAAGAATTTAAACTCAAGGTCAGACTTAAAATGAAGAAAGGAAGAGAACAATTCTCCGGCAAGGCAGGGGCCAAGGAGTTACCGTTTGAAGTTGCAGCAGTTCTTTCATGAGCACTTCATTGTTGACTCCGTCAACATATGGAGTTTCTCGGGAGGGACAAAAGCACCACCGTTAAAACAAGAGCAGCGCCAGAGGCAACTGATCATTCTGGGATGTGTTTGCAAGGGTACCCTTTTCATCTGTCAAGGTTAGCTGCAGGCTTACTTCATATGATCTTGCATGATGTTTAATATATAGTTATTGCAAATAATCTGAGCAGCATATAATAACTAAAAGCCAAGATCTAAGCATTTACTTGTTTGTGTGTCACTTAGAAGTTCTTGAGAAATAAAGGATTTTTGTATTTTTAAAATAGATTGTGGTGATATGTAATAGTCAATAAAGACTGTGAAGAAAGTTGTAGCCAATCCGCAACATATAAAAACCTCTGGGATAAGACCCTGAGATGAGCTCAGCACCTGCTTACCTTTCTGGTCACTTAGGCACTGCTGGAAAAGCTGAGAAAAGGCACGTGGTTGACATATTAGCAAATATGTTCTAAAAATATTTTAAAGGCCTAAGGCAAGTTAGTATAAGATAAAATATTCACTGACTGCTCCGCACTACATGGTATGAGTATACTGGGAAGCACCAATTAACATATGATAACTCCATGGCTTTAGACAAAGCCTGGATGGTAAAGGTAACACAACAACATAGCTTTCATTCAAGAAAATGCAGTGGACATTATTTCCCAATCATTTGGAAAGCAGCTGGAAATTATGAGCATTTTTGATTCTCTACACCAGAAAATTAAAAGACAGGTAGTAAATGAAAGAAGATTTGAGAATCACAGAAATGAGGCATTGCAAAAGAAAAGCCTTGCTGCCGTGACAGAAACAGCTATGGTGCCAGGTTCCCCCCTTGCTGAGCCGCTGCGCTGCATTGCCACGATCAGTCTTGGGCTGACTTGGGCACTCCTGGGAGATACACAGACAGAGAATCCAACCCAGAGGGAACAGCAAAGTAAGATAACCAAGCTAGAAATAGCAAAATACAAATTTTTTTTGGAAGGATGAATAGATTTTTGTGAAATGAGACTTTTGTTTCAGGAACATTTGCTTAAATATTTTCCAATCTAAAATAATTTTCAATCTAAAATAATTTTCAATCCAAAATAAATTTTGAAACAAAAATTGTTGATCATCATTATCTGACATATATTCAAAAAACTCAGTCATTCTGCTGAGAAGTATGCTGTCTGCCACTCAGTTGCTGTGCTTGAGAAAGATCCCAAGGAGATAATTTTGGGCTAAGATGTGCTTTCTGTCTTTTTCTAATTTCCAGTTGTCTTCTCAAAGATCAGAGAGCCACTTGGCAGTGGTTGCCCTCAGGAGAGAGGGAGTTGGAAAGCATTATTTTGAAAACATCTTTTTTTGTCATTAGTAATAACGATATTCTGAGTGTTTATGCAGACTGATTTAAATAAGGTTTGGTGCCTTCACCAAAAACCTGATAGCATATATAATTTACATAAAATAATTCATGATAATTTAGTTAGCTCTTAGTTTCCCTTGATTCTCCACTGAATTGTGAGACATTTTGTCACGGATCTGCAGAAAATGAAAAAACTCAGAGTAGTAGTGAAGCATGTATTTCAGAAAGTAATGAAAACTTTGAACTAAGTAGACTTTAATGGCCTGTCATCCAGGGGAAAATCCCCGTGGATTGTCTAGTCCCAAACAATATTTTGGGAAAATACTGTCACCTCTTCCCACTGCAGCCTTCTGTAATTGAGACTGAGAACTGTATTCAGTTAACCTTTGGGTCCATCTAAGTATTTATCACTCTTCTAACTCTGCCTTTCAAGGTGCCCAGGTAAAGCTTGCTGTTTTTTCAGAGTAGGCTGTTAAATCAGGCTCTACTGAAGATTTCTTTATGCAAACGGAGTCTCTCCTAAAAAGTGCAAATAAAACAGAAAACAGAACTACTTATTCCAAGCAAATGAAACCCCATCTGCCTTTAATCAGTACATGGACAACAGAAAGACAGTGCAGAATTTCAGTCATGTGTTTTTGCACAGATGTGTAAACCAGAGATTGTGGGTGTGTAGGACACAGGCACATACATCTCCCTGTGCATAAGCTTATCCTCATGCACCTCATAAATGACACACACATACAGAATTCTCTTTCCTCACCTGTTTGTGTCAGGCTGCTAGATTTTTTCCTGTTTAATCCAGAGTTTTTCTAGGATATCACACCAAAAACCGCTGTTTCATGCTCCTTTTTAGAATGATTGAAAGAAAAAAATGATCTTTTAAAAAAATTTATAGTGACAGTGACAGTAGTTAGGAGGTTAACCTATTGCTAACATGACCTCAAACTGAGAAAGCTTTTCATCACCAGCTCAGACGGTAGTGAACAAAACCCATTATCTATCTGATGGTTGCTCAGAAATCTAGGAGGGGATGAGTGGAGTATCTCATTCAATTTCTCAGTGGATAAATATGGATTCACAGCATGCAAATGCTTCTCGGGCTGTCAAAAACCACTGAATTAGCTGTGACCAAGGGTTGATTACGAATCATAAAGGACAATCATCTTTTTTCCTCGTCCAAAAAACTGCTCTCTAAAGAGCAGGACAGCAGTTAAAGGATGATGCTAACTATTTTCTTTTTTCAGAGGAGTTCAACAAAATGTACTAAATGCCTGGACCTAAGGCTGTCTTATCTGGCATCTTTCTCACAATTGCATTTGTACTTCACTAAAACTTTGTAAATTGAAGTGTCTTAAACCATAGCTGAAAACTGTTGGAGCTCAGATTTAACCAAACCTTACTTCTGACTCATGTTTACTATAAGAAAAGAAACCTTTTTGTCTCCTGAAGCTTTATCAAGCATCACTCAGACCTATGAGGCATGTACTGTCTGTGCATAATTACCTGACAAGGTAAAGAAACATGTACCAGCTATGCAATCTCCTGTGAGGATTTCACCTCTCCTCCCGCTACCCTCCTTCTCTCAGCCCTCGTGCACTCTCTGTTCTTTCAGGAATGAGCCTGGATTGCTCTGTGTCTCTAGGAGCATTTAGTTACAGGGCTAACCTTTAATGATATTCATCCCACCCTGTTGCTCAGAGTTCCCCTTATTAGGTTTATTTTCAAAGTGTGTGTGTGTGTGTGTGTGTGTGCGTGTGTTAGATGTTACATTAAACACATTTTTTCAATGTTTTTCAATGGGAAGTGGGGGAGGAGAGAGCAGTGGTCTTAAAATGCTTTTGTTTATATTTATTTTAAAACCTTGGTGTTCCCGAGGAGGTAGAATAGGGCTATTCAGTTTTGTCCTGATGTTGCGGGGGGAGGAGGGGAACAGATCACTCCTCGGCAATCTTCTGGCTGTATCTTTGGGACTGTGCCCAGTGGTTCTGCACACTGTTCAATTAACATACTTCATGTTTTACGAGGTATAAAGTTGCACCTCATGAGATGTGTGACCCTAAGCCCAGCGAGATGTGGCCAAACTTGTCACATTAGTGGGATTTCAGAAAATAGTGCTAAATTCACTGCTTTTTTGTTGTAAACCTGATTCAAACTCAGTTCTCAAGCTGAGAGAGTCTGGTGTATTAACCTAATGTGCCCACTTGACTCTCTCCTAAGTATCATGATAGATTTCTTTTAATCTGCTGCAGAAAATAAATTACTGGAGAAAAAAATAAAGATTTGTACTCTTTAAAGACTAATCACTTTCAGGCACTGTATGGCAAACAGCGAGATTCAGAAAGAATCCTTTTACTGCATTACTCATGACAGCTTACAACCCAGACTATTAAACATTCATCAATAAAAATTTAACATCCCATCTTCCCTTTGATATCCTCAACTGCTCCCTACATAAGACAACAAGAAGGCTTTCCACAGCTCAGTGTGATGGCAGGACATCAAAGCAGCCTCCCCAGCTAGCCTGCTTCATGTATTTAGAAAGTAGAGTTGTCGCATGGGAGGGGAATAAGTAATGTAGGAGAGTCTCTCTGGTTTGGATATATCTAATCCCTCCCAAGGGGTGCCACATGTCCATGGAGTGGCTGCGCGGCAAGTTGTGATTCACATTTCCTCAGATAAGTATCTGACAGACCACACAGAGGCAGGAAAGAAGAGTTGGATATTTTCCTCTTTTAAACAATGAGCACCACGTGCCAGGATTTTAACTGGTGGGAAAAAGGAAAGACTTGTGTGTAAAAAATTACCAGGCTTTATTATGTTCTTGATTGAACAATTTGTCGAAGCTACCGTTTGCTGGAGAGTGAAGATTGTAAACAGATAAACCTATTCGCTTTCCTGATGCCTTAAGAAGATTCATGCTTGACTTTGAAAAGCCAGGCAGGAAAATTAGGGTCTGAAATTAAACCTAGAAATCTCAGAGGCAAGCTCACAAGAGAAGATTTTGGGCAGTTTCTGCACCTTCAAGCATGCTTATGTTGTTCCCTAGTGATTTTTTATTTCTTTCATTTTTGTTCTGGTCTAAAGCAAAAGCACAGTGCTGCATGAATTTGAAGGAGAATGTTCAGGTTAGGCTGAAGGTTCAGCTCAGTAATGCGATATCCATTTGCCCACTTCATATTTAGATAACATGGATTTTGCCTGTTCTCAGTCCCAATCTGGAACACCAACAGGGTGAGTTTACCTACTTTTTATGTACCATTATACCAGAGAATTGGCTGGAAATAAAGACTATTTTAAAAATTATTATTCCTTATTTCATCCATTTGCAATGCTTGTTATAAAGTTTTAGTTTCATAGGGGAAAAAGATGGAATTTATGGAACAGCTGCTTAAAAACATACTATTCTATGGCAATGAACCACATTTGAAAAGTGGAAACAGCCCTCTCCAGTTCCCTTTCTCTCTGTAAATTCTTTCTACATCCCTCTCACCCAAATGACCCTGGCTGCCTTTAATCTCTTTGTTTCCCTGGTACTAAAGAGCTGTTCAATCTAGTTTGAAAAGTGTACCCTTTGGCCAAGCTGGGGGTGAGGTACCTTGTCCCCCATCCTGCAATTAGAAATGTTAGTCTTGCAACTAAATTGGTTATTGCTAGACAGACCGTGTGTTAGCAGCTCTACCTGAGCACCTGGCTATGTCTTTTTCCAAAAATTGCTACCCCTCAGTCATAGTTACTGTCCTGAACCTGACTCATATTCCATTTTAATTGGAATACTTCTGAGATGCAAGTGGATTTTGGATCAGATGCTAAGCCGAAAGAGACCTTGGTGTTGACCGGAGTTCTTAGTGAGGTTTTGCCCATCTGCCTTTTTTTTTTGGCTCCTAGACCCTGACACTGGTCGTTTTTAGCACCTGCTGCCCACCTGTGGTGGCCTGGGGTTTCAGGAGTAACACTGCTGCCCAGAGCCTGCCTGTTCCAGGAGGAATGAGGTGTCAGAAACTGGAAAAAAATCTCACGGGTATCTTTTCAAACAGTTACCATTTTTTTCAGTCACAGCGGCACTAGGGTAAGGGAAGAAACAGTGAAAAAGAAAGACAGCAGAAGAAAGAAAACAATGTTCTATTAGTGGTAGAAATTCTGTTTTCCGAGACTATCGGATTCCTTTGATTTTATCAGGTGACTGAAAACTTCCAAAATCTGTCATTCAGCATGGCTTTTGATGTCATGTTATGGTATCGGCTGGCTAAATACATTGAATTTATGGCAGCAAGGGGCATGGAAAGAAGAGGAAGTATTGCCCACAATTATGAGTTAATTGACCTGCCTTTTCTTAGTTTTCAGTGAGCTGTGTGGGAGCCAGAGTGCTGCTAAGGAAGCTCAGAAAGGACACTTTCCCTACCAGCCTCTTTCCTGCTGCATTATTAGTAGAGAACCCAAGCTGTTCAGATTCCACATGAATTGCAATCACACCAGCTACAAGAGTTTTGCTGTGGCCTTTTACTTCGCTTTAGTTTTACTCACCTAAAATCCTTTGCTCAATTGCAGCACTGAAATATTTGCATATTATTAACAACTAAGTTTAAAAAATACAATAGATAAAGGCAATACATATACCTTTTTTTTTTTCTGTTCTTATACTTAAAATCAGTTCCCACTATTAAAAAATTTTCTCTAGTAATAGCTGTAGTGATCAATATCCTCTGTTGAGCTGCATAGGTGTCTCAGTCCCGACGTAAAGTCACAAGTATGTTTTAGAACAATTAGCTCTAAACCTAAATCTGATTTGGAAATAATTCTGTACTCAGCTGCCCAGGAGCTGTCTGTAATTTACTTAAGAGCTTCCCATTGACTTCCAGGCACTAGCAGTGAACTAAAATGGGGTGAGAGAATGAAATGATTTACATGGGACAAGAGATTTCATTTGGTTTTGAGAGTCAAGAAGGACCAGAGCAGGAAAATCACAGTTTCCACTACGCTTCTTTACTATGCTCCAGAGATGCAAAAGCGTGTCAATACTGTCAGAGCAGGTGCAGTGCTGAAACCCTGTAGCTGGCAGTGTGACTAGTGGCAGACATGAAGCTTTGAAAACAGCAGTGCCTGGTATTTGTCACACTGCACTGTGATTTTTTTTCAATGCCCATTCATCCTATACTAGGTTTGCCTCTGGACCAGACAAATATCTGAACAAAGATAATTTAAAATGAAAATTACTTATGTTATGAAAATTTTGGACATTTCCTAGTGTCAGTCTTGTTTCATAAAATTGATATCACTAAGCATACGTTCACTCCAAGACCCATTTCAAGAGAAATTTGAACAGGTAGGACACAATTCACCCAACTGCAAATTTGCCGGTACAGTGATACTAGCACCTTCCATTTCACTGAAGTTCCATGGGAATTTTAAAGATAGCTACACATTGGCATCTGCCAAAACACAGCCATCCTTTCAGGCAGTCTCTCTCACACTCATTCAGCCAGTTTCCAAATATGTTCCTGAGCCAATGCAGTGCAAATACTCATCAGGATTTATTGTTTGAATATGCTAATGTTCACTGCTTAAAGGGTGTGATATGGGGGTTCAAATCACGTGGGTTTGACTATTGAAACTTAATTGACTGAAAATTGCATGAAAAATATTCATATTAATAATGACCTCTAGTACCAAAGCTGGTGCGGCAGCCTTTCCTATTTTTAAGCAGGATATATTTCTAATATAACAATCACATGACATGCAGAGTAAGGCTTTGCTGCAGGGCAGTGCTGCATCTGTTATCTCAAATATGTAAGCCGTGACTGTCATTTTAAAAGTAAAATTATCTCGATGTACTAGCTGTGCATACAATTTTCCTTCTCTTGAAGTAAATTCCAGATGACTGTCTGTCCTAACTGCATAGGAATTTGAGTAAATCCTCAAGACTTTTGTCAAAATTCACACCTGAGCAGAGAGACTGCACAGACCAATACGTCATTCAAGTCCCACGCAGGTTCTGTGAATTTGTGTCTACTTGGTGCCTAAAAGATGGTGAGAGGGGAAGGTTCTCAGCATGTCAGAAAAGCAGGTACATTCTTTTATGGTGGGGGCTCACCATTTTCAAGTTTAAAATCAAATTTAAAATCAGAAGCTTCAAATTTGGAAAAATCCTTAAAGCTACTGTGGCACTAATCTAGTTAGTTGTAATTCCGCCTTGAAGTAGTTTTAGCCCTAAATTTCCAGGACCTTTTCAGATTTACACCCAGACATAAGTATCATCAGAAGTATATTTCACTAGTATAATTAGTAATTTTAAGCTCAAGTAGCTTTATAGCAGCAAAATAATAACAGTGAAAATGCAAGTTGCAAGTCTTAATGTATCAACAATCAACTCTGACTTTTACATTTCTGTAGCATAAGAAGAATATAAAAATAACTCATGACAGTTATCCACAAGAACAGTAATGGAATAAGAAAAACATGAGTGATATCAATACGGTTGGCAGATTTTAGCACTTTGCATTGGTTCTGTAAACAACAGGGGAAAGAAGATGTGTTAATAAATAGGAGCTCATTTCCCTACTGGTAAAATAAATCTAGGGTTGTGTGGACTCTCAGACATCGGCCATCTACCTACACTTGGTCCCAATCTTTCAGTAAAAAAGTCCTGAGCATAGAATAGTCTTGTAAATTTGGTAACCTTGCCTGCTGCAAATCTGAATAAAGAAGAAAATGTAAAGAGTTAAGTATAAGATTTTCCAGTCCATTTGATTACCAGCCACTTTCTTCCAACAGCTGACAATCCAAAGCACATTAGCTGCTGTCAGTCATGATCACAATTTCTATAATGCTGATATCTGAATAGTAGGAATTGAATCAACACATCAACTCAGCTCACATATATAAACACACAGAAGGTGTTTCAGTCATGATAACCCTAACTACACTGGAGATTCTAAAATAACTTCATTCTTACCTCCTCCAGCTGCCTCAGAAATATTATATAAATGAGAGAATTTAAAATAACTCAAATACCATCTTCAGTCTATAGGTAGTGAAAAAAAAGAACAATCCTTGTGGGATTAAACAAGTATCACACTAAGAAAACAGTACTATCTAATTTGTAGCGCATGCCCCAGCCAGGAAGGACACCAGAGTGCGGCACTGAGACTCAGAGCAGCGCATCTCAGCCATATACTGATCAACAGCTCTGATGAAAAACAGTCCCCACAAAGAATGCTTCCCTCAGATAACTGTGAAGTGAAAACTACTAACACACACACACACACACACACACACACAGACACACACACACAGACACACACACACACAGACACACACAGACACACACACACAGACACACACACAGACCCCACTGCATACGAGAAGAGAGGTTCTGTTTAATTACTGCAGCAGGGCCATAAGGCCTCGTTTGCAGGAAAAGGTGGTTTGAAACCAGTCTGCCTGGGAGCAGTCACTGGAGTGGTACAGTAACATGTAAGTTGTTCTGAATTACTGCTAACCACCAGCGTAGCACCAACAGTAACAGTGCTGAGACCTGAGCCAGCTTTGCATTCCTCAAGCGTTTGGATATTTCTGTGTGTTCATTTCAGACTGAGACAAACAGCTTGAGGTTCACATGTCTCTGCTAGGGAGTTACAGCACAGTTGCTTAACCCTGTATTTGAGCTCATCGCTCATTCGCAAGCTTCTCCTCCCAGGGTGAACTTGGCACTTAACGTGCTGGTCCCTCCACTCACATACACGTGTCGCGCCAAAGCCCCAGGCCGGTGTGCAGCTCTACCGCTGCACTTGCTGGGCCACAGACCTGCCAATAAGGCAGAAACTCCGAAGTGCAGAAACGGAGAGAGAGCAGGCATTTAGCACAAAATATCTGACCGGCATATGTTTACATGTACTATTGAAATGAGCTGTCCGTAACAAAAGTAAAAAAGAGGGCAATATGTTGAATAGCTCATTTTAGTGCATTTCAGTTGTTTTGTAGAAATAAGGTGGAGCTGGTGGTTAACCACTGCTCTTGACATTTTACAGATGTAACCAAGCACTTGGAATAAAACTGTGAAGCCTTCTGCTCTGAATGTTGTATATTATTTGTGGAAGCATTGTTTCCCATACTGCTGGAAGAGGGGAGACAGACAGTACACAAATAATGATCTTAAGGCATGAAATCACAAAAAAAGTCACAATTCTGTATTTAGGGTGACATGTTGGTCTTAAAGACATGCTGTTAATACGACAGTCCACAGTCCATAGCTTAAAACCAGAACCTGGAACTTAAGTTAGTCACAATTCACATTAAGAATCCATTTGAAGTGGTTTATAAAGGGTTAACATGTGGTTGATAGATTCTTTAATGCATATGTAGCTTTGTACAACGCCCTTGTAGCTTTTGTGGTGTTTATAGATGGTTGCAGATGGTTGTATGTACCTCAGTAGTACGTGATAAAGATGGTTTTAAGTTACATTTGACCCTTCTGTAAACAACCTATAATTATTTATTAAAACATCCACTAATCATTTATTAGCTTTTCATACACTATAAATGGAACTCTTGGTTCCACTGGTGACTTGCTGTCATTTCTCAGCATGTTCAACTTACACAATTACAAAACAAATAAAGCAGATTTAGAAGTTATGGATCTTATGGAAATACTACCTAAAACTAAGATTCTGTGGCAAGAGTTACGCAGGTCAACCTGAGCTACACAGTTCAATCACTGCTGTGATTCCCTCTGCCCTTGCAACCTTTATACACATTTATTTGCTGCAGAAGAGTTAAATGATACATAGATTTGTGAAATAAGGTCACAATCCTTATTAGAAAACCACTGCCATATTTTGTTATGAAGTATCAACACAACTTATTTATTATGTATTAAAACCAGACAGAAGGTACAGGCCTAGAAATGGAAAGGGTTATCATAATCTGTGTTTTGTGTAGACAGAACTGAGACATGCAAAGACAAAGGACTAAGTTTTCCTCAGAGATTTTTGTCTTCACCTGCAGAGAGTACACCACTATTGAAAATGCCAGGCTTGACTCGTAAGAGATGGGAAGCAGAATAAAATACAGTGCTCCAGTTTCCCAGTGCTATCGGACAGAGTTGTGCTTTTGCAACACAATCATTCTTTCATTACTTGGAAACATTAGAGATATATTTAGATAAAATCATAAGCCATTCTGGGCTGAGGATACTTGGGATGTATTTAATCCCATCCCCTGTGTAGATTTATCTTCCTTCTTCTCCCAGTCCCAAACATTTAAAATATTAAAAAATTGAGTCAGGCCTCCAAATGGTGATCTGTTTCTTCAGTTGTTCTTTTTGAGCTATTTTAAAAACCTATTGGTTTTTATTTGATGGGTAATCACATTTTCCAAGCTTTACTCTGCAAGTGTAAGAGTTAGAACCTTGCTTTGTAAGCCTTCACGTGAAAGCTACACTACTTCTGGAAAAAGAGTAGCTGCCATAAAACTTGCTAGAAAATCAAAGAAAATAGAAATACTGCATTTTTCCCCATTTCTGAACATAGAATTTTCCTCCTAATTAAACCAGTCATGTTATCTAGCAAAGATGAGTCTGAGTTAAACCTGTTTCCAAGGGAATCCAGGGACCACACAATTCAGGCTTTCTTGAGTGAAAGTAAGTTAATGTAATTTCTGCAAGTTCCTGTATGTCATCAAAGATCTATCCTAGCATTTTCTTCACTTCTATTTTTCAGTTCTAAGGAGACACAAGAAATATTTAATTAAAAGAGAGAGAGAGAGAAAAGAAAGGAAACAAGCTGAACTATTTTTAATTCAAAAAAGCTTGACTGAATTTGGCTGAAGCACTGGGCAAAGTTCCAGTGGTGAAGTATGTGTTTTATACTATCCAGACTGCTTTGCCCTTTCCTTCACATAATGCTAATGAGTAACAGAGCAACTTGAAAATCTGAGCTCTGAGGTGTGCATACATTTGGGTTAGTCTGTTCCAGTCTTAAGAAGGATTACAAATTGGGAACTACAGCTCTGCTGAGGTGTGGGGCTGCATTAATGGTTTTGTATGTAATACTAAATCACTAGACCTGTTCCTGGCATTCTTAACTATAAGACTACATTTGATTCCCCTCTCAAACAATTAAGACTGAGCATCTACAATTCAGCAGAACACAAAAGAGCAAAGGCAGATTTTCAGCTGTTAAGCAAGAAAATGCTTGTATACTTTATCTACTCTGTGTAAACAGACTGTTTTTTCTGAAAAAAAAAAGGAAGGAAATCAACGCTGAGTATATTCTTAGTACTTCTTACAAGCCATTTACAGCTTGTCTGCTGAGGAAAGTGTCTAACACTTCAGGAATAATTTCCATGGAGAGATTATACTAAAAAATGGATAATATTCTGGAGTAACTTTCTAAGTTGACAACAATTTCTACTTTGGAACAGAAAGGCCATGTAGTTAACTCTTCCAGAATAGTTTATTCTGCAGTAACCGTACTGGTATGTTTCTTCATGTAAACAAGGACACTGATAGATTCTCATCAGGTGATTAGATCCTATTTACACTTCTCTTAACTGATGTAATATTTTCATTTTCAGTCAAATGAAACTAAAATGACCTAAGTCCATGCTTCTGTTAATAGGGACAGTCCCTTCTTGACCTTCAGCTGCATACGCCTGCTACTTTTCTTTTCTAATAACTGGCGTATGTATCATTGCCCAGGGATCCAAAAGAAAGAACGAAAATTAGTCCAAGAAATGAAAAAAGGATAGTTTTCATCAGGATCATTACCTGATCTGGCTGCTCACAAAGCTCTGTAAGATGAGTGCTGACGGCAGAAAAGCCTTCGTACGGGGAGTGAGAATGGGGATGTCCCTTTTGGCAGCTGTGTAAATTTATATCGGCTGAAAGCAATCATGAAAGTGCACTCTAACTTAATTTGCCTTTCCTTTGTCCCTTGAGATCTGTTTGTGTTTGAAAATTATGACTTCGGACCCAGGGAATTCACAATTATAAAACAAGCAGCATATATAGGAACACAGAATTCATGTAACTTTTTTTTTTCCCATGGACAGTAATTTTTGGCTACGAAGATGAATTCTTATAAAATGCAAAAACTTTTATTTATGCACTAGTTCCATAACACAGATTATCTAATATTGCTGTTCACAAGACAGGTGACACTAGGTTACATAGTGCTAATATTTTGTTTTAATTTACCAGTGGATACCTACTTAGTGGCAGGCTACTTTTAGGTCTTTTTAGTCATTTATTTAATACAACTTGATGTTGCATTTCTGTAAAATTGTCACAGACAGGGAGCATTCATAACACTTTACTTTAGGCTCCTAACTTAGATGATGGAGTGAGAGATGACTCTCTATCTCTCTACAGAATCAGTAAAGTCAGGGAGAGAAGCTTCTCTAGAGCCCAAGTCAATGCAAGTGCTTAACGAGGGTGACTGTGAGTGACCAGACCAACCTCTCTCTTTTGCTTGTGACTCTGCTGAGAAAGACTGGATTTAAAGGAAAAAAAATTCAAGTACAAGCTTGACTTTATCATGTTAATAAAAATAACAAACGGTGTATCTCAGACCTTAGTGGAATGACTTGCATAGTCCCAGGCTTCACACTTGATTTGTTTGAAGGGATTGGATGGAAATGCAATAAGACAGAGAGAGTGATACTCATAAATCATAGGAATTAGGGCTAAGGAGGAGAAGCCTTGCTTTTCGATTCAACGATTAAACAAGCTATATGAAGGAAAATGGAATTTCCAGAAATCCAAGAGCAAATTACCTTGGGACAAAGTAATCATTTTATCAAGAAAGATTCTTCTGCAGACCAGTGTCTCTGTATTGAAAGAAGACCTCTAGCTAACGGCAGTATACCAGCACTTTCTGGCTTCTTGAATATAGTTCTAGTTCAGCAAGAATCCCGTCGTGAAAGTTGGCCAACAACTGGTTATGTTTTGTATCTTTTTTCTTTTTACTATTTTTTGCCTTGTGTTGCTTATTAGCTGAGAGATGGACATGGCTTTTGTCCTTTTGTTATAGAGTGTGAAAACATGTTGTATGTCCATATGCCTGAAAGGTCCTATAGCATCTACACAAGGAAGATGCCAGACAAAGGTTTAAGCATTCTTGAAACAATCTCATAAAGATACTCAGTAAAATTGGTCCTATATTCTTGGTTTAACATTTCTAAAAATATTAATCTGACAACTATTGAATTTTCATGAATCAGAGTTCTTTAAGGACACATAATGTAGTATCTCTACCAAGGGGGAAAATGAAGGAAAGGGTTAGCCTTCACAATATAAATTCAAGAGTGGAAGCTTTCTATTTGGCTCTGATTCTGTCATTCCAAATCAAGATACTAGTTTGATTTCAGCAGCAAAATATTTGGTCATTCTGCTTACATTCCATTGACTCAGTTAAAATGATTTTTTCAGGCTAACTGTGAACAGCCATGCTCTTAAATCACTCTTCAGAGTTTATAAGACTTGGTAGAATTCTAAACTAGTACTGAGACTAGTTCATTGATTTCCTCATGATCTGATTTGTATTGTTTTAGTGTTGATTTTGCTGTTATGATCAGTAGTCTAGCATTTGTGGCAGAATTTTCTTCATGTTAATGTTTTAACTAACTACTTTAATAAAATGCATAAAAGTGTGGGTTTGTTTCTTTACATAAGCAACATGTTTCAGGGATCTTTCATACTCCAGCTAGATATAAACCAATTGATATGAAAGTCATGACCAAACACAGAATTAACATCTGTTCTGCTATGCTGACTACATCATCAGGACAGGCCTAGTAGCTGATACTCAAGCATAATACACAGAAATTCAAATTCAGACTTGTTTTCCTGCTCTGCTGAAAGTGTACATGAAGCTTTCTTTTCTCTTGCATTACACGGGCTGAAGACCAAATATTATCTCAAATACAGCAGATATGAATATGTATTTAACCTATGTATAGTTAAAAAAGAAAAGCCATGGGTGCTAGAAGCGTTTGTATTTCGCATACAACCAGTTGCCTCAGGCCACTAGAGGCTACTGCAGGCTAGTAGTAATACACATTTTCCAGACTATTCTGCCATTTATTTCTTAAAAAGAGAGGATGTGGGGATAGGAGTTAACACACTTAATGTGTTGAAGTAACTTGAAAAAAATTAAAATTAAGGACCTGTCTATGAGGAGTGTGTTTTCATCCACTCCAAAAGAATTCTGCCAAGAGCCTGAACATTGGCATTAATTAAAAACATGACTTGTTTTGTAATAAAAATAGCTTAATCAAACTTTGAATTGCCACGTGCTCAGGGTCTTAGAGCAAAATTTATAATTTCTTTTTTTCCTAACCCTCAGAAACTCACAAAACTTTCTGCTTTGTTCCCAAACAAGTTTCGAAACAAATACAGTAGAAACAACTCACTGTTGCCACAGGCTTTGGTGAATCTTTTAAGCCAAGGCAAATGATAGCTTAGAACTGGAACCCTTCGCTCCTATTTGATATTCCCTCTCATTTTCATAAAGGTCACAGAGACACAGGTCTATATGTCCTCGGTATGGTTTATACATTTTTTGTTTTACAGCAGATATTTCTGGCACTAACATAACTTGCTATTTACAAAGAAAATGTGCACCTACACTAAGTAAACATATCCTGGCCTAAGAAAGTTCTGTGTTATTTGTAATTCACACTGGCACCAATATTCCTCCCTTCTGAGAACTGGAATAGTTTATAACAAACAAGAAGTGAGAAAATCTATCATTACAATCTGGATATTCTTATTTGGACTTTGATTTCAGGCCTTTGGCAAGTGAATAAAAACCACAATATAAAAGTAGTCATCAGCAGCATTATGTAGAACTGTTCATCAGTTCACGAGATGTATTTTAACATTAGCTCTTAAAGGAAATCTTTTAATTGAGAGATGAGCTGCTGTAAAGGGAAATTAGAGGGCAGATGGCAAGAAGGGAATAGGAGCTTTAAAGCTACAGAATTAACATCAAATTGTTGCTTCAGATTTACTAGTTAATTGATGTTCAAAGAATTCACAACAGGTTTGGGTAGATAAATAGAAAGATAACAGTATTCTATATATTGAAAATATTAATGTTAGTGGTCACTCCAAAAGCAAATTTTCTGTCTGCAGTCGTGTTTGTCCAGTAGCCAACACAAAAGGAACACAATCATGAGCTGGGCCTTTGCACACTACCACCATACACGTGAATAATTCAAGAACAGTGACAGTGCAAGTTCACTAGTACTAGGGAAACTGAGTCAGGTCATGAAAACTTTTAGGTCATTGGTCCAAATGACAGTAATAACCAGATTTCATTCATAAATTTTTGAAAAACTACCTGCTCTCAGTTATTGCTGCTGTTTCAGAGGTTCTTGATTCCACTGTCTGAAGGAAGGGTTTTTTTGCCCCCAGATGGCTTTATATTATCTTGTATTACTCCCGACTTTCCAAATTGGCTATTTACAACTTGCAAAATAATCATATAAGTACACTTTAAGGTAAGGAGCTTATCAACTTCATGATATAGAACAGGGATAAAGCTGGACCACAACTTGCAAATTTCGGATTAATCAGTTGCATAGGAATTTGTCGGCAATGAAGGGCTTCAAAGGAGCTGCATCTCCCTCCTGGTGAAACCCTGCTACTGCAGGGCAATGAAAATGAAGCTCATGGCCCATGCCCTGCTCTGCACAAACAGGCACGTCTCGGTGCTCTGCCCACTTTGGGCTGCAGGAGCAGACAGGTGCAGAGAGGTGGATGTGGCGTGCTGCTGGCAGCATTAGTCTGGAGAAGATCCAGAGACAGCTGATGGCTGAGTTCTTCAAGATCCAAATTGAAAAATCCAACTGAAAGGAAGAGATGTTAGTGGTGCAGGAGATACGAAGCAAAGGCTATATCTGAATCTACATCAAGTTTGGAGTTACACATGCTCTGATTAGGACACTAATGAATTGGCATTCTCCAGGGCAGAAAAGTAATCCTGGAATTTAACAGATTTTCAGAGATCCATGAACTGTCGTTTTAGTGTGTTTCATGAACATCATGGACCATAAAATCTCTGTTCCTATGAGTGAAAAACCACCAAAGGAAAAGGAGTTACACGACATTTTACTAGCAGAATCTGGCTTTAAAACGTTGTTAATATAAATTTCTGTCAGAAGTTTCATAAGGGCTTTCCAAACCTTGACATTATTGCAGAGCAAAGAAAAGAGATAATATCAGTACAGCTCATTCTCTGAGTAACAGTTGTAGTTTGCTACCCTTTTAGGCTCTCATGCCCGAATCTTTTGGTGGACTAGGCTGGGCTGGGCTGACCAGACAGTGCCTTACTGCCATTGTAATGTACTTTTTGAACTGTGTTAGACTATGGGCTGTAGTTAGATATAAATGTAATATATATTTTGTACTATATATTATATATGGTATATAGTATATGTAGTATATATAAGCTGTATATACATATAAATAGTCCTTTTTAAAAAAAAAAAACTAAGTTCATAAAAAAAGGTTGCTCAGACAATGAGACAGACTGACATGGCCAGGGAGCTCAGAGAAGAACCAGGAACAGAACCTGAACTACTCAAGTGTCTGTCCTGTGCCTCAAACAGGGCACATTCACAGAAGAGTTGTTTCAAAATTTTCATTTTTCTTGTTTTGAACTAACAAAACCATCCATGAAAGTCACTGTTATGCAGTGAAATTCAGTCACAGGACAGAGAAGAAAGGATTTTTCAGGATGAATTTGTGATTCAGTTTGAAGTTTTTTTGCATCTTCTGTCATTTCAATTTATATGGAATCCTGTTTTGCTCTGCAAAGACTTTAGTAGGTCACCCATTACAATTAACCTAGGGAAAAAGGGCACATATAATGGTCTGCACTTTTTTGTTTCAGACAAAAAAATTGTCAGCAAAAATTGTATTTGTAATGCGAATGTATTGCATAAAACTCCAGTGCAACAGAGATGAGACATGCTTCCACAAGAAAGAGGTGCTTGCCCAGTGGATAAAAAGAACAAGACACTACCTTAAAACAAGAAGAATAAGTAAAGTACATGGAAAGATTAAATCAAGAGGAGAAACTCTCCAGTCAAAACAAATTTGTAATAACTTTTGTAAGTTTAGTTAAATTTAAAAACAGAACTTCTGTTGTTTCAATCCTTTATTTGATTTGATTTGATTTTTTTAAGTAACCAACTTCAAAGAGCATTAAATATAAAGTATATCTTTTGATTTCAGTTACTGGACAAACTGAACAGGGAAATTAGTAAGAAGATGAGGTTGAAGGGAAATATAATGTCAAAGACCTAGTGTGCTACAGCATGAAACTAGAGGGCTTCTGGTTTGTTCACATCGGTTAGTGATAACAGGATTCTATTCTGCGGTTTTCTTTTTCTTTATGTGAAACTTCCACATAGCTGGAAATGGAGTTTTCAACACAGGGGAATGATAGAGGCATCTGATTCTATTTTTTCACTTCAGATGTCCACCTCTATTCTGCAAAACACTCCGGCACAAATGTAACTTCCAAATGTAGGTTTAGCCCATAAGTCATATCTTGCTGCCCTTATGGTGCCCTAAGCATGTACTGAAACCCTTTGCTGAAGAGGGACAAGCTTAAGCAAGTGTCTAAATGATTTTTGAAGTTGGGATAGACTCAAATGAAATCTGTTATAGGTTCCTGAAGACTAATTTGTAGTACTTATGAGAAATAACATCTATATTATGAATAGAAAATAGAGCTAACTTAAAAGCTTACTGATGGTATAATCTTTGAAGTGATGTATCAAAATAAGAGTAATTTTAGCAGGTAAAAACTGGAGAACTACTGATGACATTAATTTTTATTTGCTGTTGACCTTCAGTCTCAAAGTATGTTACCCTGGCTCTTAACAGAATATATGCATGTGGAAAGACAATTGTCAGTGTTGGCATGGGACGTTTCAATTGAAGATCACATAAAGGATGTTAATAATAACTCTGATTTCAAGCATCTTAATAATCAAATCATTCATTCAGGGGTTGGAATAAAGAGGAAAAAAATTAAATACAACACTTTAACCATAAGTCATCCAAATGGCAAATGTAAAACAGATTCAAAACATTATATGCATTTCTTTTTGGTGTTATGGAAAGACCTCTAGTCTGGAGAGGCTCCTGGTAGAGCAGTTATGATAATCATATAAATAATGGACATATTAATAACTGTAACTGCATACACAGCCATTAAGAGTAGCTCATATTTTAAGAGGCAACAAATGGGTCTGAATGTCGCAGTATTCACAAAGAGCATGTTTCTCAAAAACACTAAAAACCTTAAAAATGCAGATGGATAGTTATAGCGTGTTTATATTCATGCTATACAGCTAAAATTCATACACTTATGGAGAAACGTTATCAAAAAAGGTATGTGAACTGACTTTTAGTGAGAGTTGGTTAAGGGCTAGATATTTATTTCTGAAATTATTTCATTTTCACTGGTGTAGACCTATGTGTATAACTTCAGGCAACTATTTCAAGAATCTTATCCATCATTCAAAAAGCTCATCGCACCACTTAATGACTCTTTAACCCATGAAAGGATTCAGGAGGAAAGCTCTTACTACATAATGCAACAAAGAAAAATAAAGAATTTGTAAAATTCTTCCACATTCGAAAGACATGCTAGAAAATTTCCTGCTGAGATGGTGGCTGCCAATCCACATTGGTTTTCCAATGCCATTCCCCAGCCTCTACCCACTTTCAAATGGTTTTCAGACTTCATCATAGCAAATATTGGCATTGGCAATGTCAGTTAGCAATTTTTACCATGCTGCTACATTGGTGGTGAAAATAGTGGCAAAATCTGACTGTAGGGAGAGTTTGCACATGCCACTTTTGTTTATCACCTTTATAAGTTAGTGCTTCTTACCACACAAATGCTAACTGTGTACACCCCCAAAATGAACTTCTGGATCTAAAGAAAAAAAGTATCAGTGCTGGGGAACAATCTGTTATAACATTAGCCAACTAAATCCCCTGTATGTATTACTATTAATGAAAAAATATGAATGCAAGGCAATGTGCCAGGACAGCATTAGAGAGGAGAGGGGCAGTGGCACATATTAGTCATTGAGGTTAGCTTTTTGTCCTTCATGAAAATCAGAGGAATGAGGAAACTGAAGCTTCTTCTTCAATGCAATTTCCTATTTAAGTCAAAACTCACTGAGAAGCAAAGAATTCAAAATGATATACTGTTATTGCAGAAAAATACACAGTAATAAAGTAAGGAAACCTTTTGTTAACAGTGATCCTTATTTACACAGTTGGATCTTCATAAAGGAATTGTTAGTAATTTGTATGAACATGTTACTCTATATTATTTGGTTTTGGAGACAGTTTCTAACACAACAGAAAAAGTAAAACTTTAATCACAGTCAGCTGAGTTCACTCCAATGCAGAAAGAAAATTTCATTATTAATTCTGTTGGCCCAGCCTGGAAACCTGATTAAATAGGTCTATTAATTAAACAGGTCCATTTGCCCTTATCAATGCTGAAATCCTGTACTGCGTATTCTCTAATCACTAACATTTTCAATGGTTTGTTAGATGGCTAAAGCTCTTCTTTACCACCTTAAAATCTGTTTGCAGGTTCTTCAATCTACTTTTTACTTCCTCAGAGCCAATCTCTCCCTTGCATTGCAAAGAGATTCGCAGTATCCTCAATTTGTCATACTCCAAAAGTCTGTTCTATTTAGTCAGTCATCAGGAATGTATGTTAGTATTACCTAACTTCAAACACCATCATGAATATTGAATGACCATACTCCTTTCCCAAATGTCATTATTATTAATATAAAGTGTCTAAAATACAAAAGAATCTATTTTTGTTCATTTTCTAGTTAGTTTGTACTATCTTATTTTCCATCATTTGTCCCCAGTAATCGCATTGCTCAGCCCTGCTTAACTTAGTCCATAGCTTTCAACATATTTTAATTGTTTGCAATTGATTTTCATGTCCTATTAATCATGAAAGTTATTTTACATATACTGATCTCAAAATCCCATTCTTTACTAGTTTTCTGATTCAGTCCAAGGGTTTGAACGTTTTGCAAAAGATGGCACTGTCTTCTCTGGGACTGATGGCCTTGTTACTTGGAAATGCTTTAGCTCTCTTTTTCCTTCAGAATGCAAATTTCTTGATCATTTTCCAATTGCTTTGTGTTTTGTTGGTGGGTGGATTTGGTTTTCAGGAGAGTCTTCCAGAATGCGGTAAGTTTGTGGTTTACATAGACAGCCTAGAAAAAGCAATGCGGCAGAACAGTTACAAAGCCCCTGGGGGCTGAAAGGAAGCCTTATGGCAAGACACGAGCTAGAGCAGCACCAATGTTCATTTAAAGTACTTTGGGGTCCAAAGTGGCCCTGGAACAGCTTGAATACCAGAAATTACATGTATGATTTACAGACATATTTTCTACTCTCTTCCCCAGCTGTGCCAAGTGCAGCCAATGCTCTTTTCCAAGGAATCTGAAGAACAGACTTCTCTAAATTGAAGATGATGTCTCTGTTTCTATCTATTGTCTCTGGATGGAGCACAATTTTCAGAAATTATTATTTAAGAACATTCAATGGATATTTCATCTAACCATGACTTGTTTGCAAACTCTGCATAGATTCTATGTGAGATTCAGAACAGAGAAATATGCTTTGCTCTTTAATTTCTGCTTTCACTCAAACTTTTCCTGTTTGTTACAAATCCATTTTTTCTTACTAAAGGTAGTTTTGGATGCTGGCCTGGTATAGTTATTTATGACACCTGTCTTTTAAGAAGTCCATGGATGACATAGGTTCAAAGAAGTCAATAGCTGAATTCACAAAGGACAAATGTACAAATGTTTTCCCTTTCTATCCCTCTATCCTTTGACAATAACTCCTTTCCCTGCAAAATTGAAAACAATAGTATATTTGTGTTGCATACTGAGAGTCAATAGAGAACTGCTCAGCTTTTTTCCCTAAATAGTTCACAGTACTCTAATACCTCTTATGCTTGCATTTCTTTTTCAAAGCTTTTATTAAAAAATTTTCATGACAAGTAGTATTTTCAAAAAGGAATAGTTAAGATACCCAGATCAGCTGCAGGCAGTAACGTTCAAACAAGCTGTGGTTTTGATGTCCACTTGATTTATATCTTTCCTCAAAGACTCTACCTCTTGCACAGCAAAGAAGCAAGGATTCTGGTGTTTTCATTCCACTTTGAATGGTAATCATGAGACAGAGGGCAAGCACAAACCAATCACAAGCAGTATGATTACTGTATAATTACTGCTTTTCTAACAAACAGACTTCAGATTTGCTCTCTTGAAGCAGAATGGCGTGATTTAAATAAACACGTAACTAAACATTAGTAATTCCTTTAAAAGTAAGGAGCAGGTTCTCTCAGCCTTATACTATACTGATCTGTTCCATTAGTGAAATCAATATAACAAGTCTTTTGTTTACTTTGCGTCTGTCATTCTACAGTTTTGAAAGTAAATGTTGTTTAAGTAAAGAAACTTAAATGTTAAGAGGTTGGTTTTGCTATCGAGGATGGGAAACAGTTTACTGAAACAGAATACAATCACAGATATTACACTGCATGGTGTCTGTGCTATAGGCTTTGAAAACTGAAATGGCTGTTATAATTAAATGTAGCACTTGTTCACTGGAAGAAATCACGGGCTACCCAAAGCAGAGCACAAAAATGTGCCAGCGTAGCAGAGACAGTTAACTGGACGCCAGCAGGGCCCACCCAAAGAGAGATTTTGCAAGTGGAAGGATGAGTCACAGATTAGTTACACAACTTGAATTTGCATACTGGCCCAAAAGAAAGAGTGAGACAGACTTGGAAAATAGCTTACAAATACAGAAGCAAAGCCAGTGCTGCTAGAGGTTAAATGAAAGCTGTTATCGCACAGCACTGGGAGGGAAAGATAATACAAAATTTCAAAGTCACAAGGGGACTAACCTACAGTCATTTAGTGGTACTAAAGAGAGAAAATTAGGGGGTAGCAATTCAGCAGGACAGCCCTGTGGGAACTGTGGGGGCTCAAGTAAAACACCTCCAGGATTACTAGAACAGCATGTCTAGCAGCAGCTCGCTGCATCCTTGGAGAATATGCTTGTAATGTGTCACTGTTTGACACTGCGGGCTGTCAGATATAAGGACATGGTGTGCCTCTCTCTCTCTCCAGGCTTTTTTGGGAATCTGACATAGCTGTTCACTCTGGCCCAGAACAGCTCAGTGGTATATTAACTCTGACTGGTGCATTCCTGTAAGGAGATTTAAGTCCTGTGCTTTGCTATTCTCTTTGGACATACCTGTGCAGAAGCAGTTACAGTTGTACATATGTCAGGTTCAAGTGGATTAAAAATATATTGCTCTTTCTTTCTTTCTTTCTTATTCTGTAAGCAGCACTACAGAGAATTCCTATTATTCTGGTAGAAAATCTATTCTCTTTAATGAATAAATGTTTTAACCAAAAATANGTACCATTAATCATTTTCATCTCTTCCTCATGGCTCCACTAAATCTTTTTTTGAATCCCACTTTCATAAAGTTACAGTCAGTTTTAATTCCTGTGGGCAAAACATAATGCATAGTGCACTTTTACCTTCTGTATATTTGTTATTATTTTTACATTATTTCACAATGTAACAAT
>VXAL01001813.1:8121-67504 GCA_013399475.1 Chauna torquata
CGTCGAAGACGCCCTTCTCGCTGATAAAGAGTTACTGCGCTTGTCACGGGTGCTGTACTTTGACTTGCAGTGTGTGGTTTTTTTTTTTATTTTCTTTTTAAATCCTGGAGCTAACGTATAGCGCTTGTGATAGCCCCCCCCCTCCGTCTGGCACAAAAACAGTTTTCCTGCGAACAAACTGCAGGAGCTACTGTTCCGGTGGTGTTTTTGGAATTTTAACTTTCTGTAAAATACTTGTTGTTGTTGTTGTTGTTGTTGTTGAACATGTGGTATGCAAATGCAGGGAAAACAGTACTACAAAGTATTTTGTTGTGGTTCTTTTAAGTATTAAAAACACATTTTGCTTTTCTAATAAACCCCATAACCAGATCTTTTAATGTTTTGATATAAATAGCAATTACACTAACTGAGATCCAACCACAAAGAAAAAGAAAACATTTAAAATCGTTCTGAAGAAAAATTTCCAACTCAATTGAGTTCTTCCTTCAAAGAGGAGGGGCTGATGAGGCAGCATCTGTAGCTCGCTGTCTGGTGTTTTAGAACAGTGTTCTTGAAGTTCTCAGTGTGTTGGTATAGTTGCCAATGTTATAAAAATAAATAAAGAAAGATTATTCCAAGAATTAGTGAGGGATCTGAGTGCTGCGGTAGCCTAAGCTGTCAAGAGTTTTATGTGCAAATGCTGTTGACAATTGAAGCATTCCCTGGCCGAACTGAGACCCTCGATAACTTTTAGGTTTAGGTACATGGCTCGGTCGTCTCGTGTATTGGGGCAGCATTCAGGGGTTCAGTTGTATGTGAGGAACTTGCCAAATGCAGCACTTTGTGAGCAAGCAGTAGAGAGGGGCTGCCTGCCTGAGGAAGATTTTGCATCGCCCCCGTTCCTCCTTTTAATTCTTCAAAGCTCCTAGAGAGCTTCGTTGTTGGGAGGAAGGTCAGAGGAGGGCCTGAGTGAGCTGTCACTTCAGGAGGGTGTGGGCAGTGGAATGGCAGTGGATGCCCGTTCCTCCACTTTTTCTGAAGATGCTAGCACTATTATATATCTGCTTTGTTGTGGTATATAGTTGCTCAAGGCTTTTCCTCTGCTGTTTTCCCTGCAGGGAGAGTGAAATGTATTTGTGGAGTACTTGCTTCTGTCTCATTTTTTTCCTTACCAAAGTTCTGCTACTTTCGTTTATCCAAACGTTGTGATCTTTTTTGTTCCTTTGTCTTGCTTGATAGTTCATTTTCCTTCTTCAAAATTTAATGTTATCTCCAAATTCATCTTTCTCACTTTCCAAGTCATTGGAGTGATGGAAAAGCCATCCATATTTATCTTCTGCCATTTTACAGTTGTGTAAGAGCGAGTCGTGTGACCACGTATCCGGAGAGAATATAGCTTTTGAGTAACCCTGGTACCCATTGCTGCCTCTGACTTGCGTTTGCTCCTCTCTATCCTGCAAGGAATCTGTGCACAAAAACTGTTAGGGAAAGAATGACAGCAGGGAAAGTGTGCTCGCTGGCCAGCTTCCTGTGCAGGCAGTTCTCCTGGCAAGAGGTTAAGTTGTATTTGAAAAAACAACCCCCCAAATCCTAACAGGATTAGAAGGAATCATAAAAGTAGTTACCTGTGGATCATAGTACCATTTTTTTCAGGTTCCTCTGATGCAGATGCTTTTACATAATAGTAGACAGAGAAAAGAGGGAAACAAGCAAAGGAGATAGAAGACAAAATGTAAACGTGGCAGGGACAGTCTTTCTCTTTCACCTGACATGGCAGCTGTGATTTAAAATCTCTGTTTGCCCAAAAGACATCTGAAAGTATGTCGGCATGAAAATGAATTGTAGTGTTGCGCTATATGTGGAAAGTGTAGAAAAGACAGGAACCGAGGAGAGAAAAAATGTTTTGCATCTAACTGTCTATACTAAGTAGTGAATGCAATGTGCTAGAAGCGGTCTGTGCAATTTTATAGCACCTAATATTTAATTTCAGAATTTCTATTCCTTTTAATTTTTTTCAGAAGGTTGGGGTGTAGAGAGAAGCAAGCTGCCAGTGATACTTGGTAGTTATTCCGCCATGTTGTATTTTCTTTGGGGATGTAGCTTGTTAAGATGGTAAATGAAGTCTGCTTAAAAGTTAGTTAAGGTGCCATCATTCTTCTAGGAATGTACCGTAGGAATTCAGATAACAGCAATGGCCCATTTCTCCTTGCGTGGTGATTTCTAAATTCTGGTTTGTCTGTAAAAAGACTGAGATATATCTTTGCAACAGTTGTTGTTACTTAGACAAATCTCAGGTTTACCCATGATAGTTATTGGTCTTCTAGCTTTCGGCAGGTCTCTGCTCCTGCTGCAGTTTAACTTTTTTCTTTGCTTTGGGTTGATGTCTTCCCTTGAAGAGATGGAGAAAGAACATAGATGCTTTTTGTTAAAAGGCTACAGCTGGTCATGGCATCATTAAAGAACTGTCAAATAATTACGGTTTCTGATGGTATTCTTACTTACTTGAAGTCCTCGAACTCACATATGGTTGTCTCATTCTAGCAAGTTGCCTCAGCCAGAGTGCCAGGAATAGGCAGAAAAGTAGTTTTTCTTTCTAGAAATGGGGTTATCTTAGGGGGTTATCTAGGGGTTTGTTATGTGGAAGGAGACGATACACTTTTTTTTTTCCCCCCAAATGTATATCTGATACAGAGCGTGCAGTGGAATGTTTTGCCTGTCATTTTCAGATTCATACTTGGGAATAAGCAAGGAATTTTGATTTTTTTCTTTTAAATCAAATTCATTCTTTAGACATCTATCAGAAGATCCAGATGAATATTCCTCAAAAAGGCATCTTTTTATTCTTTCTGACTTTTGAGGAAGAAGAGCTGAAACTTAAGAGAAAGATTGAAACAGGTAAATGTGCAGGACAATATGTATTCAACTAAACAGGCATGTGCCTTTTGTGTAGATATCAAGCCAGAATTTCTTTGGGGAAAACTGAAGAAAACTCAAAAGCCTCGTTTGTTTACCCCTGTGTAGTCTCTCTATTTCTCTGTAGCCGCTTGTTACACTGCTTGGGCACTCTTTCATTGAATTTTGTGTTGCTAAAAGATCTTGCACCTCAGGGTGAGGCTCATGGTCATCTGAAGCTGATCCGAGACTTCACCTCTGCTGAAAAGACTGGTCCCACCCTTTTATCAGCTCCCTGCTGCTTCCCTTGTGTCCTAAGGTGAGTGGCATCAGCTCACTGATTTGTCTGAAGACCAGTCCTGCAAAACAAAACCGTGAACGATTAGCTTTCAGCCTGATCATTGAGCTGATCTGACTTGCAACACAGTCTTGCAAGCCCAGGGGTAAGGCCAGGGAGAGTGTGGCAAGCCCAGCCGAGGGTGGGGGTCAGGGCAGGACAGCCCCTTTGGATGGTGCTACAGACCTGAGGCAGCTGAAGGTCATCATGAGACTGCATCTTGAGCATAAAAGTACTCTGTAAATAAAGAGGGACATCTAATTTCTCGATGCTTCTCTGGAGCAGGGAATCAGAGTTACCCATCTTAAAAAGAAGAGAAACTAAGACACGGAGTAAAAGGAGATTTTTTTTTTCCTCTCCCTGAATATGGTAGTTACAGAGAATGCGTTGATTGCAGTGGCTCAGTAAGCATTCAGTATCTTTGAAAAAACGAGCTTCCAAGCGTGGGACTCATCTGACCATATGTATTGTAGGCATTTGTACCTGATCTTACTGCGTGGGTTTCTCTTATCTTTGGTGTAAAGAAATAGTCATTTCTTGGTGTGAATCATCTCAACCTGAAGCAGGCACGTAATACAGGTCTAATGAACGATGCTCCTAAAGTTCCACGTTTTCCCACTCACTGTAAAGAAAGTCTGAGCTAATAGGCTCAGGTGTTGATGTCAGAGGGGAGGTGAAATTAATTCCTTCCACTATTTGTAGTGTTTTCAAATCGCAGAGGCAAATGAATCCAGATTTCTGTTTGGAGCTCTGGACTAACCTTTCTCATTATCTTGGTAAAACATTAGAACTAATGGTTTCAATAGCCATTTCTTGTTAAGCTTAAGATACATTAAGGTTCTTTTTTGTAACGCCTATTCAGAGATTTTCCTGCTGCTGCTTTTCTTATGATATGGTAATTTTTTTCATGTAAGAACTGTCAGTGTTTCGAGCGTATTTGTAGACACAAAGCATACTGTCATATTCGAAAATATTGGGATGAATTTTCAGAGCAGTTGACCTAAACATTTAGGTACGCAATTTCTGTGCATAGATGCAAGCTTTTGATTTTGAAATACGGCAGTGGTTTTGTCACGCAGTTATTGCTCCACAATCCATTGAAAAACTCCTCATGTGTTGCTGGCACTCAGGCTGTAACTTAATGGACCCTCCTCTGCAGGAGCTGCCTACAGTGATGCTCCTGCTGCTCTCCAGCTGTCCCTTCAGTGGTCCTGGTTCCTTGGGGCCGAGGTAAACATGCACACGATGAGCCCCTTGGTGGTTTGCAGGTGCAGCGGAGGGGCTGTGCTGGGCGCGAGGAGGGGAAGGAGGCCGCCCGGTGAGTGGGGAGATGCTGCCGAGGGAACCTGTCCGTGTGGGAACAGGGTCGCCTACCGGGGACGTGATCCAAAATTAGGAAACCTGGTGTAGTTCCGAGAGAGAAAATCCTTCAGAAGTGCGAAAGAAAACATGGGGATGACTATTCTGCAAAGAGCTCTTTCTCTTTTTTTAATGCATTTTTAAAAAAAATAGTTAAAGAAGAAAAAAGCAGTTTTTGCAGAAGGGATTTACCTGCACTTCTTACAAAATGGTTACCATAATCCTTAATTATCTCTAGGGTCACTTAACCTTTCATAGCAGAGTGTTTAAAATGCCCAAACTGAAGTATTATGTCATTAAGTTCACTGACATCTCTGTGGAAGGGTGTCTGTGTTTTCCACTTCTTGGAGGCTGGTGTAATGGGTATTCTGTTTGCTCCCTGTTTAAGAGATCTTGGTGATAAACAGTGACAATTTATTTGGTTTAAGCTTGGGTTTTTGAGCTTTATATCCTCTGAAAAGTTGTATGTTTTCAAAAGAGTCTGAAGAGTCTTTTATAGTTTTATAGTTTGAAGTTCATCTAAAGAACATGCCACTAGTTGTACTTTTTTTCCCCCGGTGTATATGAGGGTAGAAGGAGGAAGCATGGCTTCCTCAAGGTTGGCTGAAATGTTTTAACTTCTGTAGCAAATGAGGTGAGAATGAGATTGTCAGGACGATAGAGACTAAATTATTGAAGCACTGACTGTTTAAAGTAGCTGTGATATACTATAAAAGGCAAGAGTCTAGCAGTCAAATGTGTAAACAGCACCTTTTTCCTTCCTTGAACCTGGTTTCTCATCGCTTGCTTTATATTATGGGAGCCTGAATCAGTGTAGGAGATACCACAGCCGTTCTCAAAGTGTTAGTTTATGATGCCTCCACCAGAAGAATAATCTATTACCATACAGGATAGTAGAGAGAAAAGCATTTGCAAGAAAGATTAATTGAAGTAATTCATCACTTTAAAATGAAGAAGGTTCATCAGACAAAAATAAAAGCTAAGTATTTCATGTGCCTCTATTGGAATTTGATAACCATTTGTTTTGCTAGAAAATGTATGTGGACTGGGCACCTAGTGCTTGTCTAAAGAAGGAAATTTACCAGTACAACTATGTGCTATAATTATATGCTATAATTATACCAATATAACTCCCTATGGAGACACCCTTATACCAGAATAAGAGTTTTCATGGTCTATCTTATTCTGCTTCCAAAGCACGTGGGCTTAAGTGCAAAAGGGTACTCTTACAGTGGAGTAAGTTTCCACACTGAGTTAGTTATATTGGTATAATTATGCATTTTTTTCCTTCAGTGTAGACAAGTCCCTAGTGTCTTTTCAGCTTTGAACTTTAGTTAAGAATTTCTTGGTTGTGATAAGTGTCTAAGTATTTTCATAGTATGTTTTTATAATGGGGCTTGGGTATTTAAACCAATTACTTAGGCCAATTAACAGGTTCCTGGGTTGTGGATAACAATAAGATATAAAAAGGGATCAAATTCGTGTTCCTAACTGCTTGGATATACCTGCATTCTTCCCCCCCTCTCCCCATGTGGTTTTACAAGTACTCAGTGTACAACACAACAGGTGGAATAGTCTGTGGCTGTATAATGAATGAATTCTGTGTTGGACACTTCTTGTCTCCTGTTTCTCATTATTCCTTGAGTTTTGTTGTGCTGCAGCTCTAATTGCATGCATCTCTAAGGATCACAGAAAGAGGCTTCCTTGATGAAGTTGAAAAAATGCTTCCAAAAATGTTAATTGTTTGGAGAATTACTGAAATTTACTGATCTTCACACAAGACAGTTAGGACCATAATTGACTTTTGCTGGGCCCAAGTTGTGCAAGCAGCAGCTCAAATGGGATGCAGAGGGAAGGCAAGGTGTAGATGCAGGTCTCTCCTGGTCCGTGATGCTGTCAGAGGAAGGGTGGTGATGTCCACAAGATCTTTGGTAGAGGTGATCTCTCGTGCCTGGTACAGTCAGAAGTGCGTACCTAGAGCTGGGTATTGATGTGGTCAGCGCTTTGATGTTGGCCATCTGCTGTGGTTCTCTTCTGCCCATATCTCCTCTGCTGCTTAGAACACAGTGTACTCATCCTTACCTTCACACCTCCCCAAAAACAGAAAGATATAAGCACTTGTTATTTTAGCAGTTTTTGCAAACATCAACATCAATTCCTTAGAAGCAATTTTTCTTATCTTTTACTTCTTACAAAATGACTGGTCTGAAAACATCCCTTTTTTTGTCCCTTTCATTTTCTTTTATCAATATTTCTAGTATGTTTGTAGCATTATAAATTCCATGTTGTCTCATTATGCCAGAAATTGAGGATTATAACTTCAAATGAAAAGCAAATTGCAGAAACAGGAGAAACCTTAAAATAAAATGATGATGTAATAATCTCCAAGTCATGGAAGACCAAGACTGGAAGGGACATCAAGAGGTCATTTAATCCATCCCTCTGCTCTGAGGGAGGATAAGACAGACGTAAACCACGACAGATGTTGCTGTATCCTGTTGTACTGTAGTAGTAAAACACTGAGCAAAAAGGAATGCTGAAAATTCATACATATGCTTTTTCACCCCTCAAAGCTTTGTGCAAGATAGAATTAGTGAGAGGATATGGGGATTCATATAGGATTACGTTAAGCATCTGAGTTGTTTCTGGTTTTTGGAAACTTAGTGCTTTCTGTCAAAATAGTCTAATTATGTTTGTGTAGCGTTGAGTACAGTACCCATTTCTAAAATTAACTGGTAGCCTGCTTTTCAGGTGTATTTCTTCCTGAAATTATTCTTTTTCTGTGTTGGCGTTGTAACTGGTGTCTCATCTTCTCGGGCACTGGGAGATTTAGTTTAACAATGTGTAGCATTTCCTTTTCATATTTGACAGTATTTCTGGTGTATAATCAGTTTGTTTTCCTTTTTTATTTAACTTCTTTTCCTGTGTGAAAGAGATGAGGGGAAAAAAAAAAAAAACCAGAAAAAACCCTAGGGGTGGGAGTGTAAAGGGAGAAGGGGAAGAGTGTACTCAAGAAATCATAGTACTTGGCAGAAGAGCTGGGTTTAGTTATAGTGCCAGGTTAGATATGAAGTGAATAATGTGGCTTTAAGAATTTTTTTCTTTGAAGAATAAATAGAGCATACATTTCAGAGTTTTACGCGTGATATCCGCATCTCTTTAATCCTAAAATGAAGTTTGCAAATGAGCGTTGGGTGAATAACATCTTTCTAAATTGAACAATACCTAAAATTGGAATTGCAGATACCCTGTTGCTAAAATGAATCTTTGGGCTTGTTTGCTCTATTTTGCCTTTTAGTTATATCAGCCGAGAAGCATCTGTCTTTGCTGCTAAATGACCTCTTCTGACTGGGCCAAGTGATTCTGACAGAATGCACCATCTCCAGCCCTCATCAGCTGCAGGAGGGGGTTGCTGCAAGTTGCAGCCTTGGAGAAGGGAGAAAGATTAGATGTAAATACACTCAAATTGCTGTTTCTCTCAGAAATAGCTTACTTAGGCATACACGGAAGATTCCCCGTACCTGTATTGCCTCAGTGATTTTGAAGGGCTGTCATTTCCTTCTCTTTCCTCCCATTTAATTTGATTGTTGATTTTTAACTGTGTTCTAGATTTGGTAATTTTTAGGAAGTTGGGAATACTGTATTTTGGGTTGTGGCCATAGGGGACTCATTTGCCCTGGGTATCCTCTGGCAAGTAAAGGAATTTCTCTGAAGTGCTTTTAGGAAATCTGTGTTGCTGTTTTCAAATGATGGCTAACGTGGCTCTCTTAAAGACTGGGAAGTAAGAGATGGGCATAGAAGTGGAAAGAAGCCAAGAGTTTTCAGGCAGACAAACTCTGAAAGTAATGATTTCTACTGTGGGAGAGGGGAGGAAATCCTATGAATATGGCATGTTCAAGTTTTCCCTTAACTGGTGTTTTTTTGAATGAGAAATGCTGAAGAACTTGATCAGCTTTCCTGCTTTTATACTTCTCAAACCAGATATGTCTTGCATGTTGATCTTTTAATTTAACTTTAAATGGTATGATATTAAAAGAAAATTATGATCATATAGTGAAAACATGTCGTCTTTGTATATAAACTGAAAGTTCTTGATAGTAGCTATACTAAAACCAGGCACTTAATTCTGAACATCCAGGATAATTTATTGCAGAGGTGTTCCTAGCCATGATTAATCCTGCTTCCCTGTTTCTGCATTTATCCATATGCATGCATTATATGCGTGTGTTTCTTTGTGCTGAGGTGCTCTAGGTGCTTTCGTAGTCTGCTTGTGGTTATGGAAGAATTTGTCCCTTTTGGAGAGATTGTGGGAAGAGCACTGGGGACCTGGCAACTTCTGCTGTTTTGAGTGAGAAGCAGGTGAAGTCACTAGGGTTAAACCACAGTTTCATTTGTTTTAAACCTAGGTAAGATTTTTTCCTCTATAAGCCACAGGGAACTTTGTATTAGTATGCAAATAAGTTTTTGGAGGTCTATTCTGTACAGTTCTCTGGGAGTCCTTCCCAAGCCTCTGAAAATTTTTAGGTTTGTTTAAAACCTGTGATTATTGGAGCTGATAATCTTCTTCAAATCATCAAAGTTTTTCTTTTTTTTTGCTACCATTATTTATTTTGCTTACAAAGTGTGTTCGTACAAATACATATGTGTTGATCTGAAGAGTTTGTTTTTTTCTTGAAGAAATCAAAGTTTAAGTCTGAATAGATCCCTTAATACTTTGAGTTTTTTACTTGCTATGTGTGCATCTTGGTAGGGCTGCTACACGCTAAGTACACTTATTGTTCTGTTTAGAATAACCCTCTTACATGCTGTTCTCGCTACCACCTTTAAAGGGAAATTTACAACTCCTGTAATATTTGTCCTTTTAATTCTAAAATCCAGATGAAGCATAATCCCAGGAGTGTTGTTCCGCTGTTGCAATGTAATCTTTTTCAGATGATACATGATTTAGTTGGAAACAAATTAGCAGCTATGCATGCCTAAAGAAAGCAATTTAATAAACAAGATTTTTGTAAGACCTAATCAGAATTGTAAAATGATACTTGGGAATCAGTTGCATTATACAAAAGAGCTGGTGTGAATGTAGGCATGTGTGTGAATTCATGGTTTCCAATCACATTGTTCTCTCAAGTAGTACAGAGGCTTTGACCTTCAGTCTACTGTTTCTTCTGATTTATTTCTTAACTACTAAATATTTTCAATCAATAATGAAAACTTCCACTCATAATTGTAGTTTGTTCTGGTGATTGATTTTAATTTTTTTTAAGCTCCTGAAAAAAGCTATTTCCTTTTCTAATGCTTTAAATCACCTGCTGCTGCTGGTGAATTTTTGTTTGTTTTGTTCCTTCGCAGAAAGTTAGTTTCGTGCTCCTGAGAGTGTCTGTGTTGATGAGGAAGATCATTATAAATGCAAAATAATCACAGGCAGCACTCAACAGAATTGTGTTGCTTGAGTTCCACAATAAGGGTGTCTACCCCCAGACTCATTGCCTCTGTCTAGTAGACCCTTGGACTGAGCTGCTGGTATGTTTTGAACTGGGACAGTGGGTTTTTATGATGTCCAACCAACATGATGCAAAACCATTGAGGTGCGAAGGTTCAAAAAAGAAAAAAAATACACGAGCTAGTTAGTTTCCAGGTAACTATTAATATTTTGTGCTATTTACAACCAAGTTTTTTTCAGTCTCTACAGGAAACAGTTTTAATGTAGAAAATATGTTACAAGAGAAACAGTTTCTTGGCAGTTGGAGAAGTGACAGGGCTTCTGTTATAGATCTGAATTTGCCTTCCAATTATCCTGATCCTAAATATATCCTTTAGGAATTTTGTGTGTATTGGCTCTGGCTAGGGGCTTTCCCCTGTTTTCTTACTTAATTAAAACCATTTCTTACATAATGGGGGAAAAAAAGTTAGGTCTGAAAAGAGGAAAAAGCAAGTTTAATGAATAACCTACCTGGTAAGAGGCTAGAAACCAATGAATACAGCAAGTCAGTGCTTTACACTTCTTTTTAACATCCCAGTCTATCACAGTGTGAGTAGAGTGACTGATTTTTCTTCTTTGTCTGATCTTCTTCTCTTCCTGGTGTGTCAGAGGAATATAACTCTCTGGCAACCATTTCTCAACGGGGGCAGAACTTTCTGAACTTCCCTTAGCTGCAATCTCACGTTACTGCTATGAACAAGGAAAACAACTTACTGCTTTGTTTGCCTGGTGGAGTTTTCCATTCTGTTATCCTTTTATGCCTCTTTATCCCAGTGTCCTATCTATTTTGCGAGTATTTTTTTTCCTTCTGATTTTATTCATCATGAACTCGGAGACCTGCAAAAAGAGATGAAAATTGCATCAGTCTCGTCATACCAAAGCAACCTGTGCTGTGCGCATGGCAGGGAATGGCAGGACACTTGGCAGAGAGCAGTGTCAGGTAATCTTTGACAGCTGTCAGGGATGAGAGTAGGAGCTTGGGGGTGGGGAGTTGTGTTTTCTGGAATATCCCCTAGATTCTAGTGCTGTCCGGATTCTCATTGATCCTGGAATTGCATCTGGTGAGGTCCATCACAAATGCCAGCAGCAGGTACAATTCACTTTTTGAAGAGTTGCCACTTGCTTCTTTTTGTAATACTGTAGTCTCAGAGCATGGCCTAGGCATTTTAATTCTTTTTTTTTATTTAGGAGTACTTGATGCAATCTAGTGCATAAGGTTGAATTTGAGAAGTTGAGGGGCTTATTTTTGGAGTTACCTTGGAAACAGGTCTTTTTCTCAAAGGGATTAATAGTGTTCCAAGTGATCTAACTGAAGCTTAAGGGGTGTGTGTGTGAGGGTGGGGTTGTATTTTTTTTTTTTTAAATGAAAGTTTCCAGACACTTTTTTCCTTTTGAAGGTAGCTTTCTGAAAATCTAGAGTACATTGTTAGAGCCCATGATGTGATTTCTCCCTTTAAAAACCTTTCGGAGTTTTTCTCTCCCAAAGCCTACCATTTCTGACTCCTAATCCTGTTTCTTGTGGATGATAACTGACATCAGTCTTCCCCAAAGTCTTCACATCTTGTTCCTTGTTAAGAGTGCATATAATACTTGTCATTATGAGAGTGAAAACCCAGTCGCAGAAAGGTGAAGTGTTGTGCTCGTGTTTGCATAGCAGGTCAGCTGCTGAGCCAGGAATAGCAGCCCTGTCTCATGACTCAGTGCCCCAGCCGCTGGCTGCGCGGCCTCTCCAGAACAGCGGGCTTTTCCAAGAATGCAGCAGCTATGGGGCATAGAGGTAGCTGCAGCAAGTGTGGGAGCTTTGCTTCCAGCTCCAGTAGGGCTTCGAGGCTCACACGTAGCTTAAAATACTGGAGGAGGAAAAACAAACAAGCAAACTTTAAAGGACGTCCCAGATAAGAAGCTCTGTAAAGTTCTGGTTTCCTTTGGTCTGTTTGAAAACAACAAAAAAATCTAGTTGAAAATAACTTTCCATAAGGTTGTGGATGTGGAAAAAGTTCCACACGTTTGAAAGTCAAACTCTGCTCTGCAAACAACCTTAGAGTGGCCTGTGATTAAATCTTTTGTATATTCAACAACAAACTCATTTTATGCAACCACAACTATCATAAAATTGAATTAAATGGACCTGCTTCTAAGAAAAGAGACTGAATAGCTGAGTACTACGTTATTCAATGAATGGAAAATGGGGAGGCTGTCTGAAACTGATAGGAAATGGTTTTAACATTCTATCAGGCTAAAGAGCAATTCTGTAAAATCACTGTATTTGTTTCCCCCCTACCTCCCCGCCCTCAATTTTTAAATAGCAGTGCTCTTCATACTGTCAGAATTCAGTGTTGTGACACCCCTACTCAAAAGTTATGACAGCAGTGTAATGACAGCTACTGCCTCTTGAGAATCAATCAGGCAATTAATTTTGTAAATGAAATGCTGATTATACAAAGCTTCACATGAGAGGCCCAGTGATTAAAATCAATTTAACAAATTGTTTCAGGTGGGACTTGATTAATAATTTGCCATAAATGCTGAGGATATATGACCAGCATACCTTTTTGTGTGTGTGTTAATATAGAACTATATATAACTCTTGGAGTGGAAAAAAAAATCTGCAGCTAACTGCAGTACGTACTTTTGGCTTGTGACCTAGTTGTGATGGGCTGCACATTTCTGTGGGTACACTGTTTTCCCCAGTGTTGGTAATGTCAATTTCTCAGCTAGTGCTTTCCTCAGTGATTAAATACATCTAACCTTTAATTTTATTTTTGCTGATAAAGCCAAGTAACTGAGAAAGTGTATTCAAATCCGCTTGAATATTTGTTAGGTTTAGGAACATTTTTCCTTAAAATCTGGAACTGTTGCGGATTTTTTTTTCCCCCACTCTTCCTCCCTTCTGTCACTTACTGGCTCACAGGCCTTTGTATTTTCCCCTCCTACTCCAGGACGTCTCCGCAGGAGCCTTCCTGCAGCATTCCCCTCCTTCCATTCGAGGCTGCTCTCTGCTCCTTGCCTGACAGGCACTATTTTTAGTACATCCTTTTCTGTCCATCTAACCCTGTGTTTGTGTAAGAGCTGTACAAAGTAGGTAAGGAAATTTTTTTTTGAGTTCCAGATGGCAGCCATGCACAGTGAGTGAAGGTGTTTACTTGTCTAGGAAGCTGAGAACCTCTTTGCCAGACAAAATAGAAGTAACTGGTATTCTGGGTGGGGTTCTTCTTTTTTTAACTTACAATTTTCTGAGTTTATGAATGGATTTTCTCTTCCTTGTTGAGCTGCAGTGTTGGCTACTGAGGAGGCCTAAGGGCTGTGACATCCTCTGATGAATCTAGCCTGAGAACTTCAAGGTACTGTTTTCCCTAGCTATGTGCCTTGCTCTCCTGCTGAGGGTTGTGATTTAGGTAGCAGAAATGGCAGAATGAGAAGTTGGAGCACGTGAGACGTGAGCACGTGCCAAAGCTGTTGTATTGGTGCAAAACCACCCTACGCTGACAGTTTTAAGTTCAGATGCTAGACTATGAATGGAAGTATCTAAAGCATGGCCACGATCTGGCAACAAGGGGGACAGGCAGCTGGAAGCAATGACGTGTCGGATGGTTGCAGACAAATTCCCTGGAAGATGTCTGTGAAGACCCCTAGATTCTGCTGCACTAGAAATTACTGATAACTTGCTGGAGAGCACTTCTGCAGCAGGAAGCAAGAGCTTTTGCATGTCTAAAGGAAGGTGGTCTCCTTTTAGAAGCATCTCAGCTGGGGAAAAAATAAAGATGGGAAGATAATTCCCAGGTCCTCCTGGAAGAAGTGCGGGATTAGGAAAGTAGGTTACAGACGAAGGTTGAAGCTTCAGGCGTGATGGAGAAGGATGATGTCTTGAGTTGACTTGAGAGCAATCAGCGTATTGCTACCTGTATGTCAGTAGTTGGCAGTGACAAAAGCAACTTGAAGGGCAGCACTTCTGAGCTGTATGGCCATGTGAACTTGTCAGAGACAGGATTGTTTTGGCCTTCAGGTGTGATAAATGTGTATAATTACTTTTTGATGTTGTCTTAACCTTTGCTTGCACTCATAGTGGCAACATGAAGAGATTACTTGTGTGTAGTTCATTAAAAACAGGTTTTTTTTTCCTTACTGTGTTTGTTGTGATTTGTTGTTTCAGTAGTCATTTTACATTTATCTGTCTACAAAATAATAACTGGAGGATAGTTGTTTCATTGACCTTCCAGTTTTTAGCTAGTGTTAAGGGAGACCAAGAGGAAAACTAGAAAACAAGCATACATATGTCCTTATCCCCCACCCTGTGGAGACACTTGCCTGTATTATTATTTGTAAAAGTTCTAGTGGAGAAGTAGTTGATTTTTGGTGGGGCGTAGCTTTGCTTTTCTCCTCTTCCCCTTTTTAATTATGTACTTTCTGTTTTGAGTGGGAAATTCTTGCTGATGTCTGCCTGCAGCTGAAATCATGTAGTATGCAAAGCCTTTAAGACAAGGAAAATGAAAATTTTTGTTAAATCTCTGCTAGTATATGCTTCTTCATTCACTGGATTTTCCTTCATCATAGGTTTATGTTGAACTTGGCTGTTTGTTCTTGCTTGTTCCTTGCTGTATTTGTGCAACTGACTTTTTTTTTTGCTTTATTAGAGCACAGATAGTAGACTTCCTATTTGAAAAAACAGGAAGCATGTTTGCCAGTCACCTCTCAGATTTTAATGTTAATATAAGGCAGGTTTTAATATTGCACATTCATACCTTCTTATAATTGCTTGCATCTTTCTTAAATGGATATTTAAAACACATAACGAGTTGTGTTTTGATACTCATGCTTTTGTCGTGTAAAAACGTTGGCAGAGGAGTCCTTGTACATGTTCGTACAAATGATGGCATTATCTAGGAATGGATTATCTTTTCCCCAGTTGCGTCCTCATGCCAGCTGTGTCATTGTATTATAGTGAATACTTGTGATTATCTCTGGCGATAAATTTGTAACTTGGTGCCTGACCTAGAGCTGAGAGCTCCATGCCCATCTTTCTTGGAATGTCGGTAGCTGATTGTCAGCTGTCTTTACTATGAGGTTTCAAGGCTTTCGTATTAATAAAGAGGCTTTTTTTTTTTTTTTAATACTGAGACAGAAGCTTTGGCTGCAGATCAATGAATAAACAAAGAGTTATTGTATTCAGTAGCTCCAGGAGTTTAAGGGCAACCCTATTGGAGAGTGTTGAGTTCATGTTGTTTTCTTACAGGCACAAATGATGTAGCATTAGTTGTTGGGATGCACTCTGGCTTACAGTCACTTTAAATTGCTGCATTTGCTGTTGTCAGCTGAACCAATGCTTCTTTCATTTTTTTTTTTTAAACAAAAAAACACACTTTCTCTCTGAAGGGTAGTTGTATCTCATGTGAATACTCGTGTCTTGTAGTGCATTGCTGTATCTTCCCCGTGTAGGAGGTCTATCGTCTTGTCTGAATCCCACTGTGACCTTTGTAAAGTGTCTCCCACTCTTCCCTGCCCCAGGACATCAGTGGTGGGGTTCTTTGTGACATCTTTAAACTGCTAAGTTACATTTTTGGGACTGTGACCAGTATTTTTCATATTCGTAAATGTCTTGCAAATAGAGATTTGGCATTAGAAGGGGAACATACGATGATAACTCAATAGCATATATAATACACAATGTAAAAGGAAGAGCCAGTATATCTTGGTCAGACAGCTGCTGAAGTGTGTACCCTACCTTAGATCTGAGCAGGGACAAGATATCCGGGAAAACACTGGTTAAATGATTAGAGAAAACAGTGTTTTTTTTCTTTCTATTATTTAGGAAAGGTAAAATTGAATCTCCAGATACTTTGGGGAGAAGGTGATTCATTTGATTCTTTTGGCTAGGGGAAGTGGCGGTGAAACTGAGTTTACAAGTGGGTGTAAATGTAAATTTTTCCACTTTTGCTTATAGCAGTGATGCTGAGTTTATTCCTTCATTTACACAAAACATTGAGAAGAGGAGCGGGTAACAGAAAAAGTTTATCAGTTACTATCTGTAGGCAGTGTTGGCTTTTCTGCATCTTACCTTAATGGTGGGACTGTCAATCTAAAGACTGGTGATGAAACCTTGACCCTGTTGAAATCATTAGCAAGCCTTCCATTGGGTGTTTTAATGTGCTCAACAAGACACATAATAGGCAAGGACTCTTATGAAATGCTCTGTTCTTACAAAGCCTGGTAGTACATGTGCAAATGAATCTGATACTGACATAAGTTAGGCACTGTAATAAAGGGGTTATAAGTTATTATATTACTGCGGACTCAAGCAAAGAACAAGACTGAGGTATTTTGAGGAACTGCAGATCTATGCAAAGTTTTAAATGAAATCCATCAAGTTGAAGAGGAGGAGCAGAGTCAGAAGTAAAATTCAGAATCCACTCAGGCTTGCCTGGCAGGGTATGGCAGTAAAAATTAGGATGAGCAAACTAAATTGGCAAAAAGGTAATGCATATTTCTCTAAAGGAACCAAAAGGAAATAAATGGTTATTGATGACTGCAATGAGACTAAAATAAAACCAAAAAGTAATTAAAATTTTCTAATACAGCATGTGGTAGAATTAAGAAAAGGCATGGAAGATGTGAGAATATACACAGCATCCATTCATGATAATGTATGTCTAATGGGATTTAGAAAAATACAATGCATTTATGACATTTTTTCCAGAAGTGTTAGAGAGTGGGTGTGGAGGGGTTGGTTGTTGATCCCCAGAACATGCAGAGATTAATACTTGTAATGACCCTGTCACCCAAAACTTGTCTTCCAAAATTGTTGGAACTAATGTTAAAAAAAAATACTTGAACTTACAAATGTTAAAGGAACCTTCAGATGGGATTATAATACATATTTCTGAACTAACAACTCTGACTTTTCAAAACAACATGGATGAGAGAAACTATAAAAATGAAACTTCAAAAGAATGCTAAAGCTGAAAACTCTGCATGTGTTAAAGTTAGAAAAAGTTGTAATTAAATTTTTACCTCCACTGTACAGGGCACGCAGTACTCAGTGAGCAGCTGTTTCTTCTGTTAAGTGTATGGCTCCAGGTCTTTCGTCTTTCTTACCATACACTGTTTTCTGAAGACAATTTGTGCTTTTTTTTTTTTTAGAGAGTTTTCTATGGTATTGATCACAGTCATATTAAATTCTAAAATTGCCTCTCTAGTGAAGAAGTAATGATTTTTTTTTTTCATTTTTTAGTTGGGAAACTGAGTCATTCCTTTAGGAAGTTTGAGTAGCCTGTTTATGATGGCTGTAGGTCAAATTTTCTGCAACATGCAATTTTTCAAAACACCTTCAAAGCACATCTCATAAAGTTCAAAAGTAGTTGCAGTTGTATGAAGCATTTCTGCAAATTAAATCGCATGACTTCAAGTCAGGAAGTGAGGGGTGCATTAAACTGGTACGTTTTGCAAATTTGTTGTTTTAGTAATATATTCAGGTAAAAACTGTGGCAGATGGAGGGGTAAAATCCACTTCTGCCTGAGCGGCACACAACCACCTGAATCATAAGACCAGCTTTCCTCTTCACACCATCTTCTGCTTTGTTTGCTTCCCGTCTTCTAACTAGTACAATAAATGGAGCATTTGGTGCTGTAGCCCTCAGCAGCCCCCTTCACTGCACCGCTGCTGACCAGTCCCTAGAGCAGGCCCATCCAGTGCCTGTGGCGAAAAAAGAGGGACCACGTATTTAAAGACTGGTACAGTTACATCCGTGAAGGAGACAGCTTAAACGTTGTGAGGGCAAACTAAATTCCATCAGTTCTTAACAGAAGTTAAGAACTCCGTGTGTGACTGCCGTGGTAATGTTTCTTAAAGCTGGGGGAGAGGGAGGCAGCATTGTCAGTTGCTTGGTTTCGTTATGCCATGCAGAAATGTGCTGGCAGCCACTGGGTCACTGGTAGGTGTCCTCACCTTTACCTGCACTGCGTGGGCAATTGTGAGTGCATCAGGATGGAGTCAGTAACAGCAGTGGGAGGTTGCCACCCTCCATAGGGACCAACCAGTGCATGGGACGGGATGTGCATCCTCACTGGATCGCATGTAGCAGTTTTCTGACGCTAGAAGATTGCTGAGACTTCTCTTATACTTAGGTTTCCTTTCAGGTTTTGTTTGTTCTTCATGTGGTATTTATGATAAAGTGTTCTCCAACTGTGGGGCAGGCCTCCCTGCCTGTGCTTAAGCATGTTTCAAGTGGGTGCAATGCTGAGTTAGGCTTAGTGTCTCCATCATGACCACCTGCCTCCTCGTGCTCTTCGGGAGAAGAAAATAATAGGGCAAAGATGGACCATCCTTCTCTGCCATGGCTTTGGATCCTCTTACTTAATGCCACAGTCTTCTGCAGTCCTAAAGATGGTCAGAGGACTTTACTGTACTGCTTCTTACTGTTTCCCCGAGGCCTTGGAGGGGAACAAGCAGCACTGACAGCAAGGGTGGGTCTCTCTGGCTTGTCCCAGCCACTTGCTTGGTCGTATTTACTGCTTTCATCTTCAGTATCTCCAGTCCTTGATCCTATGCGTCACTTGCAGCGTCCACAGTAAGTTCTGAGTATGCCCAGGTTCCTCCTTGCCCATGACCCTTGTTACCTGTATCCACTGACCGCAGCCTTCTTGGTTTTAGCACCGTGTGGGTCACCTACAGCCCACAGTGACTGGAATTCCGGTAACAGCTCAGGCTCTTCATCCCTCTGCCTTTCCGAGCCTTCATCTCACCCAAGGGAAAAAGGAGCAGCTCTCCTGGAGAGGTCAAAGAGAAGCAAGAGCTGAAGAGACAGCAGGCTGAGGAGAAGAAAGGAGGGAAGGATGGAATGGCAGGGAAGGCTCACTCTCCAAACCAGCTAATGAACAAACAGAAGACCTCTACCGCCTGGAGGTGGAGGTCACTAGTCCAGTGGACAGAGACTCCGCAGCCTATATCCATTTAACCTCCTGACTTTGTTTCCTCCTCTTCCCTTCTACTCTTCCTGCCCCAGTTCTGTCTCCACTGCTTTTTTTAACCCATTGTCCTTTCTTTGTCTGGTGAATTTCAGGCCGCCTCCTTACACCTTGTAGCTCCTCTGATCCAGTGTCGCTGTGCTCTGTGCAGCTCATGCCCTCTGGTTTCCTCCTCTACAACTCCTAAGAATCTGGTGAAATTCGGGGGTTCTTAGGGATACATGTCTTGCATTTCCCTAAAATCCAGTGTCACCCTGGCAAATTAAAATCCTGTCCCAAAACATGGTATTCAAGAGGTATTTTTAAGTATTTTATGTAAGAACGTAAACGATGTATTCTTCTGTGACCTCATTCTAAGGCATAGCTGAACTGTTTCAGCTGAATTTTTCAGAGAATTTCAGCCTCAGGCATACATATGGCCTGGAAAATTTCAGCCTAAATGCTTGAAGTTTGGCAAAGTTTATATCCACCTGAAAATAGTCTTCATAATGGAAAGTGTCAGATTGTTTTAGCTGTAATTGTCTGCATCGTTTATAGTTCTGTTTAAGTGTTGGATGTGGAACAGAAAATATTACATTCAAAATTAATTAAAATTGAATTTGAGTAAATGTAGTTATAGGAGTTGAGACCTGGAAACAGTGCTCTGAAACAGAAGATGGTGGCAGTAAGCGCTGCTGTTGGGCTTCATGAGAATCTTATGAAGGAAACCCAAAACTTGCTTTAAACAAGGATTTACGTTTGAGGAAAGGAACGAAACAGGTGGTACACAGAATGAACATGAAAACATGGAAATAAACACAAAGTATCTTGGTCTACAGAAGGGAAATTTAAGTTGTCCCCGGGAATGTGTAAGAAGGTATCTCAGGTTCATCTGCTAAACCTTTGTCTATCTGTTTTCAGTTAAAAGTTTGAGAGTGCACAACGGCCTAAGAAAAAATGAGTGCATTGCTAGGGGTCAGGCAGCCTGAAGTGGCTGGGGAACCGTGGATTTTGAAAAGTATGAAATATAAATAGTAAATTATCTAGGTACATTTAGTGGTGAAAAACAAACTTCTAATCTGGCCACAAAAAAAAGCCAAATAATAAAGGGAAAATTGCTGAGGAACACTCACCCAAAATTAGAAGTGAATGTGCAATTCTCAATGGTGGCAAAAAAAAAAAAAAAGACCACTTCTGAAGTGAATGGAGGTGTCATGTGAGAATGATATTAATTTCCACCTGTGCAGGTGTAGAATGGCCACATTTGGAATGCTATATTTGATTTGGGTCACATTTCTAGCAAATAGGTATTGGTGGAAGTAGGGAAAGGTGGTGAAAGCAGTGAGAAGGTTTGAGTTACTCACTTGCAAGGAAGTAGTAGTAAGAACAACATATAATTGTTTGTTAAGCAGTGACTACTTTAAAGGGTACATACCCATGTGTATTAAGGGGAAAAAAAAACAGTGTTTTAGTGGTATAAAGAGCAATAATGGAAAGAAATGGGGATGGGAGTGGGAAAGTAATTTATTATCATAATAACTATTACATCAAAATATATTAGCCAAAAAGGCCTTGTAAAAGTTGTGTTACATAGGAGACTTTAAAATGGAGCTGGTCAACAGTACGCTATAGGAAAACATGTACTAAATGTGCCATAGGAAGGAATCCTGCTCCTGGAAGGAGAGTGGACTGGTTGGATGAATTAATAGACTTTTCTGGAGAAGCAGGGGGACATGTCTCATTAAGATGAAATAGTGGTAGGCTTTTAAAAAAAACAACAACAACAACAACAAAAAAAACCCACAACTTTTTCTTGTTTGAATGTAACTGTTTTGCACTCAGGAATTAAAAAGTGAGTGTCATATTAACAATATAATGCTGCTGCACTTGAAAAAGTATATTTTTTTTTCCGGTTCAGTTAGTCCTCAGCAATAAAGCATGAGAGTAATGCCACACAATGGTTGACACCTGTCCTGAAACTGTTAGAGTGCTTGGTAAGTCCTGCCAAGACGTCTAAAAATAAAATTTCCATCCCTTGCCTCCCATCCACCTCCATCAGTGATTTCGGTTTGGATTTTCTGAGATCTGTTAAGGAAACAAATAAATATCCATGTAAATTGTGGGTTATGACTTGCTTGGTGTTCTGGAAACGTATTAATGCGCATGACAGTAGTATGAAAGCTCTGAAATACAGCATTCTGTATGCATTGCACTTTTTGGAAACTTTCTTTTCTTTACCCTTGCCCTTTTTTTCCAAGGAAAGAAAACAGACATTTTCTCAAGGTTGAATGGCTTGCCCATTACTTCTATCTCTCTTGCTAGACATGATTTCATGTATGTTTACACACTGAAGTCAGTGTTGCTAATCAGTTTACAACAGTGTACTTAATTATTTCTTGAGCTGGAATTTATCATACCTGTCTTTTTTAGGTGAGAGACAACATCTAAATTTGAGTGAAAAGTGCATTTTTATTTTTAAATGTAATGGAAGTCTCAAACGCGCTGTTCAGAAACTCATCCAATTAATGAGAGCCATAGTATGGTACTTTGCCTGTTTGCATGCCGTGTTGATTTTTGATGTTTTTGAAAGAAAGGTGTAAAGCATTGAGAAAACACCTGTATGATCTGCCTGCAACAAGTGTGACTGTTCTGAACTGTTTCTTCCAGTATTTCTAAACTAGTTCTTTGCTTGTGTTCAATAACAGGGCAGTCCAATGGATCCAATGGTCATGAAGAGACCTCAGTTGTACGGCATGGGCAATAACCCTCACTCTCAGACGCAGCAGAGCAGCCCCTACCCCGGGCAGTCCTATGGCCCTCCCGGCCCCCAGCGCTACCCCGTGGGAATGCAGGGACGAGCCCCGGCAGCCATGGGAGGAATGCAGTATCCGCAGCAACAGGTTTGTGGAGGGTTTTTCTCTGTTGCTTTGGTTTCCTCCCTCTCTGACATCTTGGTAGTGCAGAGGGTGCAAGGAAATAATTCAGAGATAAGTATGTCTCTTCCAGAAGGAGGGCAAAGGACTGTTACAAAAGTAAATATCTTGTGTTCTCAGCGTAAATGTTTTCTGACTCTGGACGGTCAGAAAAGGGTTAGGTTAGTTTGTTGCTGGTATCTTTTTAGAGAGGGAAATGTCAAACACCAACAGTTTTCTTTTTTCTCAATTGACATCACTTAGCCTCGTATGTTTCTGTAATTTTATTTTATTTTTTTAATTCTTTTTCTGGCTCAAGACTTATTTATCTATAAGATGAAAACTTAGAGTTGATATCAGCACAGTAAGACTAGCATTGTCCAGTGCATGTGAACATGTTGCTTATTTACATCAGCTGTTCTTTTTTTTGTTTGTTTCTTCCCTCCTCCTTTTGGTAGGACTTTTCTGTAGCTTTTCCTATTTTTTCCCCTTACTAACTCTTTCAAAAGTTAGGCTAGTTTTTTGGTATTGAAGGAGATAGAAATGTAAGAATCTCCTTTAATCTACTTGGATTTCACTGCTGATGATGATCTCTTCTGCATTTTTTCCTGCCCTTTTAAAAGAAGGTTAATTACAGTGTCAATACCATATATATTAATGAAGATACAGTAGTTTTCTAGAGTGGGAGAGAAACAAATTTATCCTGAAGGTATGTTGGCAAATTTTTGCTACTTTTTTTTTAGGATTGTGAGAGTAGGCAATAGGAGTTCTGTACATTGTCATGAGCGTAGCAAGCTAATAACTTGATGATTAATGGGAAGTGGCATTTTGTTTTGTGCAGCTTACTAGTTGCAAATCAGTTTCTTTTTATGTCACTTATTGTTAAATGTGGAGAAGAAAAGAAAATTATGGTGCCTGGCAAATTCTAGTTATTACCTGTCCACTGGTAGAGGATGTTCATCGGGTGGTTAGTTAGCTAATAGTTTCAAATACACCAGTTGAGCGAATAGTACTTTTATCAACAGTTTTCATTTTTGTTCTTTTCTGTTGTTAAATAGATATTCACTTGTAAGGAAGAGGTCATTTAGTTTAGAGATATCAAACAGATTTGATTGCTAGCTTAAGACAGCACAGCGTTTTGTCAATCGTAAAGGAGGAGAAACCGGTAAAAGGAGGCTTTATTTCTTTCTGTGTGGCTGTAGCCAAAATAAAGTTATTAAAACATATTTTTAATTTTAAAATGAGTTATCCTGCGTTATGTGGAGATGAGTGTTGAATTTTTGCTTCATTTGCTAATTGCTTGATAATTGTAAATTATCCGTCAGCAGGCAGTGACCTGGCACAGCGATTGGCTGCTGGCCCTATCTGTCTTCTAACAGCATTAATGTAATTGGCTGAGCAGCAGCACAGTTCTGAGCACTAATGCTCTTCAGGGAAAAAGTGAGAGGATAATTATGACATTGAATTTTTATTGAACGGACATCACCACCTAGGCATGATTTTGTTTTGGACAGCCTCCAAAGCTTTGCGTGTTTGGTTTGTGAACCTCTAATGATCTGAATCCAGTTCTTTTCATATTGCTCATATATTACCACCTTTCTACAAAGGATTAAAATGCAGGAATGCAGGTTTGTAAATTGAATTGCCAACTTACCAGCTGAGTGGTAAGTTGTCTTTGGCACAGGATGCCACAGTTTGATTCCTGGCTGGATTTTTACTCCTGTGACATGAATATTAAATAAGGAGAGCCTAGCTATGCTTGTTAAAATTGGCTGCATAGCATGTGCCTAATTCTAGATATAATATCTATAAAATAAATAATATTGCCAAAAGTTTCAGATGATGAATCTCAGCAATTTCTGAAAATTGGAGTCCTTTACAGTGTTGCATTGAATTAATAAAAACCACAAGACATTTCCGAAAACTTGATCAGTTAAATAATACTGGGCATTTAACATGTACCTTTTTTGGTTTTAGGTACTGTGCAGAAAGGGCTTTGGGTAGGTGGGTTATGGAGGTGGAAGTGCCACACTGTAGGAAGGGAGGGAAATATATATGAGGGAGGTTGTTCTTATTTTAAGTTACAGTTTGCTGTTTCCCAAAGATAGCTGAGGGTGTCAGTTCCGTTTCCGTGGATGGAGCGAGCAGGCTTTTTGTTAGGCTGTGAAGATACATGAATTTTGAAGAAGACCTTGAAATGTTAAGTTATGGCTCTTTGTCACTCAGTGCCATGGCTTGAGGTTAGAGCTATGGGACTTGACAGATTTTAACTTGCAGGCTCTGCTGCAGGACACTGCAAGTGGAGAAGGAGATGAAAAACAACACCCTAATGATCCAGCTAAAATTAATGGAAGTGTCGGAAAGGAAGATAATCGCCTAGATGTAGGTAGCTGGTGGGGTCATGTTGCAGCAGGGAATAGAGTACTCCTGTTGGAAGCCCTGTGTTGCAGCCTGCAGCCCAGAGGTGGAGGAGAGGCTCACAGGAAGGGAGGCCTCTGGCATAAGAAAGATTAAAGAGTGGAAAAGATGAAATGTTGTCAGGTGCAGTCATTCTGCCTATCTGCAGCATAGGTGTTGAGCATAGCCTGCTAACCTGTTGAAAAAATGGTCTCTGCATAACTCAGCAGACATTTTCTTAGGACTACTGTTTGTTGTAGGCAAGCCTGATAGCAAACAGGAAGGTGCAGATAAAACTCCAAATTTCCTTAGAATCCTGTGTGGAAATGTCAGGATGTTGAAGAAAGTGCTGGAAGTATGGGATATGTTCTATGAAACGGCTACAAACAATGCTATGAAAAGAGAAAACAGATCTTCTAAGCATTTGAGCTTGAAACACGTCTCTCATGAGTTAATTAGTGGAAGGCCTCAGAAAAAAACACTAAACTGTACTTGAAGTGCAGTCTTTTTGCATTACTAATATAATAAAGGTGAAAGGTTGAGATATGTATGTAGGCATATAGGAAAGAAAGGTAGAACTGTGATGTTAGGGATACCCCAAGATTTCCTTTCTTCCTAACACTGGACAGTAAAGATCCAGAATTACCACATGAAGATGCGTGATAGCTTGTTGCAGCACAATGCTAAGTGATTCAGAGAATGCCACAGCGTTCTGTGAGATTTTAGAGGCATGTCCAGTTAATTCAATATGAGTCAAGTAAATATGTAAAGCATTTGGACTGATTTTGGTAAAATTGTCTTAATGGGTTAGATTATTAAAAATTTTCTAAGTGTACCTGCATAAAAAGGCAAGTATAAGAAAAGCTATTACTAGAAGAGTCTTGTGCTTTGTTTATATGTTGCAGACTTGAGTTTGTGTCTCTTTTGGCAGAAGGCAATAGATATGGTCAATGAATTACTTAACAAAGGTGGTTTCTTAATGTTGTTAGGAAGCTTAGTTGTTCATCTCTTCTCCTCCCACTGAATGGAGAGGGAAGGGGAAGGAGGCAAGGCAAAGCTGGCAGCAAGTTCACCTGTGTCTAGGTTGTCCGTTTTCAACATGATTGAAACACAAGTTGCAACAAGGCCAGTGTTTGCATCCCAGGGTTTTAAAATGCTGGTCTTGCATTTAAATCTTAATACTGCTACCTCATGTACTGTCTCGTGGTTTGCATAGGAGGAATGTAATTTTAGGATTACTAGCACTTCTTACCCAGGACATCTGGGAGATTACAGTGTAAATGTGAAAACAGAAAACAAAAACATACTTTCAGGTTTAGCTTTCATTTTCTAAGCTCTCAGATATTTCTTGGAGTTGCAAAGAGGTGGTGTCAAAATTAAGAAGCCTAATATGCAGGGATTCTTAGCACCTGCATACTTCAGGCATAGTTTAGCAATACATTTCACTATAGGGTGAACAATAAAAACTAATTATAAAGACAATAATTTCCTTTTCATTTAGCTACCTCTCCCTCCCCACCTTTTGGACCTTCACTCAGCCAGTTGTGATGCCCTGATCAGTTTTCCATTTTTGATTCTGATGGCCTTTCAAAGTGTTTCTGTGCTCCTGTGCTATGTGCTGTGGGAAGTGTTCTGATACTTTGTAAAAACATTTGTGTTAAACCTAAAAATACCCCAGAGTACTTATTAAAAGAAAGTTTGTCTGCCATGGTCTGATGTTGCTTTTTCATGTTAATAGCATGTAATACTTTAGTTTGTGCTGACTTTCATTAAGCTTAAAAATCAGCTCCTTGAAATATGCATATATAGGTTTTAGAAGTTTGTAGCAAAGTCTGAAGGCTTGAATTTATGAATATGTTTGAAAGAATTGAATGCTATGATGTGCCTGTTTAATCAGATCATCATTGCCTAATTGATTTTTTTAGGATGCATTAAAAATTCTTGTGTACTTGATGGACTGGAACAACAACTCATTGTGTAAATAGGATTATGTTGCTATAATGCATGGTAAATTCCTTTATGATGGATAGTTGCATGGATATGTACAATAGCTATTCCTAATAGTTGTTTAAAATACAGTATTTCAGTACTTTTTCATTTCAATACTGATCATGCCGTTGTTTCAGAGCTTTGAGCCTGCTGGCACTAAGTCGGTTATGAGATTTGAGCCTCAATCTGTTCTTTCTTTTTCACTATATAAATATTGTAGACTGCAAGTGTGCTAGTCACTTGTCCCTTTCACATTTCTTATATTCTTGATTTGCAGAATGCAAAAATGAACCTTATCAGTGTCCTCAATTTTAAAAGTGGAACTGTAAATATTCAGAGAAATATTTTTTCTCTTTTTTTGTACAGATTTTTTTGAGGATTAAGTGAGAAAAAGTTGCTGCTGTTTTTTCGTTCTTTCATTCGTTCTTTCATTCGTTCTTTCGTTCGTTCTTTCGTTCGTTCTTTCGTTCGTTCTTTCGAGGTCTTATGTGACAGGTTTTGACTTGGAGTAACTTTTTTTTAAAGGTGCAGGGAAGTTATAAAACCTCTGGGAATGTGCCGCAAAGATTTATTGTAATGGAAACTGCAAGTCAACCGGAACTATAGCAGCACCAATGTGATTACCTCATTTAGGAAAGGGTTTACAGTCCTCATATTGGGTAATGTCCCAGATTGGAAATGTCGAATTTACGCCAAGGAAATCAATTGGCTGTTGGCTTGGCAGGTAGTTTTAAAGCTAGCAAGCACAAATGTGTTTACTATTGGGTGGCTGGTTGTGTGTGTTACTTTCTGAAATCGTTTTAATTCTATAAGATTGAAGTATGCCAAGAAATTGAGTCTGATTGTAATGTTTTGCTGTGAACTATTAACTTAAATGTAGTGCATGCATACGGTGAATGCTAGTCAAGTGATGCATTTGTTGTCTTGTGTGTGTGTAATTGCCTTCACCAGCTAGAGAATATTGAATAGATTGCAGTTTTTTGTGCTCCTGAGCAGCTTTTAGTGTAGATGATGTTGGTATTGGTTAAGGGAGTAGATATACGAAGTAAGCAGAGTTCTCATTTCTTAGCCTATTTATTTTGCAAGGGCAGAGAATGAATCAATATGATTGAATCTCAGAAAGAACTGACAGAGGACAAAACATTGAGATGTGTCGCCTTTTCGTAAAGACAGACGCATTTCATACATATAAAAAGGGATTGTGAAGCTTTGATCATTACATGCTTCAGAAGTTTTTTTTCCTCCAAGATTTTTGTTTGATTTGCCTTGGGTGTGTTTTTTTGTTTATTTTGTTTCGCTTTTTTCCTGGACATTTAGTTGGAGCTCTCATTAGTAGCTTATGGGCTTTCTTAGTAGTTCCTGGAAAGCAGAGGCTGAAACTCTTAAAGGTGAATCTCTTCCCAGTTTCCTCTTCTGTTAAAAACATGTGAATATTTTGAATGAAAATAATTTCTCATAATGTTTTATTTGAATGATATATCTGCTGTTCTGTCAAACTGCTACAAACTGCCAGCAAAAAAGCCACGGGTGAAATTAGTAGAAGAAATAATTTCTGGAGAGTATAAAGTTTAAGTCCTTTGCTTTATAAATTAGAAAAAGAGGACAAGAAGTCACAGCTATGTGTCTTCCTTGTAAGGTCATCTTTAAGAATGGATCTTTTGATGGTCAAGTGTTAATAATTGCAAAGAAAAGTTGATGCTCTTTGTCATGTGAAGAAATAGGGGTTTTTAAATTTGAGGTTTCAGAAAATGCTAAATACTGTGCTTGTGCAGACTGTGTGTAAATGTTTAGTATGGTTCTTTCTTTTTAGTATACTAAGCCTCATTGACTAAATTGAAAAAAAAAAAAAGGCTGCTACTTTATGCTACTTTAGCTCATGGCAGGATAAGGCTTTATGTTGTATTGCCTCCGTTAGAATTATCCCTTTCATTGAGTGTAATTCATTCTATATAGAGAGGTGAGCACAGATTACAGATAATCACAGAATCAAATTTGACATAAGTTTCAGGTCTTTATGGCAGCTTAGCTCTTCATCTTAATGCTGGTCATCTGAGATTGTTTACCGAAGAAAATCTCTAAAGTAGCGGAATTGCATTATTATGGTAAACAGAAACATTTCAGTAGGTTCTATCATTTCTTTGGAACGGTGCTAAAAAAAAAAAACGTAGGTTGGAAAGGAAAAAGAACTGATCCTTCAACTGCTGATAGACTGCTAGGAAATGAGACAGGGTCAACATTTTATCTGTTCACTTACTGATGTTCAGTAAATGCTGATTTTTACATCTGTCCTGGAGTAAATGGCAGTCTGTATTTGTATAGAAAGTGTGTAAGAATCATCAACATACTATGCCAAATAAAAATTTATTTTTGTTACTGCTAAATGATCGTACTTCATGTTGAATACTTAATAGCTGTAACTACATATGCAAAGCCTGTGGGTTGGTGCTTTGAAAACGGTTGCTGTTAAGGAAGCAGCAGTTATTCTGTTGTTGAGAACTTTGTTTTCTAGAAGTATTAGCTGTCAGTCTAAATTGGAGTTAGGCAGGAAATAGGTTGTGGTGATCAGAAGTGGAGAACAGAGGGTCATTTGCTGCTTCACTAGGAAGATACAAAATCATTTACTTGTGAACAGCTCATTTTACACGGCAGCATGAGACACGAGTTTATTTACATTTGAAGTAAAATAAGCATCATGCTTACAGAAAAGTCTGCTGCATTACTCTGTTTAACAGGTGCCAAGCAATGACTGTGCCAGGAGGGTTTTAAAGTGTAGGTAAGGAATAATTAACTATTACTCTTAATATTATATTCATAGTTGTTTTCTGTTAATCATATTCATCAAAGAGTAATTTGTACTCCAAACTACTAAAATTACATCCAGATCTATCATGCACACATTAAGATTTTTGTAACTGTACTTTCTGTAACGTCCCTGAGGGGCAACTCAGCATTTTTTGGTAGTCTTGATATAAGTCTCTCAGAAGATGCTATCAATTGCCCATAAATTTGAATTTGCTTAGAGGATGCAAGGGAAGCAATAAAATTTGCTTTTTAAAAAATAGGGAGTGTGTTTCCCACAGCTGAAAATAGGGCTAAAGATAAGAAGGTGAAACCTGCCTAAAGTTGATGGGAAATCTGCTGCGACTTCAGTGGAGCCATGATTTCATTCGGGGGCTGCATGGTTGGGTGAATTGTCTTTAGTTGATAGCAGCATAGGCAGAATCAGCCTTTAAGTCTATTAAACAACATTTCAGAATGAAACAGGTCAGTGTCCTTCACTTTGGTGACTGTGGGACAGTCAGGTAGCTTTCTTCCTGGGAGGATACCTTTCCGAAATATCTGATGTTTCAGGAGCTCAAGATTAGACTCCCATTGCTACCAGCAGCCTTTTTTTTAAAAAACAAAAAACAAAAAACCACTGAGATTTATGCTAGATTTAGCTTCAGCCAAAGTTATGTAAAAATAGTTTTACAGTAGCATTTTAAACGTTGCAAAAAGTTGAAAGCATTTTCCATGCCTTTAATTCGGTCTTAAGTGACATGGATCCCATGCATTATAATCAAAGCTTGCTCAGTGACCTGCTTCAGTGTTGTTTGTTTTATCACCTAAAACATTAAGCTTTTTGTAGGGATAGATGAATTATAAAATTTCATATAAAGAAAAAAATATTTAATATGCTTAAAACTGTGTTCTCCTTAGGTCACTTTTTCTAAAACCAATTGCATTGCTCCTTGTGACTATACTAACTGGAGGCATATAAAGATCCTAATGTAAATACTTTAATCTTTTGGTCTTTTATTGTTTTTCGAGCACAATGAAACAAGGGTTTAAGAACTTAAAGAATAACTGCAAGCTACAGCTCATTCAATTTTTGTAGGATTTTATTCTTCTGTTACCTCGTGTGACCTCATTTTTGGGTGCTTCTCTAGTACATGTGCATTTTATTCATTGCTTTGCCTGGAATAGAACAAATGTGTTAAATGCTTGCATTCTAGCTGAGAAGTGTTTGATCTCTGAGTCTTATAAAGCATTTTGGTGGTGGGGAAGAGGAGTGAGGAGGAAATCAGTGTCTGTTTTGTTACATTGTGTGCTCCATCCTTTTCCTCCTCTTCTGAACATTGTTACTTAATAATGCGTTTTGCATTTGTGTGTTAAGAACAAACACGTAACAGGTAATAATTCAGTGACTGGACAATATTAAAAAGCATATTTGAATCTTATATTCAAATATGCCTTTGGGAAAGTGAGTGAATTTGGCTTTGTTGTGTATGTCAAAGGGACAAATTATACTTGTTATTAGTATGTTTCACAAAGCAGTGATGGAGAGATTTCTGCTTATTTCTTGCCAAACTGTAATACAGCTTGTCTTTTGAGACAAGAATCCAATCAAAATAAACAAGGTTTATATAGCCACTCAGGGAAGATGTTGTTTTAATTATAGAAGTGACATTACTTATCTTGACTATATGTACATGTGTGTTTTACAGGCCTGATTGGCAAATGCATGTTTTACAGGACAGGTTAGCAAAACTGCCTCATTCCTTGCACCAGGTCACCTCTGTCTCCGAACTGTTCCACTCTGTGCAGATGGTGTTCTGTAAAAATAAGTAGGTGAGAATCGATGCCAAAAACATATTGAATCTGTGTGCGGAAGAAGCAAGCGGGGTTCCCCAAAAAGCACCTCTGCTGCTTTGGAGCTCCTCTTCTCCCTTTGAGGAATGCCACTTCGCGTCTCTGCTCTTCCTTCTAACTTTCTCATCTGGCAGCATGAAATTTGGTATCTTTCTAACTCTTCTGACTTACTGGAGAGTATTTAAAAGGACTGACGCAAATTGACTTTTTTTTTTTTTTCATTGGTTTCATTTTATTGCTGGTTGGCAAAACTGAAGAGTATCAGAGGCCAAGATATCCCTCTACAGATTTGGGAAGTGTGTACTTAATAGATTTATGGTCCTTTTATGTTTGGAAAGTTGTCCTAGGGAGGAAACTATTATTTTAAAATCAACCTTAAGTTCTGCAGAAAACGATACTTCAGACTTCATGCTCACCAAGGAAAAAATCATACCTGATGTTAGAGAGCAGGCAGGTGGGTTTTCAGTCCTCCAAGGTGATGCTGTGAGAAATCCCATGTATCCTTCTCAAATTGAAGATTAAGTTTTATGACCTGAGTAAATGGTGAAGAGTAGATTCAGTAAATGCCAAGACTGTGCGGATACTTGGCCTTTCTTTTTTGATTTTTTTTACATTACAGGAAAAAGAATGTTTTCTAACATTGCTTTAGGCCTATAACTCAGGGGTTACAAGAGGAGTATAACCACAAGAAGTAATTGAAGAATATCCAGGAAAAGATTATATGTACTTTGGGTGTATGCTTTTCTTTGTTCTTTCTCTCTCATATTTTGTCATCTCATTTTTGTCTTTCACATATATAAGTAGCTAAAAATATATTTCTATTCTTGGCATGCATTACAGTCTCCTATGGCAAAATAAAAACCTGACTAAATATCACAGCCCCGTGTACACCTGAGTTGCTGTGTTTTTACTGGAGTTGCTTTAGATTTGTCTGCTGGAACCCTGAAACTTCTGCGTTCTGTAAAACTGTTCTTTAAAAAGAAAAAAATTTAGCCCAGAGGATAAAAATTAGTTACTGTTATGAAACCTGTTTGTATGGCTGTTGTTTATAAGAACGTGGAAAGATGTACACTGCATGTAGTGTTTTGCTTAGTGAAGAAAACATGTTTTTAATTGAAAAGTGTTTCTTATATGTAGACCCAATCTTGTGTATTCAACTTGCAGCCATAGGCAGAAATGACTGTGCCCTGAATCCTTGCATGTAATAAATTCAAGTGTCCTCAAGATTTTTATAAATATTTGCTGAAAGAAAGGACAAAACATTTTGGCACTTGTTAATCCTATGGTAATAAAATGCTATAAATGATAGCTTTTTATTGCATTGTGGTTTTCTTGGGTACTTTTTATTGTCTCAGAGATGCAAAATTTCTCTAGATAGTACTGAAAATGCCAAACAATCTCTAAAAAAGGGGGTGCTAAGTCTTAAATAGCAGAGTTTCATAAAAACAGAAAGGAGAAGGGGACTAGTAGGTAAGCAGTATCAGCAGCGCTATCTGTGATTGTGTAAGGAATGATCATCCACTCCATGCGTGTCAATAAAAATGCAACAGAGCACCTTTCTTGACACAGGGGTTGCTGAAACATCAGTGCTGTCTTTTTTTTTGTAATACTCCTGTCGATGTTTTTGCACAAAGTGGTATCTGTCAGAGCTTGAAATACTCTTGCGCAGTTCCCTTTGAACAGGTAGCGCAGGACATGTTCTAGCACATTGCTACTTGACATGGGGCCGCCTACCACGGGGAAGGAATGCCTTGCTTACATACATCCAAGCTGATGTGCTAAGAACTTTGTCAGTCACTTTGCCGTTTACATACTGGGCTGTAAATAATTACTGAACTTCCATTTTGAATCACTGCTTTCGTCTTTTTTTCTCCTCCTGTTAAAGGAAGACAATAGCAGTGGAAAATACTGAGGATGCTGTAACAGTTTGTGATTAGCCTGGAGATATTTTTTATGGTGAATCTGATGTAAATATACACATTTTTATTGCTATGCTGTCTCTGTTTTTGGAATGCACTGTTTACTCTCCCTATGTTGTTTTCAGTAGTACTATTCATCTAGTAACGCATGTGGTATGGAGTATGTCAAATTACACTTGAAAACAGATATTGTGAATGATGCACCTAAAGGATGCAGTAGGAGTACTAAGACTGAATATTTCTCCTTAGAGATACCTTTTCTTTATTTTCATGCACTTGGCGAGAGATAGTAGCTGGTATTTGAACAGTGGCTGAATAAAGCGTAGTCTTGTTTTTGCTCACTTGCGGAGTTCTTTATCTATGCTGTTAACGTCTTGTTTTGCAAATTGAGATATTCAGACACTGGAATGTGGTATCCTGTGAAAATCCCAGTTGTGCTGAAAAAGGCAGAAAGAATCGGGTGACAGAGACCCTCGAAAGGGTGTGAATTCACTCTTGTCCCATAATTTTTCCTACAGTTGAAGTCAGTGCAGCTGCTTATTGGAGCAAGCAAGGTACAACAGTATATTTGTGTGCCGTTACCTTGATGGATTTTTCCCATCTTTTTTCTCAAGTTTCTCTGTCTTGGGGCAACTTTCTCTGTTTAGCTGCAGGTAAATTTAGCCTTGCAAATATATTTATCCTCTGAGGCAGAGGTTTACTTACTTGCCCTTATTGGAACATTAATATTGTTATTGCGCTATATTTGCTCATGGAAAAAAAGAAAAAACAAAACCAAAAGAATCATAGACACCTGCAACAGTGTTTTGCACAGTTCTGTTGTGGACACTTTCTCAGTCTTGTTTGTTCTCCCCTCTGTGTGAGGAGCCGGAGTTGCCTGGGAAGAAGGACCCCAGCACTGCCTGTGAAACCCTGTTTGTGTTTGGGAATGGCACCACTCGCCCATTGGTTTCCATGACTTCGAGTGAAATTTGCCTAAGGTTGTGCGATTCTTGTCGCTTTTGCCTTCACGGCTGCAGTACCACCAGATGTACAGGAGGCTTTCTGCATTCACAGGCAACCAGAGGAGAGGCTACCACTGCCCACACTTGCTGTGGCAAGCTGTCCTTGGAGTTATTTAGCAAAAATACTGTGTTGGTTATCCACTGGTCTGTCTCAAAGGGCTACACGTCTCCCTTCTGCGTGTAACGCAGTTTAGGTAACATAGTGACAGTAGGCTGAGGAAAACCTAAACCCGTGTCACAAAAAAGTGTATCTCGATGCAGAGATAAACCAGCAGTCATTTTGTTGGAGCTACCTTTTGATAACTATTTAGAAGAAGAGCTACCATGTGAACATAAATGTGCAAATGTAAATCTTGAAAGAAAAAAAAGGCAGACAAAAAAAAAATGGTGCTACAAGATATGGTTTAGTAGCTTAGTGGGTAGTACTGGTGGTAGAATGACAGTTGGACTAGATGACCTTGAAGGTCCTTTCCAACTTTGTGATTCTGTGAAAATGTTGAGAATCCTTCTGCTGAATGAAGCTGGTGACAGTACATGACTGTCTGGACGCTGCAGTTCAGTGTCTTCATCTGGACTTGACTCCTTTACACACCTTACTTTACCACTGGTTTAGAATCTTAGATCTCCTGAGACCATGTGGAATATTGAGGCAGTGACATTTTTTCTGGTACAGAAAAGTGATGGAATACCTCAGAGAATTTTCAAGGTAGAAAAAGTGGACGAAATCCATGCTGAGGGATTGGAGGGCTTTGTTGGAGCGGAACTGCTTAAATTGCTCCACTGACTGGAAAATAAACCTAGACAGGCTTTTTGTGACCTAAGGAGAGGAAGGTATGGGTTGCACTCTAGAGAACTGGTAAGATTCCCAGATGATGATGTTCAAGGGACATTCCCAAGTCTCAGAACTTTACACGAGATAGAAGAAAACCCACTTTTCCCATTAGATGCAAGAAACCTAGGCAGTAACCCCCTACCACCCTAAGCCACTTTTAACTGTCTGGTCAGTCAGCTTTTTGGAAGAATTCACTTTAGTAAGGTAGGTTTATGATGCCAGTTGCCAGGAAGCAGCAGCTTTTTAAGTCTCTTTTTTCAAGCACGTCAACTGGATAAACTTCCCTTCCATTAAGTAGAACAGAAGCAAAGGTGAAAGATTCTGGAAGTGACCTGTTGGTAGGGTAAACCATAAAATGTAGAAAGTTTTGGGATTTTGGAGAAGCTGGTTGTCATCTGTGAAGAGAAGGGAGTGTGCTGGGCTGGGCTCCCTCCCATAGGTGAAGAACCTATTTGTTGAGGCCAGGACAGGTGGAAGAACTCCAAAGTAGAGCAGTAAGGGTGGAGGGTAAAACTAAAGCAACAGGGTAAGCACACATTGAAATCTACATCATGACTTTGTGAACGAAAGTGATCAAGGCACCTAGACATGACAGGAGGGAAAAAAACCTATTTAATTGCCTATACTGTAACGCTGGCAGCCAGGGTAATAAACAAGAGGAGCTGAAATTTCTCATTTGCGATTATAAATTTCATCTACTTTGTATTACTTGAAATCTAGTGGGAAGGTTCACAGGATTGGAATGTTAAAATAAATGGTTATAACCTATTTAGAGAGAATTGAATGGGTAGAAGGGGAGGGAGAGTGGTACTCTATATCAAGAGCAGTATTATGTATTTCTGAATCACTGAGTACTCAAAAGCAAATGATCTTAAATGCTTCTGAGTCAATGTCCTGGCAGAGCAGGCTTGAGATCAGGGTGCTAGCTTGTATCTGCTAGATACCTCTGAAATAGAGTAGAAAGAAGCAGGATGACCAGTCCTTTAAGAATGTTACCTCTGCTGGGGAGGGCAGAGGGAGCAGAGGCTGAACACCTTGTACTGCCAATAGTAAAAGCTTTATGAATTTCTTTCAAAAGTAAAAAAAAAAAAAAAAAAAAAAAAAAAGTGTGTGTGTAAGTGCAGGTGACAACTTATCTTGAAATGCTTTTTGTCTGACACTGAAGAATTCAAAGGCAGATGAAGAACTTGTAACAAAATGAAATTAGTGTTGTTGTTTTGTTTATTTTTTTTAATTTTAAGGACCGCAGCTTGATTTATGTTGTATGCAGAAAGAATTGAGCTCAAATAAGCAAAAACATAAAATCGGTGACCATGAATGCATAGAGATTGGTAGATATATTGTGTACACATACAAACACGTGCCTATTACTTTCAGAGAGACAGCTACACAGAGATGGGAATAGGCATAAGCTAAATCAGCTGGAAGAAAATTTTTTTGTTCAAATTCTATAGACGATGCTTGGAAATTGCTTAAAGGTATTTTACTAAATGAATAATGGAGGAAAAACTTAATTCTCTCCTGCTGTTTCTGTCTCCAGCATTTGTCAGAATTTTAGAACTAGTAGGAAAAAATACTGTCAGCTCTTGAAGCTATTTCTTGTTTTGTTTAACAAAGATATTTTGACTGTGGATCAAGTTTATTTTCAAGTGGTTTCTTTAACTAATGAAGACCCGTTTTTAAAAGGAGTCAAATTCCTTCAACCATAAATGAGCACTAATTGTAAATTAAGAAAAATGATCTGCTAAAAAAGAAATGTTCTGTTTACCATTTTTCTAATGTAATAAGCATGTTAAATTTAAGTTCGGAAATAAATATTTGTCTAAGTGCATAATTGCTTAAATAAGTGTGTGTGGACACTTAAATGTGTTTTTCTGGTTAGCAAAAAGACTTGCCAAGCGTGGTGTAAAAGCTATAGCTAATAATAAAACAAAATCCAATATTTACCAATCAGTGCGACTAAACATTTCTTTAAAAGAATAACAAAAAAAATAATTAATGCAAAGCAAGATTAGAATGTATTACTCATCCCAGATTTTCCTGCTTGCCAATTTAAATGATGATAAGACTAGACTAATATTCAGTACCTTGATTTGAATCAGTCCACTGTGATCTAGGAACTGAAAGGCAGGTCTCGCTTACAGGATATCACTTTCTTCTGGAAAGCAGTGACAGAGAAAGCTTTGAAGGTCATGGTAGATAATCAGTTGAATGCAAGTTCCTTGTGCAATCCTGCAGTTTAAAAGCATTAGTATGATATTTGGCTGAGTAAAAGAAAGTGATACCAGAAAACTGAATCTAGTTTTGGGTCCTTCAGAATGGCTGCTGGTGATGGAGCTCAGACAAAGAGCTGCAGTGGCTACAGTGAACTGGAGAACATTGTCCATCGTCAGGATTCTCAAGAACTGAATATCCTTTTAGGTTGAGAAGGAGATGATTCAGATCTCTTGGTCCGAATCTTTGTATATCTGAATCTGCGGAACAGAAAATTTTAAGAATTTTTTAGTCCAACTTTCAGGTATATAGCATGAGCTGTACTTTCACAGATAACGAAGGCACGCTGACTGGAGAACTGTGGCCAGATGCAGACGCAGTGTAGGGCTTGCCGTCTCCTTCAGATGTTGCAGGATATCTTCAAACAATCAAAATAACCCCAAAAGATCTGAAATTAACTTAGTCTTTGAAAGTATTAAGTGGTGTAAATGTGAAATCACTTTCCTTCTGCTTTATTGCAGTCAAGAGTATTTGTTTTTCTCTCTAGTGAATCTCATGTTCCAGCAGTGTGGTCAGTTTATTAAACCTGTAACACATTGTTATGCCTTCAGAAAGCAGGAACTTTAATTACTAAAAATAATGTAAAGTGGTTCTTAATTTTGCAAAGGAAAAATGAGTGCTTTTTGTGGAGACTGGTTCTCTCTGCCTGAGATATTTGCCATCAGGCAAATATTTTATTTTAAAATGCATGTAGAAGGCATGAAAATCCTGGAGATTGAATACACTCTTACTTCTTTTAAAATACAACAGGTAAATTGTAAGAATTCAGAAGGCGCAGAAAAGCTATTTTGTATCTCACTTGGAATCATGGGCAGGATAATATCTGCATCATCTAGAAAAAAAACTTACTTTGAGATGGCAGCTTGATTCTCTCTGCTTGTTAAACTAGGAAGAGAAATAATAATAATAAAAAGTATAAGTTTACAAAATTTCCATGCAAGAATGTATGCAAGCATACACACACTAAGTATTCTTCTGTCTGTTCTTCTCTACTTTTGCATGCATTGGGAGTAGGGGTCTTAATATTGTTTGATTAACAGTTTGCTTTCCAAAGTTGACCACAAGGAAGCAAGTCAAACAAATTCATAAAACTATACAGTAGATTAAACTATGATTTAATCATATCAATTTAGTCTGGCTCTATTAATAGCTAATAAATGTCTTTATATTTTTTTAATGCCTGGGAGCCATGTTACAATATACTCAAGTTATTATTTCAGATAATAACCTCTACTTCTGGTAGGCAATGAATAGACAGTTATTACTGTTTTTATATTAAATGTAGTTCTTCATTTTAGAACTTTTTGGGGTATTTTGAAGAATAAATTAAGCTTAATACACAATTTATTACAATTTTATATGTAAGTTTAGTTTTTAATAGTTCAGTTTTCTTTCAAATTTCTGTAAACCTAATAAAAATGTAACTGTAGTTATATATTTATGATAATTTCATGTGCGTGTGCTTTTAGTGATGCATGTATACTACATACTAATGAGCAAATGAGATAACACAGAGTTGGAATATAGAAAGACTCCTGGTAATTAGGATGCATAGGTACAAATTTTGACTCTGCTGCTGAACTGTTATGCTAATTTATTATAAAATGCATAATACTTGCAAATAAATGATGAAATAGCTACCTGCTGCTGCATATTCAGTAAAATTTTATCCAAATAATGTTTATTGAGCAGAAATATTGTTCTTGCAATATAGGGAAGCAAAACAGAACTTTTAAGCGTGCTAGAATTCTGCCATGCTTTGAACAAACATGCTCTTATACATCAAGTGGAAGCACTTGTGTTGTAGATGCAACAATTAATTGCTTTTATCACAACACTTAATTTGACCTTTTTTTTTCCCTGTTAATGCAGTCTTGCCTTGAAATCTTTTCAGTCTCAAGTGATGTGACAGGTAACAATGTGCCTTGTTCTCATCACGAGAAACTGCCTGTGTCCGGCATCAGGGTTCCAGATTTGCTTTCAGAGTAGCTTGGTTTTGCCGTATTGCATGCGAATTCATGCCTAACATCATAGGAGGAGGTCTGGAGATGAGCTGAGGAGATCTTTTAAGAAGGATGAGCTGGGGAAGCAGAAGCCAACAAAGACGTGCACAAGGGATGATACCGTTAATGCAGAATCAAGTAAATCTGCAGGAGTAGAGGACAGTGGGGTAACAAAACTGGTGTGATGGCACCAGAGAGGAATGTTGCTGTAACTGTGACATAAATTGACAAGGACATGAGTGAGATGTTCCTGTGCAGGCAGGGGAAGCTGTTAATTTTAGGAACTGTTGCTCTGGATGAAGCATCAGGGCTTTGGAATAACTAGTGCAAGGATTATTGAGGTAGGAATGCCTGCTGTTTTCTCTCACACTTTACTGATGTAGGATGTTACCGTAACCCCAGATGATGCGTATACTGGAGTGGGCACGTACGCACACGTAACCTGTTAGAACAGTACGTGCAAAAAGTTTTGCAAGTTTTGTTTGGTTAAGTAGTGTAGTGGTCAAACTGTCTTCCTGTTTTGTTTTCCATAAAAACACAGTAGCTTAAGCATAAAATTTGTAGCAGTTCCCATTTAGTTGTCAGTGGTAAGTTATTTACACACCTTTTGGAATAGGCAGGAATCCTGAAAAGATGACCGGCAGGAAACCATCTTGGCATGCAGTATAGATAAAGAGCGTTGTGTGTGTGGGCATCCCCTTCGAGCAATAGTGGTGGTTAGTAGATCCCTAAGAACAATTCGTACTGTGTTTCTGTCTTTTCATCTGGTCCCAGTTTGCCTAAACTCTCTCTCTCTCAAATACGTGTGTATACATATGCACACATATACATATGGTGGTATGTATATCTCCACGTCCAGAAACTTCCCCACAGCATGGATTTTGGGCAGTGGCAGGCACCACTCTTAGTAACAGCACTGGCTGTTCTTGGCTCTGTGTCAAGCTGGGTGGTGCTTTAAATCTGGGAATTGCTGTCACAATTAAATACAGACCATGTATAGCCCACAAATCCACCTCTTCCATGACCCCAGATATTGATTTATTTGATTGGACAGTTGGAAAACGATTCAGCATTATCTGTGGAGCAATCAGCATTTTGAAATTAGTCATTATTAGTATTAAAATGATTTATCTCTTCTTATCTTTAAAAGTCATTTGGTGTTTGAGGGTGCATCTGACATTGCATAAATCTCTAGGTAGTGGTGGGTGTTAGAAGAAATTTTATGCAGTCTGCTTATTCACTTTAAATTTTCAAAACAAGCGTTCAAAAGCTACTTCATTTGAAGGGACAGAGTTTTCACAGCTTACCGGGCTGCAGATTTAATACCAATGAACTTCAGAGGAGCTTTTGCCAGGACAAGTGCATGCATCTTTGCATTGTTACACAATTTGGTGGTTTAGCTTAGAAATAAATTGTAAATGTCAGATCTGAAGAAGGGCTTGTGTGATTGTAAATTTGTGTGCGTGTTTTTTTTTCCCAGCGATTTCAGTTAGCCTAGTAAGACATTTTCTCCCCCTACATGCGCTTTGCTTATTTATTCCATGTGTGCTGTTATTTGTTTATTTATGTATTTATTTTTAAGTATCGTTTGTATTCCAGTCTAAATGTGCTTGAAAATTACCATCTGCTCTCCTGCTATTTAGATAGGGCATGCTACAACTGAGGTGAAGAGCTGTCACATCAAATATTTTCACTCTAGCTTTCGCACCTTTGATATCTAGTTACATAATTGCAGAGCAGGACCATTTCCAGGGATTCCTCCTTTTCTTTTTAACCCTCCCTTGCCTCCCCCCAGTCTTCACTGGTTTTTGCTGCCTTTTTCCAGTGTGGATGCAAGGCTTATGCGACTGATGGGTGGTGGATGCCAGTGGGTCTGAGTTCTGCCCTTCAGGAAGGGCCCTGCTTTTGGTTATGTGCTAAAGCTCAGCAGAATAAACAGGAATTGAAGAACAGTGTGCGTGTTTATGGTGCAAAATGGTTATATACTAATAAAAAATACTAGGTTTGGTTGGGGTGTCCCCCCCCGTAATTCTTCTTCCTACAGTAAAATACAGCAGTTGAGTTAAATGACGTGCTGAATGTATTTTCTGTAATGCTAAGGTGAGTCTGCTAATGTTTTTTTTGGTTTTGAGTTTTGTTAGTCTTCCGAGTTCGAATAGGAGGGGAGGTGGAAATTACTGTCAACATTAGATTATTATAAAAATGAACAGATCGTCTGTATTCACGTTGACAGTCTCTTTGGGTTGAATTGGAATAAGCTGACAGAAGATGGCGTTTGGAAATGAAACATGACGGAGAGCAGTTAGCATGAGCTGCCCAGTAATTTCTCACAGTCCACAAAAGAACACCATTAGAAAGTGGAGCTTGCGCCAATAAAAATGGTAAGGTAAATTAATGGTCTCATAGTACGGAGTGTAAAGGTTGGTGCACGTCATCTGTTGTCATCCCCCCACACACACCCCGTAGTTACCTCCGCCATGCCGTGCTGTAGATGTAACCATTCCGGGTGAGCAGACCTAAGAAGGTGAGGGTAGCAGATCTGTGGGCACCCAATTCTAGGCGTTTATCTCCTGCTCGGAGGAGTTTATTTTTCAGATGTGTTTTAGCGTGCTGTGTTTTCCAGATGCTTGGGCCTGTCGAGGCTGTGGTAGCACCAAATGCTGCCTGCCCAAGTGGGCGCTTCCAGGCCGTCTCCTCCTCCTCTCTTCCAAAGAGAGTTAGGGTGGTCCTTTGGTTGATGCGTCGTTTCGTTTTTTTTCTTGTGCTGAGGTGGCGGATTCGATACATGCAGTTGGTTTTACTCGATGGTGGATGTGCTGGCGAGGCTTGTATCGCAGCGGGATCTGCTGTTTCACTGGAGGCTAGGTGCGTCGCTGCTAGCACTGCTGCACGCCGTGACGGAGGCTTTGGTGGCAGGTCTGTGCCGCCAGAGCCTCCTGTGCTGACGTGGGGCGGGCGTCCCTCTGCTCCACCCGGTCGTGCACCTCTTCGCTGGTCAGGGCTCGCGGTGGGATGGAGAAGCCAGGCAGTAGGACGGAGCTGGGGTCGTGTGGTGAGGAAGCACTAGCACAGGGCGGGTAAGCATTTCCCCATCACACCCTTTTTTCGCATTTATCCCTCTGGAAAAAAGCGTACACCCCAGATGCTTCAGCTGAAGTTTTTTCTGTCACGGCTGTACTTGTCACGCATGTTGTATCCAAGCCTGGTTGGACAGCTGTGACCTCAGGTCTGGGAAGGATGAGTAAACATCAGGGGTAGTGTCATCAGTCTGTGCATGTGTCATGTGCGTGCTTTCTTTTAAAGCAGTGTATGGGAGATTTTCCCTGTCTTTACTTGCTGTTTCGCTGTGCCCGAACCCTGCGTTGTGGGCACTGTTGTAGATGCAGAAAGGAGAATCGTGGTTTGATCCTGGTTCAGTTCTATTTTCTGAGCAGTGTCAAGAAGTTTTATTCTGTATCAGAGATACTGATCCATCATTTCAGCTTGTGGTTGTGTTTCTCCTGTTGGTCAGCTTTCTTCTGTTGGGGAGTAGTGGCCACCCAGTACCATACCCCTCTGTCCTGAGGCTGCTGTGTCAATACCACATACAGTTGTGCTCAAGGCATTGCCAAAATCTGTGCCCAAAGCGATTATGTATTTGCAGTATCGCCTTGAAATTGTTCTTTCACAGGAAAACAAAAATATTATTCAGCCTCTATGGGCTGATTAATTCTCTTTTTCTGCAGAGAGAATAGAACATGGGAAAAATACGTGACTAACCACTAGGAGCTGGGAACCACACAGCAGAGCTAGGTTTGTTTCCTTAAATCTAATCCTCCTCCTCTTAGCAAGGACTCATGTACTTGTGGTAATTGAATGGGCTGCAGGGTACATTGGGAGTTGTAGTTTTTCAGTGTTTTGTGCTCTGAAGATTAATAATCTTGCAGCCCTCTGAGGGAGATAAAGAAAAGATGTTCTCTGACAAATTGTTATCTTGTATTTCAGAAATGTGCTTTGAGCACTGAGCGTACCTTCAGTTCATCCCTTCAGTTTTTACCTTGATATCCTTAGTAATGGCAATATATTAAACATCCAAGCTTGTCTTCCTCCTTCATCCCTCCTTGTTTTCTGCCACTGTTTTAGATTGTTTTGGAGATGTTTACCTACAACAGTTGCATCTTTCAGAAAACCGTTTTTGAAACACAGAACTTTAGGGGAAGATGTTAAGCATGTTGTTGTTTGGTTTTGTAACTATCTAGACATGCAAGGCTCAAATTGGACAAATTAGACGTCAGCCTTTTATTTCTGAAGGGTGCTGGCAATATCCCAATAAAAGGATTTCAAAGAATAATTTATGTAGTCTCTCTAACTTTCAGATAGTTTCTGGCTTTTCTCTGCCAGTGGTTTGAGCAGGCTTTTGTTACGAAGTTGTTGGGTTTGTTAAATGTTGGTTTTGGTCTAGCTGCTGGAATAAGCTGTTGCTGAACAGCTGAAGCTGGCTGAACCCCCGAGTCCCTGGAGCAGTCAGGAGATGACCATCGGGCTTCCTTGTTCCATCCTTTTGCATTTACACCAGGGAGCTGCAGAGATTTTCATGGCTTACAGAAAAACCACAAATTCTTTATTGTTTCTGTGCTTTTAACACATACTTAAAAGTGGCTAAGAATAAATGCAAGTACTTAGAAAAATGTAACTTTAGGCTGGTTGGCTGAACCAAAAGCTCTTACTGCCTTATTTATTTTTCTTAACACCTTTCACATCCCTTAAGGCATTTTATAACTCTGGATTATATATGTGCTTTGACTACATAAGTGCATCAAAAACTACTCTGTGCTAGGCTCACTACAGTGTATTTGGAAGAAAGTAAATGGGAAAAATATTTAGCAAACTGAATCGGTAGAAGATAAACAGGCAAAATGTAATTCTGTATGGGGAGAGTTCGTTCTAAAGCACTTGGACTAAGCGGTGGGCTTCATAGCTCTGCCGTGGATTTGAACAAAAGATTTAATATGCTGTCTTTGTTGAGGTGATAATGCTAGCTTCACCAGTATGTTTTATAATTTGTTATGAATTAATGAAGATTCTTCAGATGAAGGACTAATTACTAACAAAATAATATGAGGATGTCTGTGTTAAGTATAGGGGTGTGTGTGTATTTAATGTGTCTTGGATGTTGGAGTCATTTTTTGTTTCTGAGATTTTCTTACGCTTCTTATGCTTTGCGTGATGACAGCATGCACCAGTCACATCACTGTTGCATGGCATTTTGCTGGTGTTACAAATCTGAGTCTGAATCAGGGTTGTATGGAAAACAGCTTCCTTAATTTTGGACAGTTTTCTGTACTGTGCACTTTGATTCAGTTTGGATCTCCTGCCGTCCCTGCGGATGATGCATAGAGGTACAGTGCCTAATTTGAGTGAAGTTCAGCAGTGCTTTGCTGAACTGGCAGGAGACTTTCCTTTTTTTTTGTGGGGAGGGAAGGGAGGAGGTTCAGTTTTCTGCTGGTTTCATGTGCTGAGATGGCTCAGCTCAGGCTCAGGCTGGTGTCAGTTTGGGCGCAAAAAGCTGGGTGGTGGTGGTGAATCTGTGGCACCTTGCAGTCAGATCAGCTTGTTTTGCTGCACTGCCACAGTCAGAACAATTTGAAAATAAGCAGTAATTCACTAGTTAAGGTTCACGTACTTGCATAAGGCTGTGGCTGGGTCTGCCAAAGCTGTGCGGTGATGCTGAGAGCTCTTCTGTCCAGAAATTCCGTTCTGGACCCAATAAATGTTTAAAAGAAATTGATGTGTTTCCATTATTTTTTCTGTTTTTATAGAAGAGCCTTTTGTAAAGGTGCTTTGTCTGACTATTCTCAAACCAGATGTATTCAGAAGGACAGCAACTGACTGATAACTATTATAAAATACATTAGCATAGGACTTTTCTTTGACAGTCCCTTTTGTGAGAAGTAATGAGGTCACTTCACAAGAAGTTTTGGCTATAATTTGGCATGTTTTGGCAGGCTGTTAGAAAAGCGTTGTTTAGGTAGGCGTTCCTAGTAGTCAGGCTAGTAGATTTTTTTTCTTTTTTTTTTTTGGAGAGAAGACGTGTTGTCTACACTCTTACATTGCATTACTGAAATCGGACTCAGCTTGCAAACCTGGTCTCTGTGCAGGAGATCCACTTAAAAAATTTTGTCTGCCCCATCCTGCTATTTGAACTGTTTTTTCTCCTTAATTCCAATAAGGAGAAGAATCTGTTCATTGATTCTGCAGCGTTGGTCATGGAGGTAAAATAACAAAAGAGTAAAAATCCTAGCAGTTGTCCCTCTTGCTGCTGTCTTTGTAGATGCGTAGTGACTGTTCTACATTGAAAGGAAAAATTGCAGTAGTTACTCTAACTAGACAGGTCTTCTAGCAGCATTTTCCGTGTGTAACAGAAATAGGCAAATACAGTTCATTAAATTCATGTATCTGTTCATTTTCTTAATATTCTAGTGCATGTAACATGTCAGTTCCTCAAGACTGTTTGGAAAACTTGATTTGTTCATCACGTTTCCTAAATAAATCTTAAGAATCTAAACATCATCCAGATTGTTATTTGACTTGAATTTGTTGTCATATTCCATATCTGCCTTGGATCACGGCAGAATTGACTTCATAAAATCTCTTCCTACTTCTCATTTCTCTTTCTTTTTAAATGGCACCACATCAAATGTTGTCCAAAACCTGACTCACTGCTGAAGAAAGTCTTCAAAAAAGACAGATGGAGAAAGCAAATGTTGTTAAAAATGTTGTCTGCAATATCATAGCTGTGCTAATAGTCATTTTTATCATAATTGGTGTACAGTTTTTTAAATTTATTTTTTGTTCTTCACTGCTTCTTAGGGGAGAGGTAGCATGTAGCTCTACAGTTCTGTTGTTTTGGCTATACTCTAACCAATATGTTGTTGTGGAGTTTCTCAGTTAAGCAATATAAAAGGAGAGATTCTGAATCGCAGGAGAACAGGTTCAAAACACATCTTCAAAGAGAGATTTCAGTTCGCCTACTAGAGTTTTTACTGTTCTTCTTTTCAAAATGCAGGCCTATACTATGTCATTGTCTAATGAAATTTGTGGATATCTTTAAGCATGTAAAAATTCTCCATTAGAACATCTCAGATATACACAGTGTGATTTCTTACTAAATTTACAATACCGTGGGGAAAACTATGATTGAGATTTAAAGTGTGTGTGTGTGGAACTGATAATACTTTTTTTCATGTTGCAGTTTGTTTATTAGTTTCTCCAAATTCTATATGTCTGTCCTACTCTATTGATTTTTAAAAGAAAGGCAGAGAATTTTTCTTTTATCCATGTAGATAGTGTTTTCAATCAGGAGTATTTCTCGACTGTGATGTTCTTTTCAATTATAAAATAGTATTCTACTTTTATAGCTGAGTATTAAATAAATTTAAAAATAGGATCAGCATGACTGAAATAAGATCTTTTTGTCAAGATTTATGTGTGTGCATGCAGAACTACTGCATTTCTGAGTATGGTAAATAATATGTCAAATCTTAGCCACAAAATAAGAATGTAGATGGATCCTTGCAGTGCATGTATTTCATTGTTACTTTCCCAGTGATTTTTCTTTCACGTAGACTGACATAAAGACAAATATGTACTTTCCTTCAGATATTAAACCCACTATCTCACCTGTGAGGGATTGTAAAATTATATCTCTTTAAAAGAGGATACATCAATCTACAAAAAATTACATCTTGAAGGCAAGGTCTTCCTTATTTCTCTGTTCCTAAGTGTATTCAGAAACAGAAAGATACAGATTTAACTCAATATGAAGATTGTATCGAATACTAGGAGTCCTCTAATTTTGCTCTAAAGTTATGTAGTATATTCACATTTTTTCACTCATTGGGCATACAGGAAAGAGGCACTTATTTTGTGAGTATCTGTTCAACAAGTGTGGTGGTTTTGTTTTTCTTTTTTGAAGGACCTACATCAAAGGTTCTTACCGCAAATTTAAAAGGATGTAAAGGTTTCTGTGGTACCATAAGCAGTATAATAAATATTATTAGTATAAAGCTGAAGAAGCAGCTTCTAAAAATGGGTCTTTTAGGTGGGGAGAAATGTTTTGTCTGAGGATGTAGCTAGCAGTTCTTAATAGTAATTTGAAACTACTGAAGTAAGAGTTTATGTAGAACATTAATTAAAGTAATCCCATCTAAGCCTTGCAGCAGTAGGCAGTGACCACCATCTATCCATGTGGTTTTTTGTTTTCTTTTTGTTTGCTTGTGGTTTTTTTTTTTTTGTTGTTTTAATCGAGTCTATCAAACTATCATTAGCTCGCTGCTGAGCCTGTATTTGCAGTGCAGTTTTGCATCCTAATACCTGAAACCTTCCTTTTTCTGGCTGAATGCCTAAGACTTGCTTAGTTTTCCAACTATACCCTTAACCTAGAAACAGTTTTATGGCCTTATCTTACAATTTGCTATAAATGAAAAAACATTTTTGAGGTGCACGCACTGTTGCCTTGTCAGTGTGTCTCCGTATGCCCACCCTGTTTGCAGCCATTGCCTTTCTGTCGTTCCGTTAATTGCAGTTCGGTTATCAACGGAACAGGCACTGAAGTCAGAGGGCAGTCGTGACTTTTGTGTTTCTTTGTTCAGTTAGATTAAGGATGAGGACAACTGTTCACTTTTACAGCTGCTCACCGTGGTGGAGCTCGTACCAGTCCAATCCATTACACAAACTGAGTGGGGAGTAGACAGGGATATGAGCAGCTGGATATTGTCCTTAAAACTTGAAATCCATCTGTGTGTAAGCATACGCTGCTGAGGGTTGGAAGAGCCATAGTTATGTATTGTAGTACTTGTTTGGTGAGGAGCTCGGATGAGGGGGCTTTGTGGCCCCCGGGCGGGAGAAGCAGTAGCTTTTGAGGCTTTGTTCTGCTCAGCGCTCACGATTCAGCTGAAATCTCTTCTGTGAAAAACCCATCAGCTGTGCAGCCCAAACATCCAGCATCAGGCTGCATTATTTCTGACCCGAAAACATTTTCACGAGTGTCATTCAAGGTTTGCCTCTGGTTTCAGAGTAATTTTGGGAAGAGAGGTTGCCAGATGCTTTAGTGTAATCATAGCTCAGTTTTCATTAACTTTGTGAGAATGATTCATTCAATTCATTTTATCGATAACTAATTGCTTGTGTTCCAGAGGAGCGGAGTTAGAAAAGGCCCGTGAATGTTGTGGAGCTGTGTAGATGGGGACAGCACTTTCGCATGTTAAAATTACTGTAACATCGAAGAAAGTCATGTTCCGCTCTGACTTGGTTCATTGTGTGTCTGCCTGCGGGTTTACAGAGACTCTGTTAAACAAACAATTGTAAGATGTATAAATGTAACTCAGTAAGCTTAGTTTTGTGCTGCACAGTTCTATGTTGTAAGTCTGTATTAATTTTATCTGCATTAAGTTCTTATTCATTTTGAATATATCAGAATTTTACCTGGTATACAGCAATGCACTACACTGGATACCTGTAAACTGCTGTAAAGACATGATTAGTGTAGTTCTCTGTCAGAGAACAAATTTTTGTCGAAGTATCTTTGAAAGAAGGTTGATTTCAGAAGAAATATTCTGAAGGGGGAGGGAGTTGAAAAGTTCTACTTTTGTTTTTCAGAATAGTATTTTTCTTTTCAGTGATTTTTTTCCAGTTGTAATTTGTAACGTATGTTCTTGACAATTATAGCCAAATCTAAATATTAATATTTTATAACTTTCAATTTTCTTTTTTGGCGGACTTTAATTTTTTTCTGTGTGTGTGTGTGTGGAAAATTTGCTTTCATTCTGGTTTGAAATCTTCCAAAAATTCTATTTATAATTTCTGCCATGCTTTAGTACTGCACTTTAAAAAAAACAAAAACAAACAAATAAAAAACCACCTCGGGAGTTTTCACATCTGCATATCAGATGAACATCCGTGTAACTTAAAAATTTAACTTCTAAGAGAAGTGTGTTGTTTGTAGTTTTTTTTTTAAATTTTGATGTGTCATAAACATTTTTTTTTCCTTCTCCTGTCTTGTACTTTGCAGAGTTCTGAAGGTACTGTTAATCTTCAGCCTTACTCTTTACATTTCCTAAGCCTTTTTGAAAGCTCTTGCATTTTTGAATTGGGAGTCCTATCTCAGTTTGCCAACTTTCTTTAACATGGAGAGTGGGGAGAACTAATGGCAAGAGGAGAGCTTCTCTGCCTACGGCTTGGAGGGTTTCTGTCCATTACATTCTACCTTCCCTTCGTTGTCTGAGGTAGGGCAGGCTGTGATGGATCTGTTAATATCAGCATCATCTTCCAACACAGAGCATGGGAATGGATTAGCCTAGAGGGTACAAGAGTAGTGCTCTAAGACAGTATTTTAAGGAGGACATCACTGACAACTGTACTTCATATCCACTTTTCTTGTGTTTTGCCAGCACTGTTCTGTATGTGTATTTGCAGCTTTAAAATAATTTCCTACTGTTAGATGTTAAAATAACTAAAGAATACATTTCTTTTTCTTTGATTCATTCACACTTAGTCTTATCCTTTCAGATGACATACTGCCTGCTTATATGAAAAGCAATTAGGGAAACGTTTAAATGTGTTTGTTTGGTTTTTTTTTTCTGAGTCAGAGGGGCTTTCTTCTGGTATCTTGGTGTTCATAGTCCTGAAATAGGTTCTTAGTAATTAACCACAAAAAGAAGGCAGGAGGATAGTAATTGTGTTTATTCAACTGGAAGTCCTGCAGGAATATGAAGTTCTCAGACAAAACAAATTCAGAAGTGAAAAGACACTGCTGGGATAAACCTTGGAGCAGAGCTTAGTCTGTAATACAGGGTACTTGGGTCTGCCATCTGAAGTGTTTGGAGGTATTGAAAAGAAATAAAGGGTGGGAGATTGTAGTGTTGTGCTGGAATTCTTAAGGAAAAAAAATGGTTTTGTTGTTGTTTTTTCTAACAATTCTTCATTGTCCTAAAAAATATTTTATTTATTTATATGTATGTATGTGTATCTATATATATATGAAAAAGCAAACCAACATTTAGCTAGTAAAGTGCAAATTCAGTTACTTGAAACATAAATTGTGTGTGATTAAATAAACCTTTATTAAAAAAAAAAAAGATATTATGGATTGCTGCTCTTATTGGGTAGGTATTTCTTGTTCGGGAAGAGATTGCCGCTGATTTCAGAGTTGCAGTGGTTGATCAGGACCCTTGACCTAAGCAGCTATTTTGAATGGTTGCCAAATGATAATACGCCTTCCTTGTTTAGATTATTGTTGCAGAATGTCGCAGGTCCCAGGAAGTCTTCTAAGTCTTTTTTGCTTTTTTATAGACATGATAATGGAAGTAGTACTGAAAGAGTAAAACAAATGCGAAAAGGAAAATACGATACAAATACAAGAGAATCTAGGTATTATAAAATAAATCTAAGAAGACCATGTCTAGAGAGAGGCCTGCAGAGTGAAAACAGAGCAAGGAGAGAGACTGAGGAGAAAAGTTCCCCTGAAGCGAGGGCACCTTCTGTCATGGGTATGTCCTGCGTTATGAGCCCTGTGGTGGGCTGCAGCTGAAAGGTGGTGCTGCTGGCGGCAGCTCCTTGCCCAAGAGCTGCCTGTGAACAGAAGAACCAGGTTAGGCAGCTTGGGTGCAGCTGTGTCCCTCCCTGCCTTTGCTTCTGCAAACCATGCTGGGTAAGGCTATCGCGCATCAGGCACGGTGATGGTGAGCTTCTTGACCTTCATTCATTGACTGAAGCCTGAAGGAGAAGATCAGGTTTCCTTGGGTCCTTCCAGTGGTCACCGTGCCACTCTTCCGTGATCCCTTGCGGCTGTCCTCCTGTCCCGCTGCCGGACACGTGCACCCAGGCGTGCCGGAGGCAGAGCATCCCCACGCGGAGGCAGCCCCGCCACGGCCACGTGCGAGCTGCTGGTGGAAGTCGAGCACATGGCCTCCTGGTGTGCGCTCCCCCAGGGCTCTCTGGGGTTAGTAGTTGTTCTTGTTGGGTTTTAGGTCCAAGTTGCTCCATATAATTTCTTTTCCCTTCAACAAGCATGGCTGAAAGCACTTTTTTGTTAATATCGCTGAGGTGTTCTACCGCGGTGGTGATTACAAGCCTGTTACATTTTGGCTAACAAACGCAATAAATGTGATGAAAATTCCCCTGCGTTTTACATTTCACTGTGTAATGTGTTTATGTCACATGTTAAATACTTCCGTCTAAAGAATAGCTTTCCACAAAGGTAGAATGTATTTTCCGTGGTGCTTTTTAGAATTACTGTGGGAGATGGTAATTCCTACTCGCTTCTTTCTCTCTCCCCCCTCATATCTAATTCTACATTTTCCAGTATTTCAAAATACACATTTCCTTGTTTTCCCGTCTCCCTTTGAAGTATGATTTTCCAGCATGTCTTTCAGTTTTATGAGGTGCGAGGCCGCTGCCCAGAGGCAGCCGGAGCGCTCGCAAATCCGCTGGGCAGAGCGCGACGAGCTCTGTGCCGGAGCGTGCGGTTGCGCGAACGCTAATTTGGCTTTTTGTATTCTTGTCCTGTCTGTTTGTGGTATTTAATGCTCTAACATCTCTCTGGATGGGTGAACCCATATGTCATTCAAATGGGAACCTGTGTGCTGCCATTGGCCTGACAGCCAGTCAGCCATGGAGTACAATGATAAAATTATGAAAACTGTGTCTCTGTTCATTGGACCAGGGGAATTTACAAGCGTTTTTTCCTAGATGTGCCTAAACACTGTATTGCCATGCCTTGGCTCACACGGCGTTTTTTTCTGGATTATAAGCCTTGTCAATAGTGTGGAAGCTCACTTGTGTCTTCCCCTCTACCTCCCCCCTTCTTTTTTTCCTTTATTTATAGATGTGTGCTCCTTACAGATGAAATCAGAAGTCAGCTGCCTGACTGCTTTGATGGTTACAAAAATAACAATTTTGTTTACATATTTAAAATAAAAACAGGGATATTTTTATAATAAGTAGCATTTTGCTGCTGCTCCGTTCTGTCAATGTATTTAACAGTCAATATGAGAAATGTTATTTATATGCCAATTCTGTTTACTTCAGCATTTTTTATAAGGCAATACTGTGTGATGATAAAGCCATGTCTGTAAGGTCATGTTTTTGCTTCATGTCTTCCTTCCCGTGGTGTGGTACACATCACAGATACATAATTCAAATGTAAATGTTATTTGACATAAGGGAATAAAACTATTTTCAGTTCATGAAAAAAAATCCCGTTAGTATGAACTTGAAAAGCTGTTTCTCAAAATCACTACTGTCAAACTAATAGAAAATTTCTGCTGTAGTGTAGCCTTTCTTTTTTGCTTGTGATTGAAATGTCATGTTAATAATCAATTCATCTTCTAAAAGTTGCTAATATGCTTGCTAATACTTGGTAGTCAAACCAAACTGTGCAGTCCTAATGTATTAGCAAGGTATAATTTTGCTGAAATAGCTTTGGCTTTTGTTTCTGCGTATCTTGCTTGCTTTGTGTACCTTGTTATTGGTTCAGTTTAGAAATCCATGACAAGATCCCAGTAATTAAAATTATCAAGACAGAATTTGCTGCACTTTCTGCATACGAGGGATGAACTGTTCAACACTAGAAATAGTGTTGAATGTCTACTGCAATATATATGCTGAAATATCAGAGAAAAATTTATTGACAAATTATTGATTGTTTCTGTGATAGTGCCTCTGTAATTTTTTCCCTCTTTTTATTAAACAAATAAACCTAAAAGTAGGAAAAATGTAAGGAAGGAATAGTTTGTGTAGTTGAAACTTTTTTAATAGCAGTAGTGTAGTCTGCTTTTATTTTATTGGAATTATCTTGCTTTTGACAAAAGTAGAAGGAAAAAAAACCTGAAAATGGCTGGCAGGAAAAAATGGTTTCTGCTTTGTCTTCCAAATAATTGCGGTTTTATTGTGTTGTAGCTCATATACCATTCCTGACTTCATCATCATCGTAGGAAAAGATCACGGAGATCCTTTTAATCTGACTCATTAGAGCTTTTTCTGGGCCTTCTGCTATAGTCTTTGGGCTTGCTGGTGGTAGTGTAACAGTGGCTTTATCTTTCACGTTGATGATCTATGAAAATTTTTAAACTGAAATCTTTGTTTATTTGCTGTTTGCTGCTGGAATCATGTGCTTCTTTGTGAAATGTAGACATATCCATATTCCTTGCCCCAAGCGTATTGCAGCATAAATCCTCAGTTCATGCGTTTGTATGTGCATCACCAGTTATGCTAGCATTATGGGTGCTGTTGAGCTCAGCAGCACTGCTTGTATGATTAAAATTTAAAAATGCATAGCAGTTTGTAGAACTTGAACTTGAATAACATGTAATGGAAATAAATAAGGATGTGGGTGGCAAAGATGTATAGAAAAGGTTGTAGGTTGTGCTGAGTTTGTAGGGCTTCTTTGGAAACCTATGCATTTCAACTGGGACTTACTTTATGGTTTTATTTATAATATAAACTTTAATAAATTATAAGACCTATATAGCAAGTACTTTGAATTCATGTATTTCATGAATCCAGCTGTAATGTGCTTTGTAGGGTTCTGCAAAGCACTGCACTACATTGTGTGCCTGCACTGTTGATGTACTGAATTTCTTTCCTACTCCTTTTGTATTACTGCACTTGAGAGAGTTTTCACTTGCTAGTTGGAACTGAAGCTGAAGGGGATCTTTAGGAAAGCACAGTCAAGCAGACATAATAAATTTTGAAAGGCATAAAAATCTACCTCCCAATTGAGGGAGGTAAAGATTTACAATACATCATAGAAATACTTTTTTTTTTTTTGATGGAGCAAAAATCTTCGAACTTCGCAAAGCTTTTCTTACAGAAAGCCAGTGGAAGAGCTACTCATAGTGTAACAAGTTGTTTTCTTTTTGACTTGAAGATGAAACAAGATTATTTTCGGATCAGTTACAAGCAACAAAGTAGGAGAAGCAATGCTTTTAAATCGGTGCTTATCTATATAGCTTTTTTTTCCTCTGATACACAGAATGGTTGCATTGGATGCTAATTATTTGATTGTATTCCTTTTTTTCTGAAGAGACATTTAGATACACCGCACTAAATCAGCTTGTCTTTTCTCAAGTGAGCAGGCCCACAATGAAGTCCTTCGTAGGAAAAATACGTAACACTGCAGAAACTCACTCTGCTTTCACTTAAAATGGCATCTAGTAGCATATACATTATGTTGTGAAGTTATAAAATTGGCTTGTTTTTAAGAGTCCTCAGTTAACAGCTTCCTTAAAAACAAAACAAACAAAAAAAAACAGAAAAACTTAACCCAAAACATTAAGAAATATTTTCTCAACATTTCCAAATTTTCAGTCTGAACAGAGCATCTTTCTTTTAAGTTCGAAGACAGCTTTTTTTCTTAGATTGATAATTTCATGACATTCACCACGTATCGGAGCTGTTGAGAGAATTGGATTATAAAGATTTGCAGATTGCTTATAACAACATAGACTATTAATTTATTTTACCTTTCTAACATTCCTGTTACTTTGAAATGTTTCTTTTTAAAGAGCAGTTATATTTTATCATAAAGCATTCCTGCTTTCACTGCAAAAAGTGTATTTATTACTGCTTCCCTTCTAGGTGAAATGTGATGACATCATCTTTTCCCATCTTTTAAATGTGGTAAAAAGGGTACATTTTGCAAGCACACTACTATATGTGAGGAGATGGAGGGGAAAAAAAAAAAAAGATGTTGACATTAAAAATGTTTTGTAATGGGGTCTCATCCAATAGAGACTTGCCTTACTCTAATGTATTATAGGAATGTAATTGTCTCACATAAGTGAAAATCTCCAGTTTCACCTTTTTAATCCCCAATTAAGACTTTTAATGCTATTCCTTTGTAATAGTATTTTTATGGACCTTTTGAAGATATTTGTGTTTACTGTATATGTGTGGTTGTTCAGCTATCATTACTATTTTGAATGTTGATCTTGGTTTTGAATCACAAATGTTTTACACATTTCTTAGCTTACTAAATCTCTTCAAACATCATGATCTTATTGAGTAAATAGTAGCACATGCCATAGGTTTTTTTTTATTTTTATCTGTTCTCTGTAAAATTGCAGCTTTTGAAAGACTTGATAATTTTACAGTGAGGGGATTTAGTTTATTTTTACCTATTGACATGAAAGAAAAGCTGAGTAGAAGCTGAAGGACTAGGCTGTGAAAAAGCACAGATTTAGTGTTTTTTTTTTTTTTTAATTGCCAGTGCTGCTATTCCTTTCTCTTTCCTCTTCACAGCTTGATCCTTGTGTCGTGTCTCCCCCCCAACTTCTGTGCTGAATATTTAAACCAGAGGTCCGTTTGGCTCCATGTGTTTAAAATACACTGCAACTGAACTGATAAATGAAATGATGGTATCAGCATACACTGTATTAGGTCTGAGAGGATGGAAGTGAGCATAGGTTATCAATAAATACCCAAATCAAAGTGAGCTTACTCTATAGATGTACTTTTTCGTAGTGAACTAACAGTGTTTTTGAGATCCAGTCCCCTTCTCATCACAGAGTAATGATCCCAGTTTGTGCTGTTTGTGTTCTCTCATTTTCTTTCTTCTAACTCCCATAGCACAGCTCTTTCAATCCGGCATTCACTGCACATGTTCCAGTCATGAGGTTACAAAGCTGACATTGCAGTCTCAGCAGAGGTTATCTCTTTAAAATTCTCTAAAATTCCCCTTTGGCACATCCAGTTTGGCAGCTGGGTTTCTGTAGGAAACTGATGGAGGCCCCCCCCCCACNGTAAGTACTCCCTCCAAAACAGACAGTGCTTCTTCCTCAGCTTTTCTCCCCAGTTTTATTCTCTCAAAAGATCAGATTTACATACTTCAAAGCCAACTAAGTAGTAAGAATATCTGTTTCTAAAATTAAAATGCAGCTTGCCTCTTATGGTTTGGGATATGTGAATTCTCTGCTCTGAAGGGTGTATACTGAGAAATATTGACCTGTTGTTTGAAATATTTTAAATAGGTATGCAACAGCAAAACCAGAAGCTTAATTTAAACTTAAAAGCGCATTCCTGAACAGTGTTATAGCCAGTAAAAGAAAGACTTGCCAAACCAAATGGGATACTTAAGTATCTAACTACCAACATACAACAGCGATCACTGATCTAATAATATTCAAAAGCTAATCGAAACAGGCATTGCCCACTTACATTTTAAAAAGTGACTTGACTTTCATGATAAAAATGTCCCTGAAATGCATTAATTATTTGTTTCTGCTTCCTGCAAGGCAGGAGAGGAGAGTGAGTTATGTGTGCGTGTCCCTCCCCTTGGGTGCCATCCTTGGTGAGAGCTGCAGTGACTGCTTTGCTGCATAAAATGGATTATATTTTATGGCAGAGTGTCGGTGTCTGAGCTGAGGAGGCCTGAAAAGCCAGTGTCCTCCCTGAAAGCCAAAGAGAGAGGCTTCTCTTGTTGTTTCACTTTGGGCTGCAATGTTCTTTTGGCGCCTTTATCTCTCCTCTGGAGAGCATGGAGCTGTTACTTTGTGTATGGTGTGCTTTTCTGGAAAGTGGAAATTGTGGATTTGGATTCACAGGATGAGGAGAGCCCAGGAAAACCAAAACCCAGGACTCAGTAGTTCAATAGCAGCCAAAGCCAACCCAACTGGTAGCTGCAGTGCAGCTTCCCTTATGTCGCCTCCGGGTTCATCTGACTGTGTTGAGTTGTTTCTGTGCACTAAGCCACAGAAGGCTGTTCATTTACTTTCTGCTCTTTTAGTGTGGCAGAATGGCTTGGTAGAGGATCAGACAAGTTCTAGGACCAGCTGTGGGGAGCTGACAGGCTGGGAGAAGAGAGAAGTCAGCTGGTCTTCTGGAGCCGCAGTTAGATTGGCTTGGCGCTGCGGACCAGGTGTCTTGGTGCTCTAGCCTCTGAAGCGCTATACAAAAGGTGAAAAATCCCACTGTATCCTTCTGTCTTTCCAGAAGAGACCGTCCTGCATTTTGTGGAGCCTGCTGTCAGGAGACGCCCTCCTTCCCCGGGCCCCGGTGCGCAGAGGCGGGCACTGGGCATTCCTGCAGCAGGAACCCTCTCTGTGGGGTGGGTGAGGAGCTCAGGGGCATTTCTGCACCTAGATCGTTCCTGTACTATAGCTTGGAATGGCTCCGTCCTGAGAATGTGTGGTTTTTCCAACACCGTTGGAAGAGCTTAGCACTCTGTCGGCCCTCTGAAGTACTGCAGGAGCAACTGCTGTTTTGACTGGTGCTTGCAATCTCTTCGAGGACTGTGGCCGCTGGGTAGGCTCTCCTCAGCTCTTTGGTGGTGGTCAGCAGAAAATGACTGCATGCACCTGACTCCCATATGATTTGCGCAGAGCATTGCATTTTTTCGCTGTAGGTTACCCTGAATATTTTCTTGTTTTCCATGAGGAAAGTGTTTGTTAATGTGGCTTAACTCCCTATTTGTGTTTGAATCAGCCTGAAGCACTTTTCTTTGTATGTTGCTCTTTAATGCAGGGAAGTGTCTACTTTGTTGTTATGCTTACAATTTTTACCATTCCTAATTTCTCCTCACCTCTTACTAAGAACTTGATAATGGGCTTGTCATAGGAAACAACTAAATAATGTTGTCCTTATCCTCCTTTATGTACATGGGAATTTGTTTAAAAAACAAAACAAAACTAGAGCTGTTCTAATACACTAAACAATGCAAGAATCTGCACGTTTATCACCAATTGGTGAAAAAGTATAGTACATCATGTGAGCACTTGCAGTGCATTTCAGTGCAAAGTCAGATGGGTTAATGTAGATTTCCCTTCTTTACCGCATGTGTAGAGAAATGCATTTATGTAACAAAAAAAAAATGTTGAAAGTCTCCTCATGCAGCCTTTTTTTGGAAAAGGGAGCTAACAGTATTCTGAGAAATGAGAATGCAGAGGACTGAATATGGAGGGAGTTAGGATTATTTTGGGAGTGAAACAAGGAAGTTGTAGGGTCCTCGCTTGTATGGTGCAGACATCCTTAATCACCTTTCAGAACAAGCTTAAGTCTGGATCCCTTTTGTATTTAGCAGTATAAGACAAAGGCTACCTGGGACACCTTTATTATACAAAAGTAAAATGAACTGCTCTGTTTCCTGGTTGACTGTTACTTTCGGTGAAATACACTGAACCAGGCAGCTCCCACCATTCCTTGCAGTATGGATGTCTTGGAGTAAAATGCCAAAGTTGATTTGGTTTCTTTGTTTTTTAACTGAAAGATTTCCCCTTAATGCAGCTGTTTTGACAGAAGACACTCTTAGAAACTTTACAGTTTGGAGGTATTGAATGCTCCTGATAGATCCTTTTAAGTGTTTTAAAGTGCATGATTGGGGCACTTGAGCATAAAACTACAATTATATACTTGTGTGTTAATTTTGTGTACAGATAGATATGACTTCAGCCTGGACATAAATGAGAAGGAAGCATTTTACTCTGAGTGTAAGAATTTGTTTTGTGAATGCTTAAAAAAAAAAAAAAAAAAAAAGAGTAGATGTTAAGATAATAGCCTGAAATGACCAGACTTGGTTGAGGTTTTCTTAAGCTTCCAAGAAAGGGAAGTAGCATGCATAGCTATAGTGGAGATGCTTGAATGCCTTGAAAGAATAGTAGGTATTATAAAGATTGACTGATGAAGCACAATATTTGAGTTGAGGTTAATTAAAAAAAAAAGAAAAAAGAAATTTAGTAGGTAGGCAGAATGAATGAATGAGCTTGATCGTTGATTTTTCATAAGTTTTTAAGTGGACTAATTTCAGTTAATCAGAACAGGTCATTTTTAGTGAGTGATGTTATAACTGTAAAGTTTCTTGTTTGTTTTTCTGCTCTGTTTTGAGGATAACCTTACATGAATTGCATTATAAGTATTCAGATACTTGTATTTAGCACGTTTCTAAGACTTACTTGTGGTAACTGATATGAGGAATAATTTACAATAGTTATCTTATTCTGATTATAATAAAAATGTAATTATTTAAGGAATTATTATGTGCTATATGGTTTCAACTATGGATTTAGAAGATTGATGTCTTTGTTTCTGTCTTTTTTTGTGTGTATGTGTTTTCCAGTGCTAAGTAATAGGTCAAATTAACTAGTAAAAGCAGAATAATTCAAGTATCTAAACTCTGTGAGTACAGGGAGGGATTTCAAAACTCTTTTAAAAATACTTGCAGTAATATTTGAAGTCATAAGTGTGTTACAGTTGTAAGATGCAGTGTTTGGCCCATTATGTAAGCAATCTTATTTAAGAGGCTGATTTGTTTTTTATCTGTTCCCAGTAGAGAAAGGGAAAGAAAAAGCCAGCACAGAAGATTTATATCTTCCTCTTTTTGTTTCTTTTTCTTTTTCTTTTTTTTTTTTAGTTGTTGATGCTATTGCAAAGACAGAGTATTTGGGCTAGGAACTGCTTTGTACTTTTTT
>VXAL01001813.1:67521-165233 GCA_013399475.1 Chauna torquata
TTTTTTTTTTTTTTTTTAACTCAGGCAAGCCATGAGTATTTCAGAGTGTTTGCCTGTGTTGGTAGGAACATTGGTGTTGAGGGACTGTACTACAGGAATGGGATCCTGATCTTAGGCAGTTAATTTATTATCGTCCAGCATAGCATTATGCCGGGCTGGTAGAAACATAATCAAATTTTCTTTTCCAGTTGGTTCAGCCAATCATTCTATTTGCCTTAGAATTCCCTGCTATGGGGAACTTTTAGTGTCTGAATGAAAAGTATAATTTTGATCTTGCTTTGGTAGAGGAAACTAGCAGAATTTGTACTGTACAAATGATTAAATTTGTCACTGAAATTGCTGAAACTAAATGATAGCTATGGGAGGTTATGCCTGTTCCTTTTGTGTTGACCTCCTATGCTGTGGACACTATTTGGGGACTGAAATCCATAATGAGAACACAAAGAGCTGTAAATCTGTTCTGCTCCTACTAATACATCCTACTGCATGTACATAACAAGTTTTTTGTGATTAGAAGTGTGATATCCCTTAGAAAAGTGAAGGACTAGAACTGGCAATGACTTGCTTACGCAACTGCAACCTACTGCTGGTTCAGAGCCTGGCCCAGGAGGCAGAGCTAACCCAAACATGGCGATCTTATCAAAGGTGTCTGGGCCAAAACTAGGGGGGTTCTCTGAAAATGAATGTGTCCCTTGGCTGTTAACTTTGCACTAAGACACTAAATTGAGGTATGTTTAGAGCAGCTCCACGTTATTAAATCACATAATCTTTGAATGGTTGAGGTTGGAAGGGATCCCTGGAGGTCATCTGGTCAAGCTGCCCTGCAGGGCCACTGACAGCAGGTTGCCCAGGACTGTGTCCAGGTGGCTTTTGACTATCTCCAAAGATGGAGACTCCACAACCTTTCTGGGCAACCCGTTCCAGTGCTCAATCAGCCATGCAGTAAAAAGGTGTTTCCTAATGTTCAGACAGAACTTCCTGTATTTCAGTTTGTGCCCATTGCCTCTTGTCCTGGCATGGGGCACCACTGAAAAGAGCCTGCTTCCGACTTCTTTGCACCTTACTTTCAGTTATTTATATACATTGATGAGATCCCCCCTGAGCATTCTTTTCTCCAAGCTGAACAGTCTCAGGTTGCTCAGCCTTTCCTCAGAGGAGAGATGCTCCAGTCCCTTAAACATCTTTGCAGCCCTTTGTTGGACTCTCTCTGGGATGACCTTCCTTGACCTGCTGGCAGCACTCCTTCAAATGCAGCCCAGGACAGCATTCACAGTCTTTGCCTGAGGTTGTTCCTTCCCAGGTGCTGGGCTTTGCACTTCCTCATTGTTGAACTTTGTCAGCCTATCAACCAGATTTCTTGGGTTCCTCTTCCCCTCCAGAGTCCAATGGGACTCTTCCAAGCAAATTCCTCAAGAGACCAAAGTCAGCTCTCCTGAAGTCCAGGGTTGTGATCTTGCTTTTAGCCTTCCTCCCTCTTCTCAGGATCCTGAACTCCACCGTCTCATGGCCATTGTAAGGCTGCCTTCAACCTTGACATCACCAACAAGCCCCTCATTTGTGAGTATGAGGTCCAGCAGAGCACTTCTCCTTGTTGTCTAGACACTGTCATTGATGCTGTCCAGGAGCCTCCTGGATTGCTTATGCCCTGCTGTGTTGTCCCTCCAGCAGATGCTGGGGTGGTTGAAGTCCCCCATGGGGACCGGGGCCTGTGAACATGGAACTACATCTAGCTGTGTGTCTTGTCTACTTGTTCTTCCTAGTCAGGTGGCCTATAGCAGATGCCCACTCATTGTCACCCATACTGGTCTGATCTTCAGTCTTCACCCCTCATCATCCGTCCCCAGGTAGAGCTCCATACATTCCAGCAGTTCTGTCTTATAAAGGACAACTCCTTTACCTCATCTTCCCAGCCTATTCTTGCTTAAAAGCCTGTATCCCTCCATTGCAGCACTCCAATCATGGGAGCCGCACTGCCACGTCTCCATGATCCCAACAGGGTCATAGCTCTGCAGCTGTGCCCAGATCTCTAACTCATCGTGTTTATTGCACATGCTGTGTACATTCGTATACAGGCACTTGAGAGAGGCACGTTGGCTTGCTAATTTCCCGGAAAGGGTCCATGGGTTTTTACTTTACATTCACCATATTTCTCAAGGAACTTGGAGCCCCAGGAGGATGGAAGAGTTGCAACTGCCGTTCTGTAACATCCAAAGCGAGGCACTAGAGTGCATAAGCAAACACACCCATCACCACAGGTGTACTCAAGTGAACTGGGGAGCGGGGGGGGAGTGGAAAGAGAGAGAAATAAGTAAGAAAGTAGGAGATAAGCAGCTACAGAAGAGAGAATGCGCACAGTGTGAAGGTCTATGAAACCCCACAGTCCAGTGAAACTCAAGAAGTTTAGATAGGAAGAGAAGAAGGGCGTGGGTTGCTGAAGGTTACACAGCATCACTCCCTGTGGAAAATATTTTATGTTCTTCTCTTGCTGTTTTTAAGAGGTATAGTGAAGGGCTCTAAACGATCTCGGATGATTTAGCTCTGAAAGCCATTGAACTTAGATATGGTAAGGACAGTATTCATCAGCTTGATATCTTTGGAGCAGCATGTGAATGAATTAGAAAGCATTCTCCTTCCATATTGAAAGAGACTAGAGGAAAGAAAGAAAACTCAAGGATGTGCACACATCAGAGGTGTGATACTGGGGAAGCAACGGTATACAGGGTGTGTGCACATTCTTCCTTTTCTCACTGTTAAGTAATAATATTTGCATTTCTTCCAGCTACCAAGATTGTATGGCAGAAGAAATGTAGAGTGAAAGGGATTTTTCAATCTCTAGTACTTGAGTGTTGCGAGTCTTTCTCTGTATAAATGCATAAAAATGGAGGATTACTCATGCAGTTAGATTACCTGCTATTCAGAGTCAACTCATACCGAGGGATTGTGTTTATTGCTTTAGAAGATTTGAAAGGTACTGCAAAGCTTGTCTGAAGAAAAATATTTGTGTATTTTTTAACCAATTTATTTAACCATCATTTAAGAAATCGTGGTCAAAACTGTTGCGACCCTGTTTCCTGGAGAATAAGCCAAGTACAGGATTTGGCGGCCTAAGATTGTTGCATAGTCCGTTTGTAGATGCCCAAGAAGTTCCCTGTGATAAATTATTTGTTATATGATTAAAAACCAAGTTAAATACAAGCTTTTGCATTTTTCTTTAACTAATGGCTGACATTTCATAGGTGAGTTTCATGCTATTAATGCTGTGAGAGATGAGATTTCTTGTATGCTTTTTAATGAAGCACCAACCATTGGAGAGACCATAGGGATCAGGAAGAGCTGGCATTGGTTGTGGCAGTTTTGATGTGCTTTTTTATGTTGGTTTGTAAAATGGAAATCAAATACTCAAGCAGATTACACGATCCCTTTTTAATTGTTATGATTATTTAAAAAAAAAAGAGGGAAAAGAAAGGAAGGCAGAGTATAATAATAGATATGTGACTCATTTAAGTGTGTGTGTGTGTGTGTATAGGCACTATGATTTCTCTCTGTTTTTAATCCAATGTATCAAAATAGCTCTTTTGAAAAAGTACTGCAGAGTTTCAGTATTCTCTATAGTATTGGTCTGAGGAGATGCATATAACAATATAGAATTCTGTTACTAGAGATTATCCTGTTTTCATCCCTTCCTTTACAAAAATGACCGAACGTTGCATTAGTACGAACTGTAATGCAGTGTACAAATCAGCAATATCAAGCTCTTGTGTGGGAAAAATTTCTTCCTATTGTTTTTAGACTCAGCTGTTTACCTCTCCCTTGAAACTAATTTTAGCTCATCTAAAACATGCAAAATTTTGTTTGTTTGTTTGTTTGTTTGTTTGCTGCTTTTAGGAAAGGGTGGGAGTAGGAGGTGATTGTGATATTGGCATAGATTTAGCATTTACAGCAGAGGTAGTTTTCATCAATTTCTGACAAGGGAATCAAAGTGTTCTTTTTTGGAAGGAGAGATATTGCTTTTCCTTATAAATGATTGACTATTTTGTGGTGGTAGTCTTTATTTATTTGGCTCTCATCAAGAAGAATAGCAAACTTATTCAAAATCTCAGTACATCAAAAATATGTCAATACATAAAACATAAGTACTATTCCATACTACAGTCTATGCAAAAAACTATGTTAATAAGATGTGAAGGTTGCATAGCTAAGAAGTCGGAAAACATAAATGATAAGATTCTAGCAGCCACATTAACTGAGCCACATTTCACATCCTCTATATTTTATGAAATGCCTTTGACAACATAAATCAGAAATAGAAGGTGCTATATATGTGCAACATGGCTCAGTTAATGTTGCTTTTGGAACCTTAACATCTATATTTTCTGACTGGAGAGTTTTTTAATCATGTAATCTTAGTAGTTTTTTACATTCTATTTTTTTTATAGTTTCTCTTTTATGAAAGAGAGGAAAATTGCCTGTACTAATAATGGGTTAGCTCGTGTTGCTTTGATTTAAGCTACAGTAAAAGGCAGTATATAGGGAGCACCTCATGACAGGTACATATTTGATGCCGTATACATTGCTCTGACAACTAGTGTACTCATGCTGCTGTGCACCGTTTGAGGAAAAGGCAACTATAGACGTGTTTGAAGTCCTGTCCTTTCTGTCCTGCACATTACAGTAGTACAGGGGATGACTGCATTGCAGACTGCAGCGTATTGTGAAGATACTTGAGCTACCTTTTTAAATGAACTGGCTTGTGTACAAGTAGCATCCTGTCTACAAGAGCGTGGATCTCCACCTGACCTAGCTCACCTTTCTATAGAGCAAGGCAAATTAACCTAGCATGGATTTTGGTGTAGGCTTCTTCCAATATCTGAGCTAGTTTGCAGATCGGTATACTGCACTGCAGTCTTCAACATAGACCTACATTTAATGACACTGCAAAATCTGCTGCCTTGCACGTTCTGGAATCAGGATTATTGTGCTGCGACATGGAAGTATGCTTTCTACCCCTTCGTTGTGGCTCTGGGTCAGGGTAGGCCAGTATCAGGCTCAATGTTAACATTTTAAAGGCTCTTAATAAGATTTTAAAGTTCACACTTCAATGTAAAGGCAAGCAGTCTAGGAAAGACAGTAACATAAATGAACACTGTGACCAATGTATTGTCAAAAGGTCAAAGATATAAGTGATAAGTAGTAATAGAATTTATGGAATGTAAGAATAAAATGCCTTAGCATCGGGATTCCTGATTTATGTCTGATTAATAGTCTTGACATTAACACAGAGCTTTTTACTTGATTTCATTTTAGACTTTTTCTTTGCCATTGTGAGAGGGATTTGTAGCTTTCAGTAGGACTGTATGTGCACAAGCACACTGGGGTTGGACATAGTGATGTGAGAAAGGGAACGACGGTGTACTAACTATGATAGAATCTTTATTGCCACTGAATGTGTGCCAAAGGATTTTCCTATGCTGTAAGCATGTTACATTTTCCTCTTACTGTAATGCAGCTAAAGGTACTGCTGAAGACCCATGCTTATGTGAACTTGAAAGTTCTAGATATGAACGGAATTTTTATAAGTAAGTGAAAGCAAGAGTGATAATTTTCCCACAAAACTTTCTATTCATATGTATGGAGAAATGCATGGTTTGAATGTATGGGGGAAAATAATTCCTTTTTGGTGGGGGTCTGGTTTTGGAAATTTAAGATTGAAGGAGTAAATGTTTCAGAAAATCACCAGAGTTTTATGTGAAGGTTTGATGGGGACTGTGTGACAACTTTCTTTATAGTTAATGCTGAAATCACCCCTGTAAAATTAAAATAATTAGAATTAAATTTGGATATAACATTTTGCTGACTGCAAGAATGTACTGTTTTAACTCCTAGAGTGAATTACCAGGTGGTTTCCCTCCTGTCCCTCCCCCCAGGAATTCCAATCACTATACATTTTGTATTTTAATTTCTATGTAATTACAGTGTTATAGTTGCTAGGAAAGTGGAATGTTACTGATGATTACGTTTCTGAAAACAGTACTTATTTCACAACGTTTGGGTCTGTTTCACTATTTCCCAGCAAAGTAGGTCGTTGCATCAGGTAGTGTCACCCTTTCCTCTGTCAGCCCTGCCACTGGAGTTATCTTTCTGGAAATGTGGCTTAATGCTAATCAGGCCAGACACACCCTTTTTTTTTTGGATTTTTGTATTACAACAGTATGGTTCAAGACTTCTGAACTGTGTTGTTGCCTCCTGGTGAAATTATGCAGGGTCTGCCCTCCTTCTTGGGCACCAAATAGATTGCATGTAGAAGCAATGGCCAGCCAGTGTTGCCAGGACTTTCCTCACTATGAGCATTTCATGGTAACTGAGATGTTCAAATAGGTCCCAACGTGTCTTGGCAGAGCTTTTTGTCATAGGGGACATGTAAAGTTTCTTCTATTATTGACTAGCCATTAGGATGGTTTAAAAGTGCAGTATCTGCATATTGCTGTTATTATTAGTGTACCTGTGTTAACACACTAATTCTGTTACATTTTAATTTTAAAAATTATTATAATGACTGTAATGCTGTCTAATCATCCTTCTCCTTTGACATCAGTTATGGATTATGCATGCAAAAATTGCTTAAAACTTCCATTACTATCAAGGTATTACCTGGACAAAGAACGTCTGCCACAAGACCCCTTGTTCAAGCAAGAATTAAAGATAATGGGCTAAGTTATAGGTTTAATTGGATTTTTCCCACCTCTTCATTCTGGCTGCCAATTTTGTTCCTCTTTTATTCTCCTCCTTTCTTTCTTTGCAGTCAGAGTGCCTTAATCACTGATGGTCAGTCATATGTCCTCCCAAAATAATGCTATTTGTACTGTGCAAGTCAGATAGGAGGCAAAACAATTATTATAGCTTCTGTGCTTGCCTAGAAATAGATTCAAACTCGGATCTGTTCTCGCTGTACTGTCCCAAGAACGTATGTGTTACCACAGGCATGCTGAACTTTCCCAAATCCTGGTCTCCTGTGTTGTGTAGGCCAAGGGAGAAAGGGAGGGAGCGATTACCTTAAGGGGGAAGATGATGCTTGGGTCATTCACTCCAGGCATTGTAAGTAATTGGCTTCAGATTTGTTTTGTTCTGGGGAGATTTTAATTAAGCTTTTTTATATGCTGTTTAATAAACATTTGTCCATAAGCGGTATCTTGTGATCCACATCAGTAAAGCAGGAGGATTAATTTGCATGTTGTTGTTTGTTATTTATTTAAATAGCCACAGAAATTATACTGAGCGTTCTGCTAGGGCAGCGGTGATGGGTTGCTGCACTCTATGTATGACGTCTAAAAGTACACGTAACGTCAGGATTATTGCGTGTGGGTTTTTTTTTTTAACAGCTTGAGTTGAGAGAACACAGAGGAAAATTCTAACATAAAAAGCTGATACATAATGTCTGAAGAAGAGCCTAGTACCCTCTTTTACACCACTGTCTGGAAGCAGATTGCTAGGGAAAACATTTAAGAACTTGGAGCAATATCCAAGCTTCTGGCAATAAGGTGTCGTTGTCTCCTCAGGTTACGTAATTTGTTACTGAGGTATCTTGCAGGCCAAAGTTCCCTTGCTTTCTCACAGGAGAAATCGCGTATTGCAGGGAGACGATTGGAACACAGGGATGGCTACGTTGGGTCAGATCAAGGTTTCACGTAGCCCCGTATCCCATCTCCAACAGAGGCTCTAATTGGATGCCTAGAGAAGAGTCAGAGCAAAGCAAGCATGTGATACTTCCCCCAGTACTGTTCAAGCCTCCAGCTGTTTTCAGCTCAGAGACTTCCTGAGCCAGATGTGGCTCTGCATATTTGGTAACCCTCAGAGGATATATCTTCTCTGAAATTGTCCAGTTATTGCTTGAGCCCACATAAACTTTCATTTTTCAAAACATTGTTTGGCAAGGAGTTTCAAACACCTGCTACCTCTGTGACTAGAGAACCTACCTGTATGTTGTTTTGAAGTTTGCTTCTACCAGCTTCATTTAATGCCTTCTAGTTGTTGTGTTGGACATGATGATTTTGTAGCTTTCTATCGTACTCTCATTTCCTGGTGTCTTTTCCAGACTTGAAGGGTTCTAGCTTATTATACTCCTTGTATGGACGCTGTTCCATGCCTTTGGTTCTTGTAGCATTTCTCGGAACCTTTGTGTTTGACACTTTCTAATAAATCTAATAAATCGAAGAAGTCTGTAGCAAGACTTGCAAAAGCCATGTTGATGTTTTGTAATTCTCATCTTCATTCTTGCTTGTACTCATTTATCCAGTACAGCCATCAATCCTTTACAGTCCTAAATTCTTCAAATCTCTCTTTAAAAAAAAAAAAACAGGCATGCTTCAGTTCTCACATACCAAAGCAGCTCTGAGTTAGAGGTTACATACCATCATTCATAATTCAGTTATTTCGTTCTTGAATTCATTTAGACCTCTGGGGTGTATCATCTTGAGCATGTCTTACTGTTCGTTGGTTTGTTCCATGAATAGTTCCATCGTATTCAGACACGTTCTTCAAGCCCCTCACAACAAAGGACTACAGCACAGGAACATCCCAAGATTTTTCCACAGTGCACACTAGTGCAAAAAATATTCATTATGCTTCTCTGTGATGTCCTTGTTTTCTCTAAATCTCTTTTTATACCTTGATCGTCACTTGGCACTTCAGACTCTCTGGCAGACCTCCTGCTCCTTATGTGTTTGAAGAAATGATTCATTACTCACTTGATTCCCTTTCCTAGCTGTTCCTCCAATTCCTTCTGGCCTGCCTTACTACATTTGAAGAGCCAGAGTTTACAGTCTTCTGTTTTCTACATTTGGACTTGGTGTTGGCTTACTGAAGGATGCCTTTTTGCTTTTGGAAACCTGCGATGAGCCATGCTGATATCCCTTTGCTCTCTCAAGTCTTTCTTAACAGGTGGTGAATATTGGTTCTCTGCTTTCCATGTGGTAGTTGTTCAGCAGCTTTGATGCTGCCAGTCAGATTTTATTTCTCCTAGCTGTCCGTTAGAGCTTCCTTTTAACAAGCATTCTCCTTTTTATGTAGGCATACTTTTTGAAGTTAAGCACAACAACAGTAGATTCCTTGGTTTTCGTTGTTCCTGTAGGGACGCTCAATTTAACTGTGTTGTGGTCACTGGTACGTCGTGGTTCTGCAGCTGTAGGACATGGAACTACATGATTCCTGCAGCTCGGGACTGAGCCAAAGGCAGTGGCTCCTCGTGCAGTCTCCCTTAGCAGCTCTGTGGAACAACCTTTGGCAGTGATCTCTTACGTTGGGCTCTGCATTGTATTCCACTTGCTCAGTCTACATGCGAGTAGTTGAAATCTCCCACTACAATTTTATACCCTGCCTTTGCTGGTCTCTCGCAGTGTGCTGCTGTCAGTGTCACCATAGTCTGGCCATGCTTCGCAGTCTCAGCACTCATTCTTGCTGATCGGAACAAACTCCAGGCCTCTACTGGTTCATAAAGTGGAGTTTTGTTTTAATTTATTTCTAAATTCTGTGTAGCATATAATATTATTTTGTCATCAGCTGTCTTCCCTATGTATGTATCCTGGGATGATGCAAAATAGCGTCCCGCTAATTGTCTCCGTTCTACCAGATTTCTCATAGGACTACTGTTAATGCTTTTGTTTGAGGCTTGATATTGCAGTGATCCCATTTCTTTTCTACTCTCACTCCTTGTGTAGAAGGCAATGTCTTGCTGGGTTTTCTACTTGTCACCCTGTTTAGTCTGCAGTCTGTCTGTATGCCTGTTTTCATTCTTTGATTCTTCTCACCAGTTTTACTTGATAACCCAGAATCTCCATGTCTTCATTTGCAATAGCAATGCCATCCTTTTGAACCGTGTGTACTTCTAAACCCCTTTCTTCAGTTAAAATGTTCACTTTCTTGATTCTTAGGTACCAGCAGCCTGGATCCTATGTTGAGGTGAGCACAGCTCTCCTGTATAAGTACCTTTACTCCAGAAATGCTCCAGTTCCTGATGAATCTGACGTCTTGCTTTGTCACCATCTCTCACCCTCTTTCCAGTAGCCTATATTTAGCTGTCAGGATCTTTCCTTCTCCTCCCATTGTCACTGGGACCTCAATGGACCACAGCATAGGTTTCCTGAACATTTTCTAGGAACCAGTCCAGGCTGTGTGACTTGTGCAGCTGACAAGCGAATCACCTCGTAGTCCTCTGTCAGGTCCCAGACTCCAGCTGTCCGTTTGCCTGGTGATAGATGCAGCTCACCCTTTCCAGTTTGCATTCTGACTCTCTCACTTATGGATCAGCAGAGGAGAGGGTATTTGTCAAAAAAGGTGAATGTAGTCACACAGAAATGCAGGTGAAATGGTGGTGGAGGAAACTGATGTGCAAGTGAGGAGAACAAGTGCAGAAGTGGGGTTAAAGTGTTGGCATTAGGAGTTAGCAAGAACTAGGACTACCAGCTGCAGTAGTAGTAGTAACAGATCAAGTTGTGATAGTTTAAAAAAAAAAAAAAACCACACCTGAACATATGTTTAAATTTGATGTTATATTATGATTATTGCCTGGTAAATATTATTGTATTGTTGAGTGAATGTCATAAGCTAGCTTTAGGTAGAACAGATATGTGTATGTGTTGAGTAAACAGATTTATCGGAGTGTCAGACTCAGTGGGAACAATTCCAAGATCAAAGCATTTCAGATGTTCTCAGGTATCCAAGACATTTGCTTAGGGCAGAGGTGTGCAGGACCAATGGGAGATCCATTCTGCATGGAGGAAATCCTATGTTGCGTTTGTCATTCACCTGAAATGCTATGAATACCAATGCTGGAGGGAGAAAGCAGGTGCCTAAAATAGGGGCAATATAGACACAACATCAGGAGCTTGTTGAAAATCTGCTCTTTTAAATATCTCAAGAAAACGTCAATGTCTATTGATACAAGGCTTATGGCCTAAACCGATGCAGAGAAATTCCTCTAAAAAATTGTAATTGACTTGTTTTTGGTTATAACTTAAATTCCCCGTGTGTGTGGAGGATTTCTCAGTGTATATGATACATGTGCTGATTTGTCTGTTCATAGGACTTTTAACAGTTTATTTTATGTTGTGCTCTTTTTTGTTTGTTTAAAAATGTTTATCTTAATGGGGGCAGGAGAAAGAGATTAATCTTGATAAAGACAAAAACCTGCCAAACCCGAAGCTTTTTGTGTAAAGCTTAAACACACATGTATGCACAAAAGCTAAAAACCTGAGGGTCGTGGGCAGAAAAATTCACAAAAAAAATTATACTTTACTGCTCTGGAAAAATGGCATTTCTCTTTCAATGTCTATTTTAGAGTTGTGCCACTTTATCCAATTCTGCTTTTGGGTCAATGCACCAGAATGATTCCTCTGTAGATTTGCCTCAGTAATGTGCCTATGAAGAGCAAACATATTAAAATAACTGCCTCTGTATTTTAAGACTGAGCATTATGGGATCGTGATGTTCAGAAGGATAGTGTTTTCCTTAGAAATCCTTCCTGAAAAGGGAAACTACATAGAGAGCACTCTGTCTTGCTCTTCTTGCTCATGCAAGAGGATCTAAGGGCTCGCATTAACTGTTGAGCACACGAGCAGGACGGGTGGGTCAGGGCTGCAGCTGAGGGTATGGCTTCTAGTCCGGTTAGCGTACAGATGTAACAGAGTTCGGCTTCGTGTCTCAACTCACATGTTTGCTGTGCTTGGCTCTTCTAACAGATACCGCCTCAGTATGGTCAGCAAGGTGTGAGTGGCTACTGCCAGCAGGGCCAGCAACCGTATTACAACCAGCAGCCGCAGCACCTGCCGCCCCAGGCGCAGTACCTGTCACAGGCCCAGCAGAGGTACCAGGCCCAGCAGGTAAGCACCGTCCCGGAGTGTGAAATCTTCTGTGCAAGGCGGACAGAACCCGCCCAACCTCTTTTCAAGATAATGCTGGTATAAACAAAATCAAATACAGGTGGAGTCAGACAACATCCTTCTGAAAAGTCTTTGCGGATATACATACGAGTACACGTGCGCACACTTTCAGGATTTATTCTATATCCGCTTTTTTGAATAAGACTGGTATATATACCCCAGCAACTGTTAATTCTGCATTTAAAAACAACTAAGTTGCTTGATCAGATGTCAGTGGAGGCTGAAGGTTTTCCTTGTTTTTGTATTGTTTTCCCCTCACAAGACAGATGTTGAGAGCTCCTGCGTCTGATAGGGTCACTGTTGTTTTGTTCTTCATGTTTCATTTTTGAGGATAGATGAGTTCAAGGCATTTTGCAGTTGCTTTGTCAAGGGAGCTTCTTAGGAGCTATTTTTATAATTGATATCACAGCTGTTAATTTGAATGTTTTCAGTTTGCCCATCCAGGTAGTAAAACTGCATAATTCAGTATCCACTGCCATTCTTGAATTGTGCTTTGTGTTAGCTATTAAAATTAATTTTAAATAATGCTGGTTTTAACTAAGATCAGAACTGGTAGTGTATGGGTCTGCTTCCTAGAGCTTGAGAAACACTCAGATTTTAGGTACTGAACAAAATGGATGTCCATAGCTGATACAACTGTATGTGTAGGCTAAGTTCTGTTTCCAGCCTCAGCTCTGTTAATCACGGAGAGCTCATCTGGAAATGGATGGGTGAAGCTAAAGCATGCTCGCCATCCTGGGAAATCTAACAAAAGTAAGTTGCTCAAGACTGGGTATTAGTGAAAGCATCAGCACTTGCCGCAGATCACTGGGGAATTCTGTCAGGCATGGCTGATTAACATTTTGGGATAATGCTGGTGCAGTGAAGAAATCTTAGCTTAAAATAAAAATAGTATACAAAATAAATTTAACGAAAGATGCCATGAGGTAGCAATGATACAGGAAGCTCCTCTTCTTTGATTTTAAAATAAAGCTGGGATAATTTCACAGTGTAATTACATGTTAATTTTTCTTCATCTACATTTTAAGATTCCATTGAGAATTAACTTTTTTTCATTAAAATGCTGGATCGTTTATGAAATAGAATTCTTAATTGTGTCTGTGATATTCATTAAATGTCATACCTTTCCATCTTTTGGGTTGTGTGTATCTGACATTAAATGTTGCAGTTGTCTTTAAATTTAATTTTCTTCCTTTTTACTTTGGCATTAAATACTTGAATTCTCTATGACTTGAAAATACTGTTCATAAGCATCTCAGTAAAGTCTTAGCAGATAAAGTCCGAGTAATACAGCCTATGAGAGAGAAGAAACAGCTCTTCCAGTGTCTACATATCAGTTAGTGAAACTGAAATGTTTTTTTGCTGCCTTGGACACCTCATCATATTTTAAATATTGTCAGTTGAAGGGATTGAGTATTTTAGTTTAAAAGTATACAAAATATGCTGGCTATACAGGACTTATGAAATAACAAGATACTGATTTATCTGTTGATATGCATTCCAATTGCATATATAGCCAGTAAAGTGAAGGTTTGTGCAGTGAAGTGAAGGGTATCACAGAAGACGGTAAAGCCAAAATGGGAGTAAAGCCTCCCATGTATTATGGACTTCAGAGAACTGAGATGAAGAGGAAAGCAGAGAGAGATTCATGGGTAGAAGATATCATCAGCCTTGCTATAGCCAAACTACTACTTCAAGGATCGGAGTATCTAAATCCAAGCACCAAGGATGACACAGGGGTCTCAATTTAAACAGGCGTTTTAGTCTGAATCTGCAAATTCATATTGTACATTAACTCCTCACCAACACAGCCTTGCATCTGGTAATCCTTAGTTTGAGAATCACGCCTGAAATTCTTCATGGTGTAAATGGCTGGTTGGTTATCCTGTTCTTCGGTAGTGGTCAACCTCCTTTAAGTGTTGGACTCATCCCAGGTTCTGAATTATACAGGCTTCTCCTGGAGAACTTGTGTGTATATGCAACTGTTTCATATGAGTAATGAATATCTAATACAGTTACTTGGAGTAGTGGTCCCTAGCTCCTTGTTGTCGAACCTCATTAGAGATAAAAGCGGTAGTCCTTAACGCCTTGGGCCTTGCTCCTTTTCTTTTCCACATATCCAGATTGGCTTCATGGCTGCTTTTCCACCTGTCTTGAGAAGGATCATCACAGGAGGAACACCTCTCTGTAATCTCTGTCTGTTAAATCTCACCACTGTGTTTTTTCCCATTCTTTGGGAACTGCTAATCTAGAAATCATTCTCCTAACACAAGAAGTTGAAGTGTATAGTTTTGATGCTTCAGCATCAGTGTTCTTTCCCTGCAGATGATGCATAGTAGAATTACTGTCAAGTGATAGTGTACAATATGTGAATTAATATTGGGATAAAATGTTGGAAGTCTATGTCAAATTCTACTACTGAGAATGATTTTTGAAACTGCTTATTTAAGCATATGTCTCTGCTTATATGAGACTGATGAACTTTTGAAAATCATTTGAAAATTAGAGTTTACTTGATTGATATTTTAGCAAGAGAAATAGGAGTAGACATTCACGTAGTTTTAGGAGTTTTAAGGGCACAGTTCACTAAATTTGATACATTGTGATTTGATACAAAGAGAAAGCTCAGGGGAGATATTACCGCTGTTTACAACTGCCTAATGGGAGGATGTAGGAGACAGGAGAGCCAAATTCATCTTAGAGGTGCAAGGTGGAAGGACAAGAGGCAATGGACACAATTTGGGACAAGGGAGATTTCAACTCAGAAAAAAAAAAAAAAAAAAAAAGATACTGATGGAGGAGTCCAGAGAGACTGGAGTCTCCAGCCTTGGAGGTGCTCAAAATTTGACTGGACAAGGCCCCCAAGCAGCATGTTCTTGCTAGACTTGCTTTGAACTGGAGGTTTGGCTACATGACCTCTCTCTGAAGGACTCTCCAAACCTAAGTGATTCTGTGATTTAATAGTGGTTTTACGTAATCTAAATATAATTTAAAAATAAACTATAAAATCATGTAATACCTTTTGCACCTGTTAGTGTATCCTTTTTTCTCCCCCCACTCTATTAAAATACTATTTCCTGTTTATCTAATTCTGTCAATTAGAAAATGCTAGACAATCTCAATCATGCAAAGACTAGTTCTGTCATACTTAATTTTGTTCTTCTTTTCATTCTGCAAATGAAGTTCATCCATGTCTTCTGTACTCTGTTAACCATTTTCTTGTCTTTTTTTTTTATATTGATTTTGTTGCTTTTTGCACTCAAAATTGGTATTAGCAAGTCTTACTATTGAATTGTCACAACTTTGAGGAATGTATAAGTCAACAGTTTAGCATATTGGCCTCGAGAAGAGAAGCTGTCCTCTGAAGATGTTTTTGCTGCATACTGGCTAGCCAGAATCATGGGAAAGTTGTACACTACAAGTATTTTTCCTGGTGAGCATGGCTGGATCATGAACCAAGAGAAGAGCACTCTAATGATATTGAATTAGCTCATGGGTGCCCCAACCATAGATCAGGACATTATTATTCTAAGTGTTCTACAAGTACCTAACAAAAAGGTTGTCTTTGCCCCCAGAATGTTTACAGTCTAAATAGTAAACATGGCAACAGATGAGGTCAGATCAGTAAGGAGGTATAAATAAAAAGGACAATATTCTCAGAGTAGCGAACAGTGGTCTGAGGCTTCAGAGATGGGAACAACCTATCCTCAGCGTGTAGGCTAGTAATGTGGAAGGCATTCAGTTGATTCTCATATTAGGATATTTCTTTTATTCTGCTGCTGCAAAAGAATACTGACTGCATTTCAAGAGTATCCAGAGACCTGAATGTTTACTTGGTTCATGATCCTATACCTTGAATGATGGCCAAATGCTTGTTAGCTTTAACATGAGATGTTCTTTTCTTTCTGACTATGGTTGCCTTCCCTCTCGACAAGGGAAATCATTTTGAAGGAAAAAAAAGTATTAGCTTTGAATAGAAAATACAGTTACTGTGAATGATTGTTGAGGTTTGGGTGGCACAAAATCTCCCTGTTAGTAATAGGTAAACAAAAATTGTTTTCACTCCACTTTGTGGTCAGGGAGAAACAAGAGATTTATCTGCTGTTGAAGGTACTGAGGTAGGAGTAAATAAGAAAGAGAAAATTCTTCTCATTCTCTTTTGCTGTCAAAAAAGAAAAAAAGTTGCACATATTCCTCAAGGCTTCTAGTATAGATTGACTGAGCTGATTAGAAAATACAATTACAGAACTTTTAAAAAGTCTTAACCGATATTAAAGGATTCCCAAATGTAAATAAGAGTGCATCCTAAGCAATTTGATCAGGTTTTCTGACACGGTCTGTGCAGCCGTCCACGGATCCTGTTCTGTGCCTGATGGACTGGAAGCTGAACTCGCTTGTAACAGGGGAGCAGCTGTGAGGTGAAGAAGTTTCGTGTTCTGTTTTAGGGTAAATAAGCTGTCTACGTAATTCTTTTTTCAGGGTAAATAAGCTGTCTACCTAGTTCTTTGTGATCTGAGTGTAATTGAACAGGTTTTACTTCCAGATAAAAGAGAGATGCCAGATTGGAGAAAGGGGCTGCTTAGTAATTTGTCTTCTTTTCCCTACTGTATTTTTCTTTTATTTCCCTAGTTAGGGTTATGCCAATGTATTTGTTTTGGAGATTATCAAGCTGAAAGTAGGGTTTATTCTGGATGGATTATGGGCTTTTTCATGCCACCAGTTTCCTTTTATGCAAAATCTTGTAGTGTGAGGTATCGAGTATTTTATTATGTGAAGACAACTGATACAAAATTTCATACAGATGGTGTTTTATTTTTGCTCTGTTAGAATGTAAGTGAGCTTCTGCAGTCAGGTATAACTCCTAGTGTTTTGCCTTGGAATTGGTGCTCATCTTCATTTCTCACGTATTGTGGACGTGTGAAGCCATTGGTCTTTTTCCTTGACTCACTTGAATTCAATATGCAATCTTGTCAATAAAAGTAAATGGATAAAATAATTTCTGGGTCTGTTCCAGTGACTTGTGACTTCCCATTCTTCAAATAAGCGTAGAGGGGAAGAAGGAGAGTGGAATTTATTTGAATGTTTAAACTGTAAGTTGTTTAGATCTGTGTTAAATTGATTGCTTGGTGGGCAGGAAGGGAGTTTCATAAGGGGTGATTTGATAGTAATGCTGGCATAGTTTACTACAGAGCCATATTGCAAGCCAGCATCAGTCATCCCCTCTTCAAATCAGGAGCCTGCTGTGTGAAAAAACATTAAAGGAAGAGCTTTGTTTTAAGCAAATTTATTGCAGTAGCAGCAGATTCATTGATCATTAGATATTGCCAGTAGATGTAGATATCTCCTTGTTTTTTAAAACTTTTATTTTTTACCTTTACTGCTCTTTAAAAGAAGAAAGACAAAGATGTGTTATAGTACTAGAGTATTGCCCTTGGCAGGGTTTTTCATCTTGAAATGGCATATAAATGAATAAATGCTTCAGTTGTTTTTGCAGTTTTAAATCTTTTGCCATAACTAGAAGTGATGTTTTGCTCAAGAATGTCATGTAATTGCAAACTTAAACCGTCATCATTAAACATTATTTTGTTAAGATAGTGTGATGTATAGTTTGGGTTATTATGCTTTCCAACTGGCTTTTAAACAGCCATGTTTATATATTTTCTTATTTTATGTAGCATGTGTTCATACATATCAAGAGAATACCGTGCCTTCGAGATTTAATGTGTTACTTTACGAATTGGGACCATATCACTTTTTTGACAGATAAAGTAGATCTGAAAAATAATTACGGTCTCACTCTTGTTTAAACAAAAAAAGGTGATTTTATTCTACACCTGTTACTGTTATCCTGAAGTCATCTTTTGTTTGGAGTATTCCTGGAAGCTTTCTGCTTACAAATTTCCAGGATAGAGCGGGATTGTGCTGATCCCTGTTCTCACAGGCAAGCGTGAGATTGAAAGGAGAAAAGAGGCGGATCCTTGAGGTGGGGCAGGTGTGTGTGCTTTTCTGGGGCATTGCTCTTCCTGGTTAAGTGTGCATGAAGAGGCTGCATATGTATTTTTAAACCATTCCCTTGTGGTTACCCTGACTTTTTAAAAATGCCTTAAAGAAGCAGTCAGGTCGTTCAGGCTCAGTCTTTAGTCTGTTTTTATTTAAAAGGATGAGATGTTTCATAAACAAGCAAGCAGACAAGGTGCCCTCACATTGGGTTTTATTAAAACGTTTTAAAAGCTGACCAAAGCCCTGGGGCTGAGGGCCGATGTCAGGAGAGCAGCACCGTCTTTCCCATCTGCGGTAACTCAGCGCTCGTGCCCAGGAGCAGGGGCTGAGAAGCGCATTGGCACACGCGTGCCTCACCTGGAGGTGCTCCGACGGCTCTCCAGAAGGAAGCTCCAGCCAGTGGGGATCAGCAGGTACTCCCAGCGCCCTACGGGCAGTCAGCCGCTTGGGGAGAAGCGGACAGGGCCGCCTTCTGCTGAGGTCTGCACGGCAACAAGTCCCTGTGCCGGACAGGTCGCGCAGCTCGCGCCTCCCGCGGGGCTGAGGAGCAGCCCTGCGCCCAGAGCCCAGGCTCGGTGCCACAAGGGAGGAGCAGCGGCGATGGGGTGCTGCTGCGAAGGTCGTAGCGGGTTAGGGAGTCCGCGCCTCGCACAGGTCTCCCGTAGGAGCCAGTTAGTTTTAACAAAATGTTTGTTTCGCACTAATAACTGGACGAAATTGATTTGCTTCTGTTCAGGGGTCGCTGAGAGCCATAAATCTCAGGTTTGTTTCTGAACAGCAAGGGTTTGAGCCGGTCTCAGTCGGCAGCCGGAGACTGTTGTGGGCATGTTCCCATGCGGACATCTGTTTCTAGCGCTGAGTCAGTGCAAGGTAGGACAGATACAACATTACCCCACTTGAAACAGTCTTTGAAAATGCGAACAAAATGTGAAACTAATTAATCGCTTTTCACGTCCAAGCTGTATGACTGTCATGAAAACAGAACAAACTGTATTGTGGCAAAATGCATCAAATTATTGAAGTGATTTTGGTACCATGAGGATGAAGTTTTGTTTTGTGATTTCATGTGAGCTGCTAAAGTTCCCTTAGCAGTGTAATAAGCAGCATGTTAATTAACATTGTCAAGCTGTTTTGGGGTGTAACATGGTACAAAAATGCTGTTGTTGTAAGTTAGGAATAGTTGTGTTGCATGCAAATATCAAATTCATTAGTGAGTAACAGATAATCCTCAATGAGTCCAAATTAAAGCTTTATACCTCAATTATTCTTTTTAATAAAATCCCCACTCTCTTATTAGAAACTGGCACAGAATTAGCAGCCAGCTGTACTGTAGTTCAGTCTTAACTCCTGCAGAATTTAATTTAAACTTCTTTCAGAATATATGAGGCCTTGCAAGTAACTTGTAGCTGCCCAAGGCTTAGTTATAATAAGGACTGTTTGTCCTTCTGTCCTTTTAACTCTTGTGTTTGTAGTCATCCACCACTGATGAGTGATTGCACTTAATACTTGTGTTATGAACCACAGGAAAACTGGGAAAGAGCATGCCTGCATGTTAATCTGACATTTGCTGCCAGCCATATAGGAAAGCATTCCTCGCGAAAGTTGGCTATTACAGTTATATGAGAACTCATAAGCAAGTTTAATGTTCAGAAGAGATTGGTGCTTGCCATCATCAACAGTGACTGCCACCACTACTTGTGCACCGTAAATCCTTCGTGGCTTCCATTGTCTCCACAACACAGGTGTCTAGTGCCTATATGCACGGTGTTTTGAAATGTTGGGCTTATTTTCATCTCAGAAGTAATTATATTCTTTCCAAGGTAAAGAGGTACAAGGGAGAAGTGATTCCTTTAAACCATTCAACCCCAAATCCATAGCATTAAGAACTCTTGCTTCTGACGTGTGCTTGTTGGTTGGCTTTTACAAATCAGTGCTGCTTGTACATAGTGAGCAGAGAAATCTCTGACAAGTGGCCGGGTGAAAATTCTCACACACAGCTATGTACTTCTGCTAGCATTTCCAGCTTCCTTTCTGTGGGACATGAATTGAGAGTCAAGGAAAAACAACAGTATACCTCTTTTTTTTTTTATAAAGGCATCCGTTTTGGTACAGTGAGCACTTTGTTGCCAACCTGCTTCAGAGATATCAGATATCAAAAGCCAGGGTGCAATCTTGACTTTCTGCGTCTGTAATAAAGCTTGGATAGATTTGTGGGGAGGAAGGAGTGGGAGAGCAGGCTTTCAGCAACTGTCTCGCAAACTCACACACTGTGACTTAAATCCTGGCTCCTAGACAAGCCACCAATGGCCAGCACCTCTGAAAGAAAGTTGTTACATTACCTTGTTAAACACTACAGTGATTTAAAAACAAAATACTAATGAAGTATTTAGGAACCATACTTGTCCTGTGCATAAAATTAATTTATACTTTTTTAGCCTTAAGAGTGCAATGTTTTCAGGAAGGGCAGATGAGGTTCGAACCTGTGTGTAGGTTCAACGAACGCTTAACTGATTGAAGTCTTTGCCAGTTAGGCAGGTTTCTGCTTTTATAAAGTCTAATTTCATGAGCATGATGCTGCCATCACACCGAAAAACTACGCATGGAGCTGCTTATCTCTGTGGCTGAGGTTACTTGATCAGCTCAGGAGCTCGGTGAAACCGTGGCTCCTGTTGTGCTGCATCTTCTCCCAGTAATGGGAATAGCTGCTTATCGTCCATTTGGGGAATGCTCTGTTTGTTCAGCGTTGTTTGTATTGTTCCAGGAAATGTGTTAAACCCTTCTCTTTTTTCCTCGGTGGTTTATGTCTATTTATAATAGGCATTAGCTTGTCAGACTCAGGAGAGCTATCTCACAGAGTCAGGGAACCAGAAGGACTAGATGTAGGCAGAAAAAGCAAGGACCATTTCCTGTGAACTCACACCTGAGCACAAACACAAAACTGGGGGCATACCATGAAGCAGTACTAACAGCAGTGTAGGCTTATATTTGCTGAAGGTGTATTGACCAAACCCCCAAAAAATGCATTCAGATTTTGAGAAGACTTTCTTGGCCCTACTATTTTAAAGCGATCATTTGCAGACATGGTGATTGATAAAGCAAGATGAAAAAATCCAACTCCGGTCTATAGGTCTGAAACGTTTAATGTTAGCATGTATAATAACCCTTTATATGCATCTATCTCTGTAGTAACCTGGATTTGTTAAGTGGTATTACTGGGAAAGGAGAAGTACTTTATCTTGTTGAGTGGTGCTACTGTTTGTATATAGCGTACCAAACTTGTTTATACCTGCTTTATGATCTTCCAAAAGCATGGCCAGTGAAAGTATGTGTGTGTGTTTGCTTCTACATTGCCTAACAGTTGTGTCGCCTTCAATTTAAAGTTCCCCCGTTGTAGTTAGGAGACATTTTCCCAGTCTGTTTATTCTTTTACTGTGTTCACCTGTGGTGATTTGCTGCCAAAAGTGTACTTTTCCATCTGCAGTTTGAAGGAGGAATTTAAAGGTCATCTTTCTTCTCCTCAGAAAGCAGTTAGGCCACCTCTTCAGGCATCTGCTGCTAATGGGGTTTGATGATATCTGGCTGGATGGTCAGAGGAGGTTGTTGAGAGCACACTGCAGACCTGCTTGGCAGCAGTGTTCACAACAGCCTGGACCCTGCTGGTTTTTTAATTTTTATTCCCTATTTTTGTATCATTCTAAACGTGGTAAACACATATCACAGCTCTTGGGCTTGTAAGATGAGCAACGTAGAAAGTCCCTAGTCCCGATCAGTGTTTTTTTCATGTACTGAAATGAAGTTAGCCCACAGTATTATAAAGAAACACTGGCAATATGAGCCTCTTTCTTGCTAAATTAGAAGAGAGAAAATCTACTCTGGGGGAAAAGGGGAAGTCTTAACTCCTGTTTGCTCCTTTTTTGGAAGCAGCCAGTTGTTTACAAGCAATCAGTTTGTAGGTTCAGCGGATAGTATCAAAAATCTCTGCAGAGTTATAGTGCGAAAGATGGGGATGCTGTACTTAAATATTTGTTACAAAGTAAAAAATTTGGTATTTTTAAGTAAATAATCCTGAAAGGAAATATTTTTGACATCAACTACAAAAAACGTGTAAAATCTATCATGGATTTAGTGTGTTATGTGTAGAGAAAAGTCTTTTTCAAGGTTACAAGTACAGTAAGATGCACATGTTTAAATGTGTTTTTCGGAGTTCCCAAATCGGTTAGTGGTTTGGCTTTGATCCACAGAGTAGTAGTATTGTTGTTGTTACAGTGATATTATTATTTAATGTTTCTAAATTCTGATTTCTTTCAGTATTTAAATCACAGAAGGTTAATTAAAGCAGTTCTTTATTCTGCAACTGCTTGGGAATATTAACCTCACAAAGCCTGCATTAAATCACTGAAGTGATAGAATTGCATTCACTTTATAAAATAACCCTACAAGAGCAAAGACAAAGCCATTTATAGTTCAGTGCCATTAATTGCTTGGCATTTAGATATTAGTGTAGGAGTCTATTAATTAACTTGATAGTAAAACTCTTGGAATGCAGGCTGATAAAAACTATTTTGTTTTAGGAGATTAGTAATCATAACTAGTGTTGTTCCCCTTACCACTCTCCTTATTACCCAATGGGGATTTTATTTTACTATTATTGAGATCAAAATGAATATCCCGGAAATAGTTTTATCTGTACCTTTGAAATGTAGCAGTAAGTTAACCAGAATAGTAAGTTTTTCGAAAGATACCTGATCACATAATAGTCATTTACTTTATGATCTGTTAATCTGATGGCTGTTCGTAGACAAACTTGTCTACACAAATGTTTTAGAATATAGATGCACAAATACTGTTCTAAGAAAAATTTTGAAATGTGAATGGGACAGTACAGTGAATTAAGTGATAAAGTTGTGAGGTCTAAAAAGTGTTAATAAATCTGTTTTTTTTTTTTTCAGTATGAGCAGTATATATATATGCCAAATTTTAGTGGTCTTGTAAATCACACCTTAGGGCCAGTTGCAATGCAGCAATATTCTCTTATGGCCTTTAAATTAACACACATTATTTTCCTCAGAGGTAGGGAAAATAAGTTTGTTAATATTTCCTGGCATAAAATTTACCAGTGTATTTTTTTGCTGCTCATATTTTCTTTAGTAATCAAAGATGTTTGCTGTATATATATCTGGTTTTATTTTCTGTATTTTGAATTGGGATTTTGTTGTTAAGACAATATATTATCTGAATATAGGTCAGCATATATTTTATATATATTCATTATCCTCAGTACTTCCCTTTTACTGCATATCTATCCTACCATAGTGGGATTTAGAACAGCTTTTGGAATGTGCAGCTGAAATCTTAAAGGGTTTGTTAGTTTTTGCCGTCAGATGTGACCACCAAAGAATGAAATAGGAAATCAAGGTGAATAAGATACTGCTTTTTTAAAGCAAGTTACAACTAAACAAGTTCACCTTTACATGTTGACAAAACTGCTTGGTGTTTTTGTGGTGGGAGAGAGGAGAACAGCTGCTGGTCTTTGTGAGCTGTGTCAGTAAATCAAGCTATGGAAGAGCACAGCCTCTCTCTCCACCTCTTCCTCTGACTCCTCTCTGATTGACGAGTACCCATCTACAACCCATCGTCCACATGCATGTTTTTAGGTAGAAAATGAAATGTAGGTATAAGATTTGTTGTTTTTTGGGTATCTGCCTACAGAATTCACAAAGGTCTTGCTTTTTCACCATCACAAAAAAAGAGAGGTTTCTTGTTCCTTTATTACCTACCAATCCTTTACCAACTTTTAGTGAATATCACTGTTTTTTTCATTGATGTGTTAGAGAGTAGTCAGTGGCCTGGTCACAGAAGAGGTTTAAGTTTTTATCACTTGCTCTCCACACCCCCTATCCTCTGCCACTCCCAACACTGGCCCAGTTGAGAATACTTTCTCTTGAAAAAATTGTGGTTGCGGTGATGGTAGTGAAGACTTTTCTACCTCAAAGATGAAGGAAATAGTTTGCTTCTGTTGGTTTAAGATGTTGTATTGTGCAGTCTGTTGAATTGCTTCTGCAGCTAGGTGCTTACATCTGTAAGTTATTGTTCTTGTTCTGTAAATTGCTGTTCTTTCCACTCCTTGGACTATGATATTTTTCCACATGGTGACTGAATTTAAAGGCTGTTTTGCAAGTACTCTTTCTTCACAGACTGCGGAGGAAGAGAGGACAGGAATGCAGCTAATGCTCTACCTCCAGTAGCCCCACATGTCCAATGCTAACCCTCGTACATTCCAAAAATCTAAGTAAACCCAGATGGTAGAGTCCAGCTGAGAAAACCTTCTTTACCAAAGTTATTACAGGCTTTTCTGCATCTGAATTTCACTTCCTTCTTTTACGATTCTAATGTTGATGAGTAGTGGGTAAGCCTCGTGTCAGTCATTTCTTTTCAGAGACTCCGTGGTGGAGTATTAGGGAATGAGCTAACAGATGTCACCGGACTGTGATATAGGTGTTGTCTAAAAGATAATATAGCTTTATATGTATGGAAGAAAAAAGTAAATAAAAGAACAGAACAAAAACAAACAAAGTCCCCTCGCCACTCAGTTTTTATGTGACCGCAGTGGTGTTTCAAGTGCTGCTTGCAGCCCTTCCTTACAGAGTCACAGGTTTTCCTGAGCCTTTGAGTGAAGTCCTAGCTCATATAGACATGCCCCAAAGAAAATGCTGCAAAAATGTTTCCCAGCCTCAAGTGCGGAAGTCTCATCCTTGGGTACCTAGCTCGATTCGCCTGGAGGTAGCAGCTGCTCTCAGCGCAGCTTTTCTCTTTATTCCATAAGCTGGCTGCAGGGTTTCAGCTCCGCTGTAAGCTGCGGGCAGTCCCCTGACCTCGTTTCTGCCAGCCAGCCGTATGCTCCGAGAGCTGCTGCCGCGGGCGTCTGGGGCCGGCTTCTGCCCTCTGGGGCGCGCAGCCCCCGGCTCGCCGCCGACTTGAAGGAAACGGCAGGTTTGAATTCCTGCCCTGCTTCGGCCTCCTGCCGCTTCTAGCTCTTCCTCAGGGGCGCAGCGCTGTCCTGGGGTGCTCAGCCCAACTTTGCGCCTCGGGTCTGCTGAAGAGCACGTCCCTCCCGGAGCGTTAGGAAGGACTAGTTTGTCAGGGCAGGACACCGGATGGCACGAAATCTGTAAGTGGTCGCATGAATGTGGTAGTTTGTCCCAAATGAATAGAAAGAATAGGACATGTAAGAACTGCCAGCGCTCTTTTTCTTTGTTTGTTTTTCTTTTAAATATAGCTTTGTCAGTTAAAGGATGGGCAGGGAAAGGAAGTAGTGGGTGCAGAAAATGAAAGCGTGGTTGGACTGCCCAGCCTTGTAGGGTTTTTTAGGAAAAGTCCAAAAAGCTCTGTAAACATGGGAAAATTCATGGAAGTAAAATGCTTGCTTTACCTCTTACTTCCCAGGTATATTTATATTTCTCAGATTACATCTTCAGGTTTTCTCTCATCTCTTCATTCACACTTGAAACATTATGTCTGTAGAACAAAGAGAAGCTGTACCTTTTTTTTGCCTGTAAATTAAGAATTGACAGTTATTAGGCTGTGCAATGTTAAACAGTCACATTTTAATACAAACACCAAACTTGCATTTTTTTTCCATGTGGAATGTTACAAGTATGAGAAGAAAACTAGAAGAAATGTCTTGTTTCTGATTAAATCCACTACTGATATGCTCTGTGATCCGTGGAACGCAATAGTGGGGGAAGGAAAATAGCAAGATAAGGATTTCAGAGAAGGTTTTCATCTTTGCGCTCTTCCTGCATCATTAGCTTAACGTGGCTCCTGGAGGCCATATAGACAAGACATACGTAAAAATGGACTAGAGTGTTTAGGAAGAGAGACCCATCTTTCTTGTCAGTTGTCTCAGATTACCTGATACGTGGCTAGAAGCTACTCTGTCCAAACAAATAACATTCTTCCGCTAAGATGTGGGAGACTTTTTTTGACCCTATCTGCATTTAATGTGCTTTCAGTGTATTCCGCTGGGGAAAACCTTCCATAGTTTGGTAGTCTGAGTTTCTAATAACTTCCTGAGTGTTTTGATGGCTTGTGGACTTAGCCTCAATGATGTATTTGCTTACCTAAGATAACTACAGTTTGCATCAACTGCTGGCTGCTAGAAGTACTTTTTTTTTCCCCTTCTCCCTCCTGTGTCCTGAAACTTAATTCAGTTGTTGTTCTGTGATAATGGGGATCATGAAGGGAGAAAATTTTGTCCCCATTTTTTGCAGATTATTTGAATTAGCTTAAAAAATAAATCTAGGAAACAGTAAGTTGTTAGAATGAAACTGCAGATATCTTGGAAGGGATGGCATTAATTACATTGAAGATCAGATGTCTTACTGATGATCACTGGTCTACACCCAAGATGTCCAAACTGGCAGGTTTTCCAAATTTCTCCAGGTACTCGCTGCACCTCAGGACAGCTGCTCTTTGTCTCCATTCAGGTGGTGGTAGCGGGTTGGCTTGTAAAGATCTACGTATTCTGATTATAAGCAGGGTTTATTTACTTCATCACCTAAAGATAGACTGTCATGCTGAAGGGGATTACTGGACTGCACTGGTAATCAACATACAGTAGTTTTGTTGGCATGGGACGTACCAAATCCTTTTTTCCTGCGATCACCTGCTCTGTTTGTGCAGTTAAGAGACTTGCTTGCTGGCTTGTGCACAGTGTTCTCCAGATACAAGATACCAATTTCCTTTTATTTAAGGCTCTAGTTGTTTTTGTTTGTTTTTCCCCTTTCTGATTCATAAAGTTTGAAGTTCAAGACACATATATGCATTTCTTCCTGACCCAGGATCTTCTGCAGGAGTCTGTCTACACCCTGTAGGACCTCTGCAGACCATCTGCATGGGATTCAGGCAAACCCCTCTGCTCTCTTGTCCTTAGTGGACCGTTTCCCCACAGGTTTGCATTCTGTTGCCTGCTTGCATGAGCCTTGGTGTTGCTTGTGCCGCTGGGCATAACACTTTTTTCTGAGTGCAACCTTACCTGCAATATTCCTGTAACAAGTTGGCTGTCCTTTGTTGCTTGCTTTGTGCTGTCAAAGAGTGTATGACTTGGGAGGTGATGTTTTAGGTATTAGGGTTGGGCTAGAAGCTGACTGTATAGGTATATGCCACCATTTAGGTAAGGAATATTTTTTATTGTAGCTTTTTGCATCAGAAGGTAGAAAGAAGGAGAAATGTATTCATCTGTGTTTACCTACACAGCATGAACAGATACTTTGGTAAGTGATAACAAGGAATGTCTTTCTATAGCCAGTAACATTTCACTTGCCTTCTTCCTCTTCCATAGTATCCCTTCAGAGATGAGTAAAATAATCTTGTATGGTAGGGCTGTATGCTTCTCTTGGCTATTTTACTAGGTCCTGACCTCCATTCTCAAGTGGTGTGGGGAAAAATACATTTAACGTTTGCTTTCGATTTTGCTGTGGTCACATTGCTGTAGAATTCAGTGCTCTCACACTTGAGGTCTTCTAAGGATCAACCAACTGAATCAAGGACACAAGCTAAAATATTTTTTAATGAGTTTTTCAAATTGAAGAGTTATTATTATTTTCTGTAAATTATTTTGCTTCTATTTAACCATCGTGGTACTTATCTTCCTGGGTGGTCATGTTATCCCTCTGAAATTTACTGCGGTAGAAGTGGATGAAGCCTGAATGATATTTCTCACCCAGACTTTCTTTAAACGTAGTTTCCCCAAAACATTAATAATTTCACTATGCTTTCATTTTCCATTAGAAAGAATTTAAACTGTTTTGTAATTAGCTCTTAACTTCTTTAGCAGAACTTAAAACAAGCATGCATTCCATCTACATGGTTTTGAGTATTATCAGCACTATATTCATTCAGTTTTGCAGAGAAAACAGAAATGTGGACAGACTTGCTTGCTTTAAACTAGGTCGGGCTAGGGAACAAAAGAATGACACTAATTAGCGTGGCACATTACAAGGGAAAAGGTTGTCTGTCTGTGGCCTGCTCCAGAATGGTTGCTGTGCGGTTGACTTGGGCTGCAGTTTGGTGGCTGGTGGAGCCAGGCTCATGGCTGTTTCATTCCTCTCTTCCTCTCACTCAACCATTCCAGGGGCCAGTCCTACTCAATAAACAAAGCTGGGAGGTAGGGGTTTAGTATTCTGGCAAGCTTTAAGTTACACCATTTCACAAAGTGGTCCTATAAAGACCCAACATGGAAAGGTGGTGGGTGGTGGTGCCCAACTTGCAAGAATTGGGGGAGGCAGGAACAAGCAGCCTTTGACTTCCCCGCAGGCCAATACATTGGCCCATTTTCTTCCTCAAAACCTCTGTGTTAGTGACAGCTGACATCAGAATTAGAGACTCAGAAAAGTTTGTAAAATAAATATCAGAGAACAAGAGCTAAGAAAATACCTTTCCATTTCCTGCCATACTGCTCAGACTACACAAGTCATAAACTCCATATACTGCAGTTTGCAGCCCAAGCTAAAAATGCGCCTAAACAGGAGGTAAATAGCTGGGCTCTGTGGATGATAAGGAATTGGTTATTATTGTTACCCAAATATAATAATTGTACATGGGCTGATTTCTGAACAGCTTACCCACTATGTAGGTTTTAGGCATCGTATATGTAGGCATATTCTTTTTTTTCTTTTTTGGTTTACCTGTTTCACAGCATAAATATTTTTTGAAAACAGGCTAAACTTCAGCTATTTTGGAATACATATTTGACTTGCTGATTATTTCTCCCAGTGCCTTTTCTAAAATCTGATGGGGGAAACCCTGCTTTTAGTTATTTTACAACTTTGTTGACAGTTTGTGCTATAACAGCTATGATATGATTGGATTTGTGCCAAGTTGGGAAGTTCTGAGTGGAAATTTGTAGCCTTCTGTTTATAAAAGCCTGGATTTCTCTGTCATACACACATACTTGTTTTCTATGGGAGGAAGGTTTTTCTGTGATTCATTTAAAAAAAAAAAATCAGAAGCTTTGCTTTGAAAGCTGATATCATTGATGGATAAAATACTGGGAGTCAAAGGAAAAAAATCAGGGGTCTTTGGAGAAGACCGAGCCCCAGTATCAATGGGGGACTTCTCCGCCATGGCCGTAGCACACATGTGGCAACATGTTCCCCTTCCGCTTTTGTTTACTGTTCATTCCCTGATAAATCCATTCCTGGATGCTAGAAAGAAAAATGACCTTTCAAAACTGAAAGTGAGAATTGCCAATTCTGTGCATTTCTTCAGTGATGGACAATTTACCTTAATACCTCTGTCCTTATGTCTTATTTATCTTTCAAAATCTTTTTATCTATTCTGTAATACGCTGTATGTTAACAAAATTTTCTAACACGGAAGAACTGAAGAGAGACAGTAGGGGTTTTCTCTCTCTTTTTCAGGGACAGTGATACTAAGCACTAGTTTGGTTATGGAGCCAAGCTCTTAGTGTAACATGCTATTATTTAATCGTCATTGCCTTTATTATATAAACAAACTGTTTTTATTGGACAGTACATATGTACAAACATTAAATTATACACACAGCCCCATGCACATTTCATCTGGGAGACTTCCATGCCTGAAACCTGGAAAGCAAACCAATTCTTCACTTTCAAGAGCCACTTTCCAAGTTTCCAGTCATCAAAGTATCTAATGGCATTATGATGAATATAGGAAATAGTATGTGATCTCAGTCCTATTTGGAGTGTACAGGTATCCCCATCATAGAAAACACAGATGTCTGCAGAATTTGTTTCCAAACCTAATCTAGAATTGACCAAATAGATTTGATTTTTCAACAGTCAGAAAGGAAGGCACTAGGAAATTGTGCATTTAAAAAGACAAAGGCTGTCATGTCCAGGTTTTTTTATGTGCACTTCAGTATGTGGAAAGACATTCCATAGATAGTCTTCAAATACCCAGGTAAAAGTAAATTCCATGCAACATGCAGTATTTCTCATGAAAAAGCGTGCGGTCTCTTTGCCCTCCCCCTTCAGCAGGAAGTGAGGTTTCAAGTAAAATCTTGCAAATGTGGGAAAACCCATGCTTGGTACTTTGTAAGGAATTAATGGCTCTTGACTTTTCTAAGTATATGTATGTTTTGCTTCCCAGGAGAATTATCCTAAGCCTGTAGTGTCCGTTTGGAAAAAGGAATAATTGTGTTTCAAGAATGATGTCTCCTAAACCGAATATTCCATTTTTCCCTTTTTCACCACTCCTGGTATTTCTGGGTATTTTTTGCTTTTGTTTCTGTTGCTGTTTTAACAAGTGGTTCCTGTTTTGTATTTTTTATTTTATTTTATTTTATTTTTATTTTAAAAGAGTTATAGAGAAGTGAGCAGAATGGTGAGCTGGAAGCTCAGATCTCGGGTGGCAGGGTTTATTACAGATGTCTGTGCAGGGACAACCAGGCGTGTGCGTGCGCAGTGCGCGTGTGTTTTGAAATAAAGGGGAAAGCAGAGGTTTGCTCATTTGTTTGCCTATTGTGAAGCTGTCCTGCACCTTTCTCCTCCTTTGTGGCAGGGTGAAGGCTGCTGAATGGCGGCCTTGTGCCGTTTGTTGGTTTTAAACCTCGCTGCTAATCCACAGGAACCTGCTGGTGCGCGCAGCAGGAGAGCTGTGTGACAAGTGGAGGTCTGGGCGGGGGGCGCGCGGGGGGTCACAGGGGATAATCATCATTCAGCCGGCAGCCTTTGTCACCCCTAAGCCTAATTGTTACCCTCTGCTGGTAACCACATTGAAGTGCTGGCCTTTTAAGTGCTTCTTGATTTTGCTTGGCACAGGCTTGCAGATCGGGTCGTTCATCGTTGGGTTTCCATCCTATCAGCTTTGCTGCGTTTTGTTTTGAGCCTCGCTGAGTTTTCTGCACCCCTTGAAGTACCTCAGGAGAGCCCAAAGCGGCGGAAGGGGCTGAATGGAAACAGTGCGGTTGTTAACAAATTTCTCCCTGTCAGGAGCAGGGCTCAAAACGAGACAGAAAGCTTTCCTGCTCTGCAGGCCGGCTGGTCTGTGCAGCCTGCGTGCGAGCAGGAACTTGTGCGGATATGGACACCTGACTGCTGGAGCAGTCCTCTGCCAGCCGCAGCAGCAATGTCATCTTCACGGTATGGGTGGGGGTGGCACAGAGATAGCTCCCCTGTCCCTCCCCATGCCCCCCTGCCCGGCCGCTCGCAAGCGTTGATCAAAGCTGAAGGTGTGCGAGGATGGCCGGAGCAAATTAAACTTCCAGTGTGCTCGGGACGGGGAGAGAGAAGAGAATCGAACAATTTAAAAACAACAAAGAGAAACCTTTAAGGTGTGATTTCTTTTTCTAACAGTCGAGAACTGGTTCTTCAACTTTCCGTGCCAGTTACCCATGCTGAAGTAGGTTTTGCGCTCTCTGTTGTTTTCCTTGAAGCAGCTAGCGTAGGAGCTGCTAATGTGAAGTATAGCAACTACAGCGAAGCGTCAATCTGAGGCTTTGCAATGGGCAAGTATCTTGCATGTCAAGTAAGTTTGTGCTGTGGGATGTGGGGTGGGAGAGGGTTGTTTGGTGGCCCCCACCAGTCCCTTTGCGGTGGGTCTTCTGCCAGGCCATTACCTAAGACTGCTTGGGTTTGCACTGGGAGGAAAATCTCCAGGTTGCTGGTACAGGTTTTGGAGCAGCTTTTGATTAAATACAGTTGCCTCCTAAGCAGTCAGATGCAGTGCATCTCCAGCAGATGTGGTCTTTGCTACCATTCGATAGGCAGCTTTTGGAAGTCGTGTCTGTAGTAGTGATGGTGAATACAGGGTTGTTACGGTCATCTCATTACACAGCATGGTTACAATCTTATTTTTAAGTCCAGTCCTTCTGCCTTGCTCAGTATTTCATCAAAAGGCTTGATAATACATCTAAGAGTAGGATGAACATTTTGACCACATAGTCCTTGCTCCTCTTTTATGGTAAAAGGGGGCCATGAATTTAGCAGGTTTGTTCATGTGTGTTGCCTTGTGTTCCAGTGGTCTGATTCCCTCCTGCCCTTTGGCATGTCTGTCTGCTGTGGGGATTTCTTCATGAACCGCACCAGTGGTACCTGTGTGGGCTTGACAGTTCTATCAAGAAGATTTAACTAGCAAAAACTTGTGATTGAAAAATAAAAAATCAGCATTCAGCTGTTGTATTTTCACCCTTCTGTGGTATGGATTTAATTGCAATTACTGAGTCAGGTTAATAATTCTGTTGCAACTGTTTCTGCAGGACATGTCTCAGGAAGGCTATGGAACCAGATCTCAACCCCCTATGGCCCCAGGAAAGCCCAACCATGAAGACTTGAATCTAATCCAGCAAGAAAGACCATCGAGCTTGCCAGTAAGAAACTGATGTTTCTGTTATAGTACGATATGTTAAAATGAAAGCACTTTACGTAGGACCTCATTGCACCTAGGGTAAGCAGATGAGAAATATTGAAAGGAGCAGTAATTAAAAAAGTTGATCACAGACTTAAAAAAAAAAAAAAGTGTGAGAACAGACAGCTGTATATGAATGGACTTAGTGACTTAGCTTAGGGTTGTACTGGTTCAAAATATCACTATGCACATCCACGTTTTGTGTTTGTGCATGTGTATTTGCATAGAGGAAATGGATTGATATTTCTTTTTGGCTTTAGGAATTCTGTACTTGCACAAAACAATCTGGTGAGGAAGAGGCTGTTTTCTGTGCCCTTTTCTAAGGATTTCAGTATATTTTGGTTTAGAACACTGCTGCCATGAATTATTTGTTCAGAACCCTGAGCATAAATAATGAGTTTGACATGTTAATTCTGCTATGGTTTAATACTACAGGCAGAAGTGTAGTAGTAGGAATGGTAGTGATATTTGGGCTAGGTTGATCGTTGGGTTAGGAGATTATTTTTTATTTATTTCTGTTTATTTTCTTAGTTTTCTGAGCTCTATGCATTCTGCTGTGGGCGAAACAGCACACATTAATATACTTTGCAAAGACACTGCAGCTACTTGCGTTATTGAAGGTCTTGTTTCACTGTAATGGACAAAGTACTCTTTGGCATTGTCTCTGTGCACTACTGTTGGTTTGGGAATTTTCTTGTTTGTGGGTAGTAAAGCAGCATGAATTTCAACCAACCAGAATACATTCAGTTTGAAAGATGAAAACTGTTTATAAACTACATGACCTCTGGCTCAGAATAATGTATTGCAAACTTATAGGATACTTCCTCCAGTTCACTGGGCGTGTATTCATTTCCAGTTAGCAGAGGGATTCCTCTGAAGAGTTTACCTTATCAAGACACCAAATGTATGTGTGAACTCTGGTACTTTGTTGTATATTTTACTTCTGACACATGGCACTATTGTCAACCATTAAAAATGGGGTAATAAACATCTTCATGGCATTTTAAAGTTATCTCTTTGGCACTTAGGAGAGTATATATGCCACAAAAACACTTCAGGAGAAGCTGTGAGAAGTGGTGTGTATCCGTTTGCTTTGAACTGGTATTAATTTTGACAGTTTTTCAGGGAAATGTTGTTTAAGAAGACTAATTTCTCTGAACAGGTCTCAAAAACGAATGCTGGCAATTACCTTAAAAACAGTGGACATGGAACTGTTTTGGCAACAACTAACTACTTTTAAAAACAGTGATATTAAAAGGGACTTTTTACCTCAGTTTTTCATGAACAGTGTTTATTAGGGTAGATAGAAATAAAGTTATTTATTAACTAATGTTCTAATTTGCCTGTGGTTTTTCTTAAACAGTTGTCCTACTTTTAATCCATGCTCTGTCCTACCTCCATCATCATGATATCTAAGCAGACTATTGGGTATTATCTGTGTCCCTAAGTGTTTGGTATATTTAGTAGCTCATTATTATTCTAGGTATGAGTAAGCTGGTGGTATTAACAGAGAATATTAACCATTTTTGCCATGTAGCTTAAACTAAAGGTTTGTCCTGAATGCTGTTATTCAGGCACTTTACTACTGAAAAACTTTGACCCATAGATCACTTATACATTGAAAAAGCCTGCTGTTTGGATAGGGAGGGGAATAGGAGGTATTTCATTTTGTGTTTTGTTTCTGTTTTTTCCAAATTTAAAAACAACTGCAGCCCTTTGCATATGGTGACATTGTTTTGTTGGTAGTGTGAGCAAACTTCCTTACTTCCAAGGAAAATGCCTTAGAAATTGGGAATAGCCCATACAGTCAAAGTGTTGTGAGCATGATGAAGACTTTAATATAACTCTAGTATAAGGATAAGGATGACTTGACCATGTAAACAGTTTTTTCTCCCCTTGAGCAATAGGTCTGTATTCAGTTTTCAGCTGCTTATGAAAACCTGTGATCACTATTCCTCATTTAGTATTCCTAGCTATAGTGTCATTTTGGGATGCTAAATGTGGCTTCTTAAGCTTGTTTCCAAGATAATGCTGTTCTTCAGGGTAGTCAGTAAGTCTTCTTTGTGTATTGAAGCTTGAAATGATAGCACTGGTGTTACGCTTTTAATAAAATTTGGTTATGTTTTGTTTCATGGTATTCTGGTATTTATACAATTTGCCCGTTATCTTTTTATTTCTTAAGGGCATTGTGTAAAATCACAGCAGCTACATAGCGAGCTTATACGAATGTCTTGAAACAACAAAAGAGATGCAATACTAAATGCTGAATGGTGCTCTCTGATGTGGCTTTGAAAAAAGAGTTTCCCTTTGATGGATTTGAAGAGGAGCTGGCCACTTTCTGCAGCACTGAATGCTGACTTGTGTCATCTTTTTGGAGAGTTTTTTCAGCAGGTTTGTGTCACAGTAAGCACAGCTAAACAGTTCAATAGTTGTTCCGTTTCCTTCACACATTGTATATAAAAGTCCTGGCATGAATGTTCCCATAAAGTTCAAAGCAGACAAATTTGTAATGTGGGTTGGTAACAAATGGCTACAAACAAAATATGGCTTTATTAGCTACTTCTAATGGCCTGTCAGATTCTATACAATGCTTGTTTTCCTTCTCCTAAATGCTCTGATATCTGAAGGGTTTGACCTGGAGGTCTTTAACCACGTGGAGTCACTGAGAGCCCAAATGAAAAGTTGCATAGAATAGTGCTCCGAGCACTTTTGTTGGGGTCACAATTAGAAGGAAATCTCAAGCTTTTGAGAAAACATGGGAGTTGGGTGCTCTGTGAAGGAACGGAAGTAATAAACATGAACTGTTCCCTATTAGAGTGGAGGAATAAAAGGGGAGAAGCCTGAATGCAATTGTCTGGAGAACAGCTACTACAGAATATATTTACTGAGGTTTAAGGGATAATAGCAAAATACACATTTCTGCTATTGTGACAAAGATAGAGCAGACTTGCAGGAAAAGCCTTCCAAATGATATATCTGCAAATTTGTTGTTGCAGTAAAGGAGCTTATGTCAGTATAGGCTGTTTGTCTGAAGACTAATACTTTGTTTTGCCTTTAATGAGTAATTTTGTAAATGTTCTTGTTGGATTGTGTTGATAGAATGAAGGGCAGAAAACATGAGTGAATTTAATTTTTTTTTTAATTGGCATCAGCATGAAAGTCATTTCAGATGGGTATTGGGGTTTTTGCCATTACTTTTGTTCTGCTTTAATAAGGTCCTTTTGTTGCTCAGTGCCGAGCGCGTTTGTTTGAGGTGCGAGGACAAATGGCCTACCCAAGGTTGCCAAGCTTTTGAAATGAGGGTTTCTGCTGATTTCTTCTCATTGCAGCCTATGGGTGAGGTTCTACAGCTGCTTGAGCCGGTGTAAGTCAGGGCGGTTGCAGTCCTGCCGTGCGCCCCGCAGCGTGCCACCTGCGCCCTCCCACCTCCGCCACCATCGCTGCTGCGACTCGGGAACTGGCCCAGCTCAGAAATAATTGCACTTTTTGTTTCTGGGTTAGTTTTTGACTGAATCACTGTGTAGTTTTGTGAGCATCAGTGCTACCTTGGAGGAGGAGATGGGAATGTATATGGTGGGAAAGGGGACAGTGGGACTGCAGGAGCTTTGGTTTTAGCTACATCCTAAAAGACTGCGCAGTCTTACTGGAGGGGTTTAAGGTGCTGACATCCTGTCAGCTGGGACATGATGGCCCAACAGTGTTCTTAGTCCGGCCCCACAGCAGTCAGAGGGCCCTAAACAGGCAGAAGACAGCTCAATCGGAGTTGGCTGTAGTGAAATCACGGAGGTCATGCGACGCTGAAGGCGGAAGGTTGTATCTGGAGTGGAGGGAACCGGCGCTTTGCTAGGTCACTCAGATTTCAGTGCTCACACATTAATTCTATGACGTCACTTTTTCACTGGGTCTTTTCATGGAGACAGAACAATTTTTATGTGAAACAAAACAATAGCTGGCAACAGAGGTAACATGCTGTTCATGTACATGGAAATACATGGAATGGTTTGGGAATCCACATTCCCTGTCTAACTTCCAGAATATGAAGTAGCTTGGAAAATCGTATCCAGCAAGAAGAGTTCTCCCTGAAGAAATGCCGTTGATGGCTGTAGTCTTAATAGACCAGGAAAAGTTTCCAGCATAGTTAGAGAAACTGTAGTTGAGAGTTAGTAGGAGATATGTCTTCTTTTTTCGGAGGTTAAACTACTGGGACAAGGGACTCTAGTGACATTTATACAGAGCTTAGTTCAGTAAGCCCTAATCATGGTTGAGGGTGTGGGCACTACCGTAATGTAAATATTAATTACCACTGTAGCCCCTCTGGTAAGGAAAAATGAGTATTAAAGGAGAGAGGGTGCAGCAACCCTCTTATTTTGTAGACTGTGTCAGATTCTTTGCAGGTAAGCAAATTAGAAGATTCAAAGTTAAGCGTTATTTTAAAATCCAGGATGTTGTTTCTGATTTAAGAAAAACGGGGGGAAAAAATCTGTAAATGGGTTCCTGGTAACTCTTGGGAGGTAAATGCAGTGTGCAGTTGATAGATGCATGTATATAGTACATGGTAGCTGTTCTGTCCTGTAGTTATTTGCTTCTATTCATGTCTCCATCTGAAAATAACTGGGAGTATGTTAAACCTTGAACAAGAAGGAAATGCAAGTATGCAATACTTGTGAATTAAATTTTCCATTGTTTTTACATCAAGTAGGATGAGACTGGTGTGCCTCTTTCCCACTTTCTTTTTCTGCAGTGTTGTAAAATAACTGAATGGTCTTGTTTTCCTTTGTTTGGGTCAAGAAATTTTAGCTGAAAATTGTTACTCTGTGAAAGAAGATTATTGACTCAACAAGCCTTCAATTTTCAGTGAATAACACTCCCACCCTCTAGCTTCAGGAACATGTGGTGCACGCATTCTATTTTAAAGTACAGACTGTAATTTAAAACTGAGGCAGTTTGATGCCCCACTGAACTTTGTTTAAGCCTGGAATAAAAGGAAAAAAGCTTCAAGTTGCAAAGAAGTGACTAAGCTTTCTCAAATGCTTTTCTTAGCCATTGTGCATAGAGTTGGAAAAAGTTGCTGTTTTCTCCGAGTCATTTTAATTCCAGATCAAGTGCAGTTGCTAGCTTGTTTGTCTTTTCTTGCCATTCCATATAATAAACCTGTAGCTAGAATAAGTTTCATGCAACTAATATGTACAGAGGTACCGAGGGTATGTGTTTCTGAGGTGCTGGTGTTTGTATGGGTTCCATACGTGACCTCCTGTTTATGTCCTGGAGTAGGTCTGAGTAGTGGGTCAAACTTGCTGCGAGCCACTGCAGCTCCACTGAAATAATATCCCCCCATGATATTATAGGAGGGATGAGTTTACACTTTGTGTGTCTGTGACACTGAAAATCCAGGCCCACCCAGTGTTCATGCATTTTTATATTTGACTTCTGTGGTGCCAGGATTTCATGTAGGTGATCAAACTGATTGCCTGATAGTCAACCTTTACATACATTCTTAAGTCTCATTTTTGGACAAAAGTATGATTAAAGTAGTGCAGAGCAGCTGTGAGCATATGCTGTATGTGTAGGGGTAAAGTGAAACATTGAAACTAATATTGTTGATACTTGAATTTAGTCGTCTGGCTGTTAAAATTAAACTTCCTAATATGATGAGACAGTCCTGTTAATCATTTGTATTTTGTGCTTTACAGGATTGCTTGGTTTTGCTTGATTTATATTAAAAACAATGTTATGGCTGTTATTGAAGTATGAAAACTAATTTCATTAAGTACTGTAAAAAAAAAAAAAGGATGCTTGGTTTTTCCATCAAGTTTTCCATTTTCAAAATACATTTATATTGTTTACATTATCCCTGTAATAACCAAATCACTCATTTAGGATCTAAGAAAATTTAGAAATGCAAAAAGAAATACTTTGCCTGACCTCTACATGAAACTTACTTGAGAAACCTGATAGGGGATTATAGATCCCAGTAGTGGATAGTGTTGCAAAAACTTGCATTTAAATAGGCCAATATTGTCCTAGGTGGAATATTAAAGTATTAGTAGCTTTTTCCTGCAGTGTTTTTTGAAGCCATTAGGAATTGCCTCAATGTGATTTATACCTCCGAAATACCAAGACGGTGTTGATGTTGACTTAAGAATTAAAGAAACTAGATCAAATTTGGGTGGTTGAAGCATTTTTCCCTTCAGCTGTTCCCTCCCTAGAGGCTGCTGCCCCCATAGCAGGGCCACCAACCTGCACTTGTGGTGGCCCCTGAGCCACCAGAGCCTGCAGCGTGAAATGGGGGCTGAGCTGAAGCCCCCCGTGTTACCGTAACATGCCAGGCCAGAAACTGCAGCAGTGCCTCTGCATGCATGGCTCAGGTGTACCTCCTCCAGGGGCAGCAACTGCACTAGCTGTCCTTTCAGTCTGCCCCAATTTCCAAGTCAACGCCTTTAGGTTGTGGATTTGGGAATCTAATTCTAAAATGGTTGGGGTTTGTGATTTCTTGGGGGGTNTTGGGTATTTTTAAATTTTTTTTTTATATTTTTCACACTGTGTGTACATACATGGAGTGTGTACAAAGGCATGTCTGCCTCATCTGCTTGGCTATTTGTAAATTTTGAGTTGATAGCATACTATAAATTCCAAAGCTTAATATATTCACTGGTCCGTATTTTTGTTCATGCCTGTGTGAACTTTGGGATTGCCACACAGAAAGTAAGACAAAAGAGTATTGCTCACTTGAATACCATTTCTGGAAGTACCTGAGACACTGTAAATGTTTTTTCTTTCCTTTATTTTTACCACAAGTATTCCTGTAAGATCGGATATATTTTTCCCCAGAATGACTCCTTTACTTGGGCTCACCCGCTGTCCTGAAAGGTGACCTCAGCTTTATAACCTTGACTAAACACAGTACCTCATTCCGGCCAGGAACATCTGAAGCCTAACAGTAGATGCCTTTTCTTTTTCTGTTTCTTCTACCATCCATCCCTGCTTGCTTGGGAATGCGCTGGCTTCTGGTGCTATTGTTGCAACTTTCCTTTAAAAAAAAAACAAACACGAGTAGTCTTTGATCTGAGGCTTGCTTTTGAGTGGTCCTGTTTCTGTGTAAGCAGATGTCCACATGTTCGTGGCTGATAGCGTTAAGCTTAGGCCAGGTTTTGGAATGTTTTGTCTGACTGTTTATGGTGTATCCATAATTGCTAGGGATTTGGGTACCTTCATAGTGCAAATGCTAAGCGTGTGTCATGTATTACTGTATGTTTTGTTGTACTATGCTGGAATCCCAATGAAGTCAGTCCTGTAGTGTGTGAGACTATCCATATGTTTTGCTTTATTTTTCTGAAGTTTGAAACAGTTTTTAAAATATCTCTCAAATGTGTTTTCTTGAAATCTAGTATCTTCTGTAATGGTTAATTCTCTGAAACCTTCCTTCCTTTGCTGGATACATGTTAGATTCACTGTGAAGTCTTCCCTTGAAGAAGACTATTCGCAATGGCTTTTGTAGAATCTGTGCTATAGGGTGGTGTATGTGAGAAGTGCCTCTGAAGTGTGTTTGTTATGTGTAAATAGGCTACCATTATCAATTTACCTTGAACATATATAGACAGATAAAAATACTGAACAATGGCTTTTTGCTATGTTCTTCTTTGGATAGTGGTACGCTGCAACTCACTGCATCAGTTTTCCTTAACACCTTACGGATTAGTATGTGCCATTTCCCCCGTAATTCCAAACACAGTTCCAGTACCACAGGACTTTATAAAGAGGGTCATGTTTGAATTGACAACGTAGTTTCAGGGGATGAAGCATCATAGTGTGTTGAAATCAAAATACAAAAGCCAATAACATCAGGAAAAGGCTACTTTCAGTTCCCAGTGTTCAGACTTTTGATCTCTTTCCTTCCATGCAAACAATTGCAGATGACCCTTTTAATCATCTCAACCTATGAAATGAGATTTATTGTGCTAAATTAGAATTAGGACCTGATTTTGAGGCACATTTGAATAATTGCATTAGTATAGGAAAATATGTCATTCTGGATCATTTCTTTCACATCTTAGTTAAGTGGCATGAATTTATAACTGAACATGTTGTTTTTTTTCCCCCCTCAACAGGTAAATTCACTTAATAGTGTGTCTTCCACCATATTATTGAAGTTAACATTTTGGGAAGTAAAATAAAGATAAGCATACGTGAGATTATGTATTTATATGTTTCATGTAATAATACATTATGCATCTGTAAGCTTTAGAAAGGTTTACTGAATACATAGTGGTGGATCTAGTTAAGAGAATAAAGCTTGTTTCATGTCATAGCATCATAAGGTGTAAACTTGCTTGTACATTTATATTATCATAGATGATGAATTTTGCCAATGCATTTTGCAAAAAAGGTAATGAAAGAGGTTTAAAACATTCTTGCTTTATTAAACTGCAAATTAGACAGTGGCCAGTATTTGTTTTCAAGAAGTATGGGAATAAAGGAACTGAAACTGATCTGAGATTTTTAGATTCGCTTGTAAAATCAAAATAACTTTGCAAGATTATATAGGTAGATAAAGTGGTGTATGGATTAAGTGCAGACATTAGCCCTAGTGAACTAATTCATTATGGTATGGGATATAACAATGCCAAATGTTATCCTTCCATCTCAGACTTTTATAGTGAACTGAGAGCCTTACCAGTTTTTCATACGATACTGCAGTGGAGACGGAAGAAAAACTCCAGATTCTCTCTTTCCCTTGTTTAATTTACAGAGCATGTCAAGATTTTAATAATAGGTCTTAATGAAAACTTCATAAAAGCCTAATTTTTTTCCATCCTCTTTGTTTATTGTATCATTAGACGCCTACATGAAAGTAGGAAAAAAGGAAAGTTGTTCACTGCAATTTTCAGCACGGTTCTTCAGGATTTATTGAAACAGGGCTATAAAATTTTAGGATCTGTTTTTTTTTTTAATAAGTAACATCTCATAGTTGTGCCATGGTTTGGATTCTCTCTTAGTCCATTTTCCCTCTGTCTTCACTCTTTTCCTTTGTTTTGCTTGTGCCTTTAAAGAAGGCTTAGGAAGACTGTATATACACCATACTGGTGTTTTTAAATGACTGCTGATTCTTCTGGCGTGGCTTGTTAGACATTTTGTCCTGCTGGAAATCAAAGTAACAGCCTTTTTTTTCCTAATCTGAGGTATGACAAAGTACAGATTTTTTTGGCTCTGGAAGACTTTGTCTGCCTCTGGCCAGAGGGCTGTTCAGCGGTCGGACCACAGCACGGGATGCGAGGGGCCGTTTGGTCTGCCTTTGGAGCGGTGTTGCTCGGCTGCAAAGAGACAGAGGTCACATACCAGATCCCATGAAAGGCACTTCTTACATATACTTACAAACACGTTAGCTCTTTAATTTTTGCTGGTTAGATTATAGAAGAAGAACCTGTCCAAAAATAAAAATCAACTAGTGGTTTCTAATGCCTGCTTTTTAATGCCTGATTTCACAGCAGTACAAGTCAGATTGAAGTAAATCCTGTAGAACCTTTAACTTACTTTTGCCAGAAAAATGAACTTTTCCCTCCTGTATAATAATGTTGATTACTTGACCTCCATTTCCATGGAGATGTGGTCAGAGGGCTGTGGTCAGCTAGCCGCTCAGGGTGAGAGCTCTCTTCTGTCACTTGCAATGTGCAGTGACACTACAGGTTTGAAAAGTAATTAAAGCACCTATAGCTGACAGTCTTTTTTTCCTCACCACCCACATCCATGAAAAATGTAATTTGGAAACAAAACATGAAAGCTATGTGAAGGGTTTTTAAGAATTGTTCAGTTATTTTTTTTTTTAAAGTAACCCTCCTCTCTATATTTAGTCTTTAACTTTGAGAACGATTGCTTTTCTAGCAATCTAAGACATTGTGTATACCTTCTATGTGCATTTGAACTTCTCACAGACTCCAGATTCCTGCGTACTCTAGTAGAGATGCCATGGGCTCAGTTTTGTCAAAATACGAATTTTGTAGCCCACAAAGCTTGTGCATTCATGATCGGCCAAGGGCAGACTGGGCTGCTGATGTTCCTACAAGCTCAGTCTGGGGCTGTTGGTTGGATTTGAGCACCAGACCCGGCTCGTGCTTGTGTGCGTCCCAGCCTTACCAGGGTGGATGGCGAAACCTAACGGCAAGTGCCTGCCCCATGTCGTGCCTTGGATGGAGACAGTGCAGTTCAGTGGCACAATGGGCCATGCACCACCGCTCCTGTGGCGAAAAAGAGCTAGCCCGTGTGCTTCCTACTGTGGCACTTGGGATGTAGGTGACTTTGAACACTGCAGGGCCCTGTCAGCAAGGAATGACCCTTTCTGGTAAGGGCAGGAAAGCTGGAGGTACTTCATGACCAGTGGGGAGGGAAGCAAAGGGGCTGAGTTCCTGCGAGTCCTGGCTGAGGCGCGAGGCGGCGGTTGTGCAGGGAGCGTGGCCCAGGGGCAGGAACCATGCTCCCTCGTGAAGCCTGGGCAAAGCGGGCTGGAAAAAACCATATCTGAGCTTGAAGCTGTGGGTTCTGGGCAGCATGCCCTCCCACTGCTGGACTGCAAGGCCCGCTCCATAGATTGATTTCTAAGTGGGTATTTTTGTCACGCTAGGTAAGACTATATTGATGAGGCAGGGTACATAAGCTAAGTTAATCTCTGTTTTTCTGTATTACTGTTACTCTTTATTGCTAGGATCTGCATAGTGGCAAAATCTGAAAGCGAGCTTTCTCCTTCCCTGCAAGGGTTTTCTCCACCGAATCCATCTTGCGCATATCCCTCCTCTTTTAATTTAGAACAAAAAAAGTGAAAACGCCCCCCCCCGTTGAATTGCCACTGAACTCAAAGGACGCTGACGGGTTGCCCCCGCCAGCTCGGTCCCTCCTCCTCCTCCTGCCGGCTGGTCGGGGACCGGGCGGCCGGTGACCCCGGGGGTATTTCTGCCGCCCGGGCCGGGCCGACGCCGCCCGGCGGGGTACCCTTACCGCTCCCTCTGGCTGCCGGGAGGCTGACATTACAGGGCTGCCTTTGAAGTCGGGCGCACTGTTGGCGTTGCCACGGCGACGGGGCGGGTAATGGCCTCCGCCGAGCAGGGGCCGGCATTTAGCGCCCGGCGCTGCCGCGCACAAGGCCTCGGCTTGGGGGCCGCTTGCTGGACCGTCCCCTTGCAGACCGTTTGGGAACTGCGCTTCTGCGTGGTCCTACCGGATTAACAGTCACGGTTTATTTCATTTTAACTCCGAGCATAAAAGCGTTATGCTGTTAAATGGGTAGCTTCCCCCCCCCGCCCCCTTTGGTTTATGCATTATTAACACAAGCTTTCCTGTTTTGCTTGTAACATTTTATAGGCTTTTCCAAACATGTAGTCAGAGCTCCGTTGCTCTTTTATTCTTCAGGACTTAACCCTTTCTCTCCTTGATCTTCAAAAACTTGGAGGGAAGCCTTGAACTCTTCTGACTGCTGCCATTTAAAATGTTAAAAACTGGAAAAGGCTTTTTTTTAAAAAAAACTTTTTTCAAGGACGTTGCAGTTTTTGAAGCATTCTAGAAAGCAATGCAGATTGGTCTGCTTCTGTCATTTCACTGAAGCAGATGCTGTAGTCAGCACGTGTGAGCCTTGGTACAGCTGGGAAGGGTTCAAGTCAAGGCAGTATTTTGGTTGTGTGTTTTAATGTGTGTGCCCATTTTACCTTCTCCTCTCAGTGGTATTGTCCCGTTCTCTGTGTAGAGTTCGGTTAGCAGCCTTCAAAAGAGATGCAACTTGTGGCTGAAGAAACGGGGACCAAAAAATCCAGAACAATGCTGGGCATGTGGTAGTTACCCCCGTCATCTCCCTCTTTAACACAGAGATGGTGAAGTACTTCTAGATAGGTAGAAATATTATTATAAACACAAGCTGCAGGCGTTATTTTGCTTTTCCAGAGCTCTAAAATATAGCTTTCATTTTAGTCTCTAGTAGGAGGCATATATCCAAGTGTTGTCAAGGGCTCTGGATACAGGGATTCAGTTGTCCCTGCAGATGCAGTCTCTGTATAAAAACTTGGAGGCTAACAAGCAAACCCAGTGTTCATAATCCCCCTAACACCCTTGTTTTCAGGTTTTGTTTTGGGAGTTGTGAATTTGTTGTTACTGAGAGGTACTGGCGCCTAGAGGACCTTGCTTTTTACCTCTGAATCTAGCAGAGATCCTGCTTGCCCAGACACTTCCAAGCACATTTCAGGAAAAGGCAGATGTTCCTCAATTTTTGTCCTTTTTCAATAATGTGTAGTGACGTTGATGTAAACGATACCTCCACCTTCAACACTCAGTGTCTCAAAGCACTGCATTTGTTCCTGCATGCAGCTGTTCACCTGTGTGAAGCCAACATGCACCTTCGGTAAATAGTGCTGGATGAAAAACTCAAGTAAAATACATTCCCTACCTCAGGGAGGCCCTGGGATAGATGAACGATGGAGAGTCAGCCTGGCTACCTGAGACCAGCACAACGCCTGTCCTTGGCCAACAGCGGTTGCCCAGCCTGGAGTCAGTGTTTTGTTGTGTTGGAGAACATGGCAGTAACATGTTTTTAAAAGTTTTTCTTTTATGTATACGGTTTAAGAAAAGAAAAAATCTGTTTACTCGGTGAGGATATTGTATTGTACAACTGCATGCATTAACTAGACTGGGTTGGTGGTTTACTCTCATCTTCTGGTGTTGTGGATATGAATTTCATCCTTTGAGTTGCATTCCCCTTGAATGTGCAAATTTTGGGAAAATTAGAGAGAGCAGTTTACATTCCATTAAGAAGAAATTACTAATTGCTTATAAAACCATATCTTTATCTGCACAGAGCTTTTCAAAGTTGCTGCTTAATCTTTTTTCTTTTTTAATCACTAAACAAACATGTCTCAGCAGTCGCTGCATGTGAAACCAAAACCTGGATGTGGACAAAAAGCAAGCACACTACACTAATTTTCATTAGCATATCCTATCTCCTGGAACATTTATTTTTTCATCTCCTTGTAAATTGATTTTTCACATGCTTGTGACTGATATTTGAACTGTGTGTTTGTAGAAACTGACTTCTATAAAAGCTAGGTCCTGGATCTCCCAACATGAATATATTATGGAGGTGACCTAGTGGGTCCATAGTTAAAGTTGCATGGAGTTTTCACTTAAAACAATGTTTAAATCCCTTTATTAAACATTAAAACCTGCACAAATTCTCAAACATGGACTGTTTCAATAAAGAGGATAAACTTTAATTATGTAGGTACTCAGTGTTCTTCTTAGTGTATTTGCAGAATTCAGAACAACTTAAAATTATTCCTTCCTCAGATTTTTCTAGTTCCTAGTATTTTCACTTAAACAAAAATGTTTTCTTAAATCCTTTGGGTAAGCCTTTCATTGATGCAAGTTTTCATATCTTTGCTGACTTCATAGAACTATGACAATTTACATAAAATGTTTTAACTAAAAAAGGTTCAACTTTATTTATAATAATGCATGGTACAGAAGAATGTGTAGGAGATGTAAGATGAGAACAGTATATTGGTTATTTGTAGCTGATACCAGTCTTTGACACCAGTGATTTGGAATCAAAAGAACAGACTAAAGAGTCTATTTAAAAGAGAAATACCACATGGAAACAAAATCCAGACTTGTGCTTAAAAAACAGTAACATCTCTTCTGTACAGATGATTATTTCCAAATCAGGCAATGAACAGTAGCTGCGGTAGTCCAAAACTGGTCAACTTCCCTCTACTTTCCTCTATCTATCCTATTCTTTGAGGGCCCAGTTCAAGCTTTGCTAAAATCAGTCCTTCCCCTGATTTCCATGGGTTTTGGATTAGGCCTATTAATTGTTATGTTCAGTTGTCACCCTGCTCCTCCGTGTTAACATCTGTTTTGAGCCTTTTTCTTTGGAGAGGGTCTGTAAACCTACTGTTTCCATCTGTGCATGCTGTACCTGTAGTGACCAGCAAGTGCAGCTCCCATTGTTAACACTTGCAGCCTTCTGGCTGAGCTATAATCACATTCTTCAGCACAGGTGGAAGTCCTGCTGAAAACAGTATATTTGCAAACCATTCATAAATGAAGAAAAATTCCTTCAGAAACAAGTATTACATGTGTAAGTAGTGTCTGTACTCAGACTCTTTAGCCTCCAGCTATTCTTCTAACTAGCTGGAGATACAGACAAAATGGACAGGAAAAAATATTCCTCACTAGCTTACAGTCTGTGGAAAGTTTTTCATATAAGTCTTTCAGGCCAGAATGTGTGTTTTCCCATCGTTTTTGGCTGACTGCCACTGTGGTCACGTATGCTTATTAGTTCAGGTCTCCTGTCCATTAAAACACTGCTGCTAATACTTTTAAAATCATTTTTGAACAAATTCTTGTCCTGTTACTAGCAGCAAATAAGGTCTGCAAAAATACTTATTTGAGAAAGCGTTGTTTCAGAGTATGCTAGTTCTTGACTTTCGGAAAATGCAAGTGCTATATCCTGAGATATCACACCAATACCAAAAACATTCAAAGTCACTTATTAGAAGAATTGCTTACTACTTCAGGCATTGGATGAAGAGTGAAATTCCTGGGAAGTTCTTGTCACCTCCAGCAAATGAGTAGGTTCTCAAGCTCTTCCAGAGTAGGGATTGAAATGTTGGAAGTGAAAAGAACTGCATGTTGCAAGGTTCATGTGAAAAGGCAAGTGAAAGGAGCCACTGGGCCTGAAACGTTCCTTTAGTGGTGGTGTTCCTGCTGTTACCGGACTCTACTGTGTGTGAGCAGTCTGAAACAACGCGTGGTGGGGAAGGTATGCATGAGAGCAGCTAGGAGTGAAATAATGTGGAAAGTCTAATTTTTATGGGTTAGGATCTTTGGCAATATTACCATATTAGTGTTGGTTCTGTAACTTTTTTTGGAGGGCCTGTTAGCCTGTGCAAATTCTCTTCATTCTTTTGGGGTGGGGGGTGTTTAAAGAAATAGATCCAAACACAGTGTATACATTGTGACAGTAAGGGGTTAAAGAGATGTAATTATGCATTCTTCAGTAAGTGCTCTGCAGTCAGCAGTACAGCAAGGATTTTATAGAAGCTGAAAAAAAAGAAAAGAGATGACGGAGGGAGAATATGGAGAGAAGGTCAGATCCAAGGATTCTCCTAGGGTTTTCTCATGTTTGCTCTTCCTTTGTGGCTCGTTATGCTCTCTCCTGGTAGAAACAGAAGAAAGCATTGTGGCCTGTTGGTTCCTCCTACTGATAATGTACATTTGATCTTTTTGCTTTGTGGTAATGGTAGAGGTGAATTTATGGATTTAGTTCCTGAAGGAGTTCTGAGCCATCCTAGTGCCTACCATGGTCCTTGTATATTCCCCAGCTCTTTTTTATTACAAGAAGTGCATTGCAGCCCTGTGAACACCGAACATTTCAACAAACACTATTTCTCAGCTGTGATTTACCCCTTTTGTTCAAGAGGATTTGAATTTCCAGCAAATCCATCTACTGGAAGTAGTTTGTTTTGCACTGTTTGGGGGTGATTCGGCTGGATGAATGGAAGTTCCTTCAGTCAGTATTTCAGACCGACCTGGCTGGTAAAGGTAAGCTTTCATTACTGATAACTAAGCCTTTGAGGTACCAAGGGAAAAAGTAATTTATTTTTTTCCTGTGGTCCATGATCGTCCTGTTGTTTTTCCAGGTAGAACAGGGGGTTGTGGGTTGTTCTGGAACAGTTGCAGTAGCAAAGCAGAACAGCACGCAAAATGGGCAGGACACTGGGGACACGGGTTAGCCCGCACTTCCATCCTGGGAGCTAGCCTGAGCTCTGACTTGCTGAGTCACTCCGTGCACCAGATCCTTCTTTTTTATTGAACTAATTTGATTTGCAGTTGGATTTCAACATAACAGCAAAGCCTTTCTGGGAGATACTTGTGTGTTCAGTAATACGGTAGTCTGAAAAACTTTCCTTTTTTCCTTTCTCTTTCATTCAATACTTTTTTTTTTGCGTACTTTTCCTGTTTTAATTTTATGGAAAGAACTGCAAGTAATTAAATTAACAGGATTTCTTGCCTTATTCTTCCCTGAAGAAAGAAAAACTGAACAATTCCCCCCAAACAGCTCTTCTTTTTGGGATAAGGATCCTTAGATTTGCCATCGAGCTTATCGGGATGGGCTCTTGTGATCTCTCCTGTGAGAGGGCAAGGAGAGTTTGCAAGTTTACATAGTGGTGCGGAGTGCCTGGCAGTAAGAGCTCTTAGATTAAGGTAGTTAATTGCAAGGGTCTTCTGAAACGCGACATTAGCAAACGGTCTACCCCTAAGGACAACAGAAACTTTTCCTCCCACCCTTGTTAAATGCTGGTTTAAAGCTATTGATTTCTTTCCCCTAGAAAAATAAAAGTTAACTCCCATCATGTTTCTCCTCTCCTTCTCTCTCTTTTAACTTTCTTTTTCTTCTCTGTCTTTATCATTTTAACACTGCAAAATTCTGAAAGGATTGCTGCGAGGAGGAAGGATAGCCTGATAAGTGTATTTCCTAAAGCTTTTGGCCTTTCAAGGTTTCTCTTATGGGTAAGATTGAACTGTGCCTACATCTTGGATTGAGACGACAGGGGAGTAGTGTGTAATACTTTCTGCTTCCGATAGCTCTTTGTTGATCTATGAGAGAGCACTTAGAGAGTGGTAGGTCATTTATGTGATTATGAAGAGCACTTGGTTCTCTCTTATTCAAGATGGAAAAATAATAGTTTTTGAATAAGAGGTCGCTGTCAAGATGACATTGAATGTGACTTCTTTTCCCTCTTAATTCCCTCCCCCACTGAAAGAAAAGCAATGCTGCAACTGCTCACGATAGGGCTAGATTTTTCCAACTCCATGTGTCTTTTTCTTTTCTTCTGTTCTTTGTTCATTTTTTTTCTTACCATTTCCTCTGAATGTAATGTTTTTACTTTTTGATGGTGTCTGGATATTTATGGTAACTAGATATTTAAAAATAAATGTAATGCATGTAAGGTTTCATGTGTTGTTTTAAGTCTTGTTTTTCCACTTGCAGAATTAAGCTGTGAATGTGTGATGTGGTATCTGCTTGGGTGACAGATGTCCATTCCTGAATGATGCTGTGTTCCCTTTGTGCTTTATTTATGGAGTGATTTGCTTCTAAAATAATCTCTTAATCTTTTCCAAACTACATTTCTGTATATGCTTTTTTTACATATGCCATCATTTAGAGTAACAGGCTAAAAACTGAAATTACTCCTAAATGCTTCATTTCTAAAGCTAATAATAGTGATATAACACTGTCATTTTTGGTTTGATGTGTCCTTTCAGAAGTAGGTTAAGTGTGTAGTTTGTTTTTGCTTTTCGTGTTTTTTGCGCATTTGTTTGCTGTAGCACTACCGTAATGAAATTGTATTTTAATTTCATTCATTTACCAAATGAAAAAACAACACTAATTTCTCTTTTTTTTTTTCGTGCTTGGTTTGCTTTTATACCTCAGAAAAGGAGCTGTAACCCCAAATTAGGATGAAATTGCTCAGAGGACAGAACAAAATACATATTTTATGAAACTGATTAACAGTTACTCTAGGGTTCATTTACTTAAACAGGTGTTGAACATCTGTCAATGCTCTATTTCATCACAGATTTACTTTTAGTAAACTTTATGAAACATGGTTTAAACTTGAGGAAGGGCTGGTCAGTGGAATATGTGTATTTGTAATTCCTTACAGCAGGAAAGACCTTTTTAGATTCTCTTATTTGCGATCTAAAATCAAGTCTCTATGAAGTGTGAGATTTTCACATGTTTTTCTGTTGACACACTAAAAAGAACTCACCTCTGTTTTTGAAATTCTGTTTTTTTGGAAAACCAGAACAGTTTTGGAGCTGGTTTGGTGAAAGACAACACTAGATCCTTTGCTTATGTTTTCTTTCTGAACTACTTCTTTTGCATAGTATATTTTTGAAAAACTGTGGGTGTTAGAAATGAAACAATTTAAATTTCTGATCAAGATATCTCAAAATTAAATAGGAAGTGTTGAGAACTTTCCTGATTATTAGTTAACCATCAGAAAATCACAGAAAATTGTTTACAAGCCTGAGAAGGAAGAGCGATGCCATTGATCTTGGATTACCAGGCTGTAGAAACTTCTGATGGCTGGACTCAGCCTCTCAGTAATTTCACTTAAGTTCAGTCTGAGATTTAGGACTTTTTGGATAGTAGTACTCCGTGTTTTCTTTCTTGCCTTTGAAACCTCAGGAGTAGTTGCGGGTACAGATGGCCAGTATTGAGCTATCAGCACCACGGCTGCGGCACGTCGCTTCCTACTGGGGCGCTGGCTGTGCTGCGGCCCATGAAGCTGGCAAGAGCCACCTCGTTCGCAGTTTTTCTGGAAATCCACTCTGTTCCTTTAGGACCTTCCTTCCCAGAAACGTGGCCTTGCCCTTTCAGTGGCAGCTGGAGCTGTTTGGTTCGTCTGGGTGTTGGAGTGGGGACGAGATGAACGTTTCACTCGTATCGGAGCAGGCTTTTGAACAGGCTGTCCCGATTGTGCCCCGCGACTGTGCTTCGATTCACATTACCCAGCAGGCATGGAGCAAGCTGGGTTCCTTCTGGATGAAATGAAACTGCAAAAACGTGCCCTGTGAGCCTGCCTAACATGCTGCGGGTGCTCGGTCCCCAGGCCTCGGCCGGTCCCAAGGACGGCATGGGTCCCAGCCCCTCCGCAGCACGGCATTCCCTCTGCACCAGAGGTGCTGCTGGGCTGCTGCTCAGCGTTTCACCTCGTGTCTGGATCCAAAGTCCTTTGAAGTCTTTGAGTGACTTCCATTGACTTTAATGGGCTTTGTGGCAGGCCCTAATGATTTGGTTGTGATCTGAAAAGGGATGTGCAGAGACTTTCATATAATGAGCAAATGTTACCTTTTTAAGAGCTGGGTTCAAACAGGCTGATCAGTTCTCGAGTGGAAGTGAGCTCCTCACTGTCTCCTGGAATCCTTTTGTCCCAGTCAAAAAAAAAAAAAAAAGTCAGAAAATTAGTACTCATTTTGCAAGTAAGGTCCGGGGTTGAAATTAGCAGAGGAGTTTTAGGTCATGGTTTGAACTGCACTGACAAGCAGTGGAGAGATTTGCGCAGTACAACTGTCTGCGCCTCTCAAAACTGTGCAGTAAGCCCCTCATTCTCATGAGCGGTTGCTTTGTTCATGGTTTTGAAGTAAAAAGACAGGAGACAGGAAGGAAAAACCAAGCTTAGTTCATTTGTACTAACGTTGTTCTGAGATAAGTGATGCCATAGGACTGAAAATTCTGGCTAGTTAAAAATCACAGGTTTGTTTTTAAAGGAGAGGGTGGAACAGAAGACATTTCACTGTCCTACTAATTGAGTAACAAGACTACCAGTTCTTTCCACTTCCTTGCATCTCACACGTCCCCCTCTGTTTTCTCTGTTTTCCAGAAACATTTCTCAAGTTGTTTTGTGTATAATTACTTTTCTTTTTTTCCCCATGTAAGGTATTCTGTTTGATCAGTATCCAGAAAAGCTTTCCTTTCAGCATCCTCAGAATCGTTTCGTGTGAGCTAGGAAATAAATGTATGGCTCTAACAAATTAATGTGGACAGCTTGGATCTGTTGAACTTCTGCTTCTTCATTTACTGTATTATTTTGTTTACTAAATCTGTCCTCCCTAAATTAAAATATCCATACTATTTTTTTTCCTTTCCAAAACAGGTGTATACTGTAATAACCATGTTTAAACAGTCTAGTAGTAAATGGTCAGAAGCAAAGCATAGCTCCATTTCATCTTTGGACGCGGGTATCTAGTAGAATGTGTATTTACAATGATACGCAACTGTGTGTGTCTTCCTACAATGGCTTGCCTTAATATTTTTATTTGTACATGTTTTGAGGCATGGAAGAGTTCCTTGGAATTTGCAATGGGACTGATTTATCGCAGTGATCATCCTTGTTTTACATCTGTGTAATTACTTTGAAATCACTGAACTTATGCTGATACAAAATCGCAGGAGCAGTGAATTAGGGTGGTTCTTTTGATGGTGCTTTTTATTCTGGTTGAAATATTTTATGAATCCAGGTGAGGATGAAATGTACAGAGCTGCGAGACGTTTTCCTGATTGGGTTCATGCTGCTTATCTGTCAGCACTTCCGTTCTTAGAAGCTGCATTTAATGCGGTTGTTTCTGCGTGCCTTGGAAATGCAAAGGAGAGTTGTTCATATGAGAGGAAAGTTAAATCAAAATCCCTTGGTTTTCTAGCACCAGCTGTAGCTGAACAAGGCAGTTCCGCACTGTATTTTTGGTGGAGGCCTTATTCTGTCCTTCATCTTCAAGTACAATGGTGAGTTAGCTTTAATAAAATAAAAAACCTGCTTTAGACTCCTCTCATTTTTCCTGTGTGCTTGAGGCCGTAAATTAGCTTGTTAAAAGGAAAGCATTATCAGAAGGTGGAGGGTGTTGGTGGCATTCAGAACAAGTAAGTACGGTGCGTGCGCAGGACGTGGGGCGTTTGAGCTTTCATTAGCTGTTTGCAGTGCTCCTCTCATCTCTGAGCTGCAGACCTTGGCAGTGGCGGAAGGAGGCCGGCTGACAGCCCCGACTAAGCCAGCCCTGCCGCCCGCCTGTTTGTTTCCTTCCCAAACCCCTCTGCCAGAGGAAGCAGCCCCCGTCCCGCGCGCGGGCCCGGGCACGGCTCTGGGTGCCTGGGCGCAGCGGTGCGGTGCGGCGCTGCTGAAGCGGCCTTCCCCCTTCCCGTCAGGTTGAGGAAGGCAGGTGTTCAGTCTCATTTGGAGAATTTATTGTTAGCTGTTGCTGACGCTTTAGAGACCACTCTGCTTACCCGCCTAATAGCCAAATGCGAGCTAATAGTCTGTACAGGCCATTGAAGCCTAAAATCCTGCTAATTCCTTCCTCTAATGAATAATCCCTGATCTCTGTATGTGCCTTGACTGCAGAAGGGCTAATTATGAAATTCATTGTAAGGAAAATTTAGAACTTGTGATTTCTGTGCCTGGGGTTTATAAATAAATAACGTGTCTGCATGTGTACAGTGTACAAAGTGTAGCTTTTGCATGGAAAGTTGAGTATCGCTGAAGATACTTTGTTAAAACGAGCGGGATTGTAAAGCACCTCGTTGCTGGTTGGGTGAATCGCTCATAGTTTAGGGAATAGACTGCCTGTTCTTGTCCAAAAAGGTCACTCTGAGGAGAGACATTGGACCTTCTACTGTGCAGTGAATGTGTTAATCGCTTCAGAGAATGAAGCTGCTCCCCGCTGCAGGCGAGTAGGTGGGATTCGGAGCGGGGCCCAAGGAGCCCCTGCGCTGGTTTCTGGAGATGCTCTTGCTCTCCCATGCAGATTAGTCAGAGCAAATGTTACCATGACATGTTCAGAAGTGTAAGAGGATGGTAAATCTGGTTCTTTGGGTTTAAGGAATGCTTCTAAGAAACAATTCTAGTGATTCTTTTCATTCGAATGTTAGAAATGGGAGGAAAATATCTAAGCAACCAAAGTATTGGGGTAGAGATGTTGCATAAATTATAATGAGCACCAGAGGACACAGGATGTGTTCATTCCCAAGCTGCATGATTATTTCGTGTTGTGAAGGGTTAGCTTTTCAATTGCAAAGCTTAATCACTTTTCAAATGAATATTTCATAACAGTTATTTTTTCATCAAATATACAACGACATGCTTATTTTGTGCCTCATGTGGTAGACGTTAGTTTTCAGCAGCTTTAAATTCCTTTTATTTCCCCTCATCTCTTATTCTTGTTTTCAGTCATGGATGGGCAAGAAAATATTTTTGAATATGTCCTGATGAGTGGCTAATCTTGTGGCTACCAGATAGGAAGAGCCCTAAAGTTTTAGTAATATTAGTCACAAATTCTTAAAAAATTCTAATGTAGTTGGTGCTGAACGCAGCGTACATGACTGATTTAAAGTGTTTTAAATTTGATTTAAAATGAAAACACAACTGTTGGAGACCTCTGTCTCTACTAGTGAATGCTGTTTAGTGATACAGCACAGCTGTAGTACTTTTTCATCATCCAGGAACAAAAAATAAGAAGTTATCATAAAAAGACAAGAGGCTGATTACCCTTAGTACAGCTTCTTCTTGCTAGAGAAGCTGCACAAGGCAGATCTGTATAGGTAAGTATATACATCTATAGTGATCTATAAAGGTATTTGAGAATTGCCCTGGCTTAGGATATACTTTGGATAGCAAAGTGGTGATGTGCTTGCCCTAGTACATAGCCTTTAGACCCAGAATTGGGGTAGTTTCTGCAGCACTGTTACGTTGTCTCATGGCTGCTTTCTAGATCTCTTGAGTGCTTTGGCAGATAGATGAAAATTAAATAAACTTGGAGGTTTTGAATTATACTAACGGGCCAAACTGGCTTGAAAATAGGAGAAATGCAAAGCCGACCTTAAGGAACCCTCACTGCTTTTTCTGTTCTTGTATTCAAGAATTCTTTGGTACTCACCTGTCCAGCCTGTTGTTCAAAATTAAAATGTATTTTTCTTTGAAGTATGCAATAAAAGAAATGTTTATAAAAATATCAAGTGTTGTTTTGACTAGACAGAACACTTATTCTTTTTGTCTAGCTATTTTGTTCTCATACCTTACAATATATTTCATTGTGCACTTTAAAGCATACAAAACACAGTATTTCTTTTTTTACCTTTAAACCAAAAAGAATAAATCAGACTGGCTTTATCATTTATATAAGGGACAAGACAGTCTGGAATTGAGAGTAGTGCAATGCATTGGTTGCGTCTGCGCCCATCTGTACTGAAGTCCTTAAAGATATACTCAATTGATGCTCTTTCTAGAAAGAGTATTTTAGTGGATTTTCCAGCCATATACTGGTCTACCTGGAGCAGCTCTGTTCAAAATTCAAGCATGTTCAAATCCTGGATGGTCTGTTTAATGGCAGTTATGTCAACGAGTTGTCTGTCCTGTATTTCCTAGTGTTCTACCTCTTTTCATTTCACACGTAGCGGTGCCTTATTTGCCGAGGTGGCCTACAGTAGTTCTTTTAGTCAAGTACCAGACCTACAAGCTCCTCATGACACAGTCGCTCTTGTCTTGTGTTCTTGCAAGTACGAGGCACTTCCTTCTGTCTTTTGTCCACATAGTGGAGGTTTACTGTGGGACCATTTCAAAAAGCAATCATTTTTTTCTGTTGAGTTCTCAGTTAATATAGAACCTTTTAGAAATCGGATATTTTTCGATCAGCATACAGTCCATACTGTTAACATTGTTAATATACGCCTGCTTTACAATTTTTTTTTCTTTCTCTCTGATTTACAGAATATTTTTGTAACAGCCATTTCCTTTGTCTGTCTGTTCAGACATATACTTTTCTAGTCAAGCACATATATGTCTGATAGAGGCTTAGGAATTACTGGCTCTTTCAACTTTGTACTATGGGGCTGGTAGTCATAACCTGCAAGTACTAAAGTACCATTACTGTATGTTGTCACACTAATAATTCAGGTTTCTTTAGAATTTCAGGTTCTTTAGTGCATAAAACAGTCTGTAAAAGTAACTGCCTTGCCGTTAGGAATTAAATAGCGTTGGGCTGTTGTTAGTGCTCTGATATTGTAAACAAAGTAGATGTTAATCCGTATGACCTAAGAGGGAGGGAGATGACCTCACAAGCACTAGTGAATTTCTTCTCACAACAGTCCTGGGAGGTAGGAAACTATATTATTACTATCCCTACTGAGGATCTGTGGCACAAAAAGATGAATTGATTTGCCCAAGGTCAGAGAGGAAGTCTGAGGCAGAGGTGGAATTGCATCCAGATATTCTGCATCCCGCTCAGATGCCTTAATCACACGCCTGTGACCCTTCACTCCTCGTGATTTTGTTTGTTTGGCTAGGTGTTCTTGTGGTGGTGTGTCTCAAAGCCTTATTCTGCCTTGGGACAATCCTTACCCAGTGTGCGCTTTGTCCTGAATAGAAACATAGAAAAAAGGATTTTTAAGGACCTCAGGTTTGTGCCATCTGTTCTTTCATATATATTAATTGTAAAATTATAGATAGTTGTGCTTTGTTTGTGTATTGAGTAAATCAGACTGCTGAAAATGCAATATAAGCAAAATAGGTATTTTTTTCTTTAATTAATATATTTTCCCCCCAATGTTTTTGTGGGAGAGAATTCCTCATCATAAATGATTCAACTGTCAGAAGAATATTAGCTGCTAGTGGCCGGCTGATCCATTTTATGCCTTCATATGCTTGGAGTCATTGTGCTCCACAGTGAGCAGGAGAGGCGGCTGTCCAAGGGGAGCACCACAGTGACCATTAGCAGTTGATTAAAAGGGAAGTGTATGCAGTGAGGAACTGCTCATAAATTATGTCATTCCAGCTGGAGTTTATCTGTGTAACAGGGCTGCCAGCATCCTTATTTGTTCATCTGGCATCTGAAAACGTGCGTGTAGTGAAAAGTATTAGGTAATAGTCTGTAATAAATGTCTGTGTGCACGCTTAGCTTGCATATACATCGCGCTTACGCATGCTGCTTGTGAGGAGCACTGTCCCTCGATGAGTCCTGTGAGACGAGACCATGCGGAGCAGCTGGCAGTGCAAGCCCACGCCTTGGCTTGCCCCCAAGGTGTAACTGTTCGTGGGCCTGTACGAGGGGTTTGGTCTTTCCTGTCCAGGCAGTGAATGATTTGGCTATGGGGAAATCTGCGTGAAGGCTTTGCAGCCCGTGGTCAAAGTGGATTTTCAATCACTAGCCCAAGGCATGCGCTTAATATACGGAGTGCCTTGATGTGGTGCCCTGCTTTGCCACAGACACTTTTGAAGCTCAAAGAAATCTCGTAACGCTATAGATGTTAGAGAACAATAATGTAGAATGATTTTTTTTCCTTCATTCAGTATTTATATTCAGTCTCCCTTTATACAAAGAGAAAGTACTGAAAAGTTACATGAAGTGAATTCCAGTCAAAGGTGTTTAACGTATGTGAAGGAAATGAAGCTTAGATTTCAAGCAGTGATCAATGAAGTATAGTATTGTATGATCATTACCGAGCAATAAAGCAGGGAAGGAATTATCACAAGGATGTATGTGCCATTCATCATACCTTTTTAATACCTCTTTTTCTTGCTTGCTTTCTTTTTATTGTCTCCTCTGTTTTATATTCTTTGATCCTATATTTGGTACCAAGTTCCCTCCTCCTTCCTGACATTTTCACCTACTGTTACACAATGCAAGCTTAGAATGGTACTTCAGGGGGAGAAAGTCTATATAGTACATGCTTTAAAACTTTGGATAGAATTAAAATACCTTATGCTTCAGATTTTGCAAATTTTATGAGAAATACTGCTGTGCTGTCTTTATTCTGTGTGCTGTTAGAAACTTAGTGGCTTTGCTGAAAAACAAATGTATTGAAAAATAGAATAAAATGTCAGCATCATGTTTTTGCTCTGGATTTGCTCTAAGTGAAAAATTACATAGAGCCAAAATATATTGTACTTTGTTTGGTAAGGGAGGACAATGCAGGGAGGCATCCAGGTTTCTTTAATTCTGTTTTCCAGTTTTTCCAGTGCAATTCTTTGTGCCCCGCTTAGTGACCAAGATCGCTGAATGTTTATCACTTCATATCATATGAAAGTAATTAACTACCCTTGAGTTGTTTTGTATGTAAAGAGGCTTGAGAGCCTGAGACAAAAGGTGCTGTAATGTCCTCTTATGGCCTCTCGGGCCAGTGTTCCCCCAGGGTTTATTTTGGCACACTTTGCTTACATCTGATACTGGTATTGTCTAGTGAAACTGGACATCAGTCAGTATCATGGCAATCCTTCTGTAGAGGCAGTGTGGCTAATGGATCATCAATTTAGAGCTTGCAGCATAATCTTAAGCAATGCAAACTGTAATGTAAATTATTCAAGTTTGTTTGACAATGAGCAAATACATAGACCTGTTCTCAGAAGGAAGGGTGACTCAGCCATATTCTTGAATTGGTGTATCAGACTTCAGTGACATCCTAAAATTTGACAGCAGGTCTATTAAAGAGAAAAATAGTAATTTCTCATTTCTGGGATAAATTAGCAGTTAGTATTATACCCTAGAAGTTTTTTCCTTCTGGTAAATAACATTTAAAAGATATTTACAGCATCATTTCAAATGAACAGAACTTGGAGGAATCTGTCTTGAAATGTTCTTAATTAAGATGCTAAGAAATTTATCTCAGTGCACTGTGTAGATATTAATCAGTGTAGGTGGAAAATGGGAACATACATGATTAGTGATAGTATTTTACCTTTAAACATTGAAAACTGCTTGAAATGAAACAGTATTAAATCCCTTGTCACTCCCAAACAATGTAACACACCATTTTGACTCTCTAATTACCAAGCCTAATTTGTTAATTTCAAAGGGGAACACAGCAACCTATAAAGGCCCGCAGTACTCTTTGGAAAAGAGCAATGTGGTATAATTAAAATGATCAAGTGGATCTAATTCTGTTTGGGGGGGAGGTGTCTTCCCTCGTAAGGTTACTTCAAATTGAATTGGAGTTGGCATATATAGCCTTTAATGAGGTAACATCCCCAGATACAACATCTGACTTGCTGTTTATTTTAGTCTACATTTATTTGCAGGCTTTTATAGTAAGAGAGCTCTGGCTAGCGGTCCTACCAACCTGAGTGCTGTTTCCAGCTTAGCAATTGGCCTGCTGCGTGGCTTTGGGAGAGCATTACGTTCTTGATTGTAAAATTGGTTTATGCGTGTTTCTGATGCATCCATCACTGTGACAGTGATGCTCAAGAAGAAGCAAAATGCAGAAGGGATGCTCGTGGTGTCCCTCTTCATGGGCAGTGGTGGTGAAAGCATTGAACAGGACATGTCCTTCCACTGGTTGCCTTCACCGAGTCACCATCTTGTAACTAAAGTTAAGCTTTGGTCGGATTTTGAACAGAAATTTCGTAGTAAATATTTTTCAACAGTATTTTTCTGGGCTAATGTAGATTTGATTTCCCAGTGGACACCCATCTTAGAAAATTTTGCTTTCGTTTAGGGGCTGATAATACCTGGCTGGGGGTGGGCTTTGGGGGGAGGCGTGTTGGTTTGATTATTTGCTGGTTTAGTGCCCCCCCCAGCTTGCGTTAATGAGTAACATCATCCTGGGCTTTAAACTCCAATGAATATGGTTCTGTCTGTTCTATGTTAAAAAGATAAATACATAGTCTGGATAACTCCATAATCAAAACATTTGACTGACTACAGTAGGAGGTTTCTTGTTTTGTTTTAACTCTTCTGGGTGTTTTATCTTATAAAGCCTTGTAATAATAAAGCCATATGAATCCTCAGCTTATTATTCATTTTCCTTAGTGTGTCACAAAGGAGGCATTATAAAGCCTTGCATTTTAAAATAAAACATTGGGTGAAAAGAATGAAGTTTCTCTCGTAAGGAGTCTTTATGATTAGTGTACATGGCAGGCTGGCAGGGAGAGGGAGCGGCGACAGCAGGGATGAAGTTGGGGGCCGAAATGCAGCTTCCCTTTTGTTCCTGGGCAGACCTTTACGCTCGCTCGCACACACACAGACACCCTTTTGGCCCATCTCCTGGCGGAGTGAGTAGGCTGTAATTAATAGATATTTGAGTCCTGAGGAGGCAGAAGCGAGTGCCTGACAGGTGCTTGCCTTTCTAGCTCAGTGGTTGTTTTGTATGGAAAGGCAGCGCTAATGCTGTGACCAGTTGGTATCACCTGGGAGAGCAGAGGTTAATGTTTCAAAGGAGGAGGAAAAGCTGTTTGTATTCAAGTGACATTGAAAAGAGATATGAATATTTTAATACCCGTGGTCAAGGCCAGTGGGTTGCACTACACACACATGTTCCGTTTCAGCTAGACCCCGTCTGAGCTCCAGTTGTCTGAGTTACGGAGACGTAGCGGAGGTCTGCATGAACACGTACATTATAATGCTCCTCTCTTCCTTTTCTTGTGTACGTTGTAAAACTTCCATAAAAGAAGGAGCCAGAAAGAATTTGATAATGATGTATATGGCCTTTTACCATAATCATCTTAGCGAGCGATTGTTGCTTGTGATGTCTGAAGTAATGGTAAGCTGATACTGTGCTTCTTAGCCAAGCTGGGAAGTGCATGTCATCAGAATTGCCGGCACCTGTAAAGGCTTTAGGATTGTTCCTAGTATTTTTGTTTCTGTTGATCTTAAACAATGTTATCAGCATTTGTGACGGAAAACAAATCAAGAATAAGCATGAAAAGGAGCCCTCCTACTTATGTGTTATTTTGCTTTCTTGGCTTGCTTTTATTGTATTGCACTCAAGAAGGACACAGTTAACGAAGCAGTGATTCTGTCCATAGCATTCTGAAATAATTACTTTCCCACTACTGAGTAGAAAGCTGAAATAGGTAGCTGCAGTAAAACGAAAATAAGTTGGGAGAATATTAATAAACCTTTCTAATATATTAGCCTGCGTCCACCAGCCATTTATTAGAAGCCTTTGTCCGTAGTTTTTCCAAATTATATGTATAAAATCTTTGAAAAGAAAAGGAGGTCAGTTGGACAGAGGTGGAAAGTGCAAATTATGAGACAAATATAAAAATATGTACATAACTCAGTAGAGATAATATTTAGTGGATTTATAATACAGTTGTAGATCTGTAACTCACTGTAATGTAATTATTTGTGCATTCTATTTTTTTCATTTCTTGTGTGCAAATGGCTGTAGATATTAACAAGAATAATGTTCAGAACTCTGCTTCTTAATGGTGTAAAGCCTGTATTTGTTAGTAGGAAAGATGCTGTGTAAAAAAGTAGATTACACTAACATTTGAAATCTTTTTTTTGTTTGTTTCTTTAACATGTCTAGCAACTACTGAGCCAACTATGTAGAAGCCTTCACCCTCCTAGGTCAGATTCCAGCAAAGTCTCGTTGCTTTTGTAGAATAATGCCATACGGCAAACTGACTCAGCTTTAAGCACTGCATATGGTCCCGAGGGGAGAAATTACCCATCCAAATGACGGGTGGATGGCAGGCAGGCAAGTTAGGATGTAGCTGCAGTGTGCTCGTATTCTGTTTCACTAGGGCTGCAAACATTCAGAATAGCTACTTGGTGTATTTGAATTTGATCCTCATAACAGTAAGGAGCATAAGGGGATTAGAAATAAAATAAGAACAATAGCTATTTCTCTTTACACTGCTTCTGTAAAGTAGTTTTGATATATCGAAGAGAATTAATGTCTTTTGGCATGGTTTATTTCATTTTCCAGAGTGGATCTGGTAAGTGAATGGGAATCAAATACAATTATAATAGCCCATTTCTCTTTCCTAAATAAAGTTTGGTACGCTCATATTAACTCATGTCAGTAGTTGCTTAGTTCACATGAGTGAAAGTCAGTATGTAGTAGCTAGGAATTGGACTTTATTTTCTCATACTCGAGGTTTTCTTGGGAACCTACAGCTGTGAAAAATTATGGTTGAGTTTCATTCTACATTAAATGAATAGAATAGTGGAAAGTGAATTTACACGTTTTGTGCTTTTAAAGAGACAAGAAGTAAATAATGAGCACTAAAAGATGTGTTCCAAAACAGAGAATGTTTGGGGGATAAAATAGCTGTTCTGTTGGTTTGACAGTTCTATAATATAGACCGTAATTGCCAGGAAATTTGACTCAAACCAGTAATGTTGTTTGATAAATTCATTAGCTAAAGCACATTAGTGGTAGCTGCTCTGCAGTCTCGTAGTGCTCAAACACTATTGCTTGTCCTACCTGTTTGTTTATTTTAAAATAATTGTTGGACCTTGTAACTATACAATTACAATTTGGGTGAGGTGACAAGGTTTTTACTGGTCGTTGTCTAAAGGAAGCTATGCTTCAGCCAGCGGCGGTCGATGCACTTGTTGGAGGACTGCGGCGAGAGACAGGGCGTGCTGTGGAGGACTGAGACCTCAGATGCGAAGAAGGCAATGAAGCTGCTCCGGGAGGGCTGCTGAAATGTGAGACGTTTGGTGCCACTGCGATCTGCTCTCCTCTGTCTAATCTGGGTAGCTTTTCCCTCCCTGGCTTTTACTTTGTAGCCCTGTCTGCGGGCTGGGGTATGGGAAGCCTGGTCATCTGCGACGGGGCCTGAGAGTCCCCTGCAGAGCTGCCCACGTGTCTCGCTCATGTGGTAAACCCTTGTGAAACCGTGAGATGGACTGTGCCCTGTTTCCTCCTGTTGCAGGCACAACCACGTCTTTCAACTAATCTTGGCTTTGAAGAGCAGTGTATTGAAGAACCGATACGCTGCTTTGTTTTACTTACATGCATTTTAATTTCCTGCTCATCCAGTCTTGATTTTATTTTTTTTATCACCAGGCGTTCTGAGAAGTGAAATCTTTGATTTCAGTTGCACAGATAGCAATGTTACTCCTCCCAAAATCTTGGAAAGTGTGAAAACAGTAGAGTGCTGTCTACTGTTCTAGGTTTCTAAGAATTTGTCTGGATGTGTGAGTAGTGTTGAAATGTTACAGGGTTTACATCATCCTAATCTACTGAGGGACAATATATAATGTGCTATTCTTATTGCCTTGGATTTTTAACTAGAAAAACACTTCTTGCATTTCCTGTGTGGTATGGACTACTGATCTTGCCAAGTCCCGACAATTAACTGAGAGTGAAGATATTTCAGTTTCCAAAGATTTGTACTGAAATGAGAAATTTGTAGGTATTGGAGGGAATAACACAGGTTTTAGTGCAAGCTGAGCCATTGTCATCTTCATAGTCTTGATTAAGTAACTGAAGCATCCTGGAAACTGTGTGAATAAATGAATCTAATTGAAAAAAAGATTGCGCATCTGGACAAACTTTTTCTGTTTTCACTATTCATGAAGGTACCAAACTTTTCCCAAATTTCACATGCTATGTTTCCAGTCAAATAAGCAAATTTCTGAAATAGTTCCATTGTGTGCAAAATAGATTTTTAAATGAATCTGTTCAGAGCAATGTTTTTTATTTTCATAAGCAGAATCTTCTATCTACTGAAGTATCGAAACCAGGCTATAATAATCGTTTAACAACCTTTTTGCCGTCCCCAAGTTGCATGCTATGTGGTTCTTGCAAGTGCTTGTGCTACGTATTATTGTGACTGCAAAGTATTCAGATTCTCTCCACATCTGTTGTTGACCTCCTGTATTATCTGTACCTGTTCTTCTGTTGAGAAAAAAATACTTAGTTCTGTAATTTCAGTATAGCACTAACTTGAAATAGTGTACTTTCTGCCTACTGAAGTAAGGCTAAAAGCTGGTAAGAGAAGTCTTTAAAATCATATTTTAGACTGGGTACTAGATGATGTGCTTGAAAGGAAGTGAATAGGTATCTTTTACAGATGAAGACCAGGACAGATGGAATTCACTTTCTGGGCTAACCTTATTTTTGAGGCTGCATTCAAAAAGCATTGCACTTGCAGCCATTCAGGTATCACTGACCAAATCCATGAAAGGGAAATAATTTGTATAAAAAGTCACAATACTAAGTTACTGTTAAAAGTAGTAATAATGCTATTGAATATTTTTGTTGTATTTTTTTCTTTAATTTGATTACATTTTCTGCTTAAACCTGCCTCATTGGAACCTGAGAACATCTGTAGACTGTCCTGGGCTTTTGAGTCTTTTATTTAAATTTTAGACTGATGGCAGAGGGAGAGGAGCGAGGCTGTCTATATAAATTAAAGAATGAGATGGAGGAATTTGGTAGTTCTGGTTTAATATCTGTTTTGAATACCTGTATGTTTTAACTTGCAAGCATTTTAAAGTTCTGTTGGCTTACTTAATTGCCAGTACCAGTGCTTTTGTGTATTTGTAGCATACTTGATGCCTTTATGTACTGGTCACTATGATCACTGGGTGACTGGTTAACTCCTTCCTCTGTCACCCTGAGAGCAGACTAGCAAGTGTTAAAGCATTTGGTCTGCATGTTCCTATTTCCAGTCAAGACACACCTGTATTGGGCTTACTGGCAAGGTTTTGGCAGCAGGGGTGCTGCAGGGGTGGCCTCTGTGAGAAGAGTCCAGGAGCCAGCTCCAGCCGGCTCCAAAAGGGACCCGCCACTGGCCAAAGCTGAGCCAGTGAGCGATGCTGGTTGCGCCTCTGTGAGAGCAGATTTAAGAAAGGGGAAAAAACTGCTGCGCAACTGCAGCTAGGAGAGAGAGGAGTGAGAAAATGTGAGAGAAACAGCCTTGCAGACATGAAGGTCAGTGAAGGAGGAGTGCAGGAGGTGCTCCAGGCGCTGGAGCAGAAGTTCCCCTGCAGCCAGCCTGTGGTGAGGCCCATGGTGGAGCAGGCTGTCCCCCTGCAGCCCATGGGGTACCACATGGAGCAGATCTCCATTCTGCAGCCCGTGGAGGAGCCCACGGAGGAGCAGGTGGATGTGGCCTGAAGGAGGCTGCAGCCCATGGAGAGCCCCCCAGGAGCAGGCTCCGGGCCGGAGCTGCAGCCCGTGGAGAGCAGCCTACACAGGAGCAGGAGATCTAGCAGGAGCTTTTTAGTATCTCTGTACTATAGATACTTAACTCTTTGTCCTCTTCTTAGGCTGGTAATATTGTTCCCAAAATCTTGCAAAGCTGGTCTTTTTCTTGAAAGCTTGAAATGATTAAACTCATTCCTGAAGTGTCTAGCATAAGCAATAAAGCTAGGCTGTTGTATGTTTTCAGAGAGGATCAGTCCGGGAAACGTACATCTGTCTGCACATCTTCTGATGTCTTCTGATGGATGGTGGGTCTACACTACCCTACTATGTGGTCCATATCTTCAAAGTCTTTACAAAAGTGCTGGGCAATTGTCAGACCTCCATCAGACGATTTCTAGTATGTGTTACCTACAGGACTGAATGTTGAGCAGATTGCTTTGGTGGTTGAGAGAATTAGGAGCCTGATTGTCTGGTTCTGGTGGTGAATTCACAAGGAATTTCTTTTGTTTCCTGTTAGTAGAGTACTCATTTATTACCACTGTTACTATTTGCCTTTTGGGCAAGCATTACACCATTCACTAAATCAAGGCATGCTTTTCTGGTCACTTACTGATGAGCTTTCTGAGTTGGTGTTTCATGTCAAGACTTGGTACCTCTGTCTCCGTTACCGTGAGGAACGTGAAATAGTTTCTACTGACTTCAGGAGCTGAATTCTTTGCAGCAGATACAGTTCTTGAGCAAGGATTATGTTTTCATGTAAAATGGTCTTCTAGGCAGTAGACTGGGAGCAATTATGCCTTGAAAGATGTTTCCAGTGCATATGGTTTACATTTAGCTGACCACTGATTTCAGTTTGAGGGACGGAAGAGCTGATGTGAGCTGAAGAGTTATGTAGTGTCTTATAAGCATATCAGGAATCTCTGCCTTGCTGTTTGCAAGCTCAGTGCTACTCAAAGGATCTTCCTCACCTTCAAATACAGATTGCATAAACATCCTGCCTTGCTCAGCAGGGCCCTGGTGTCTATGCAAGTAAACCAAGCAGGAGTCTAAGAACAACTTTCCTAAATTGGGTTGCTTCTCTGACTGTATTGGACAAATTTGAACCTTCCTGTTCCAGGAAAGGAATCAATAAAATCAAATTAGGTAATCATCTCTTTTAAAACGTACTTGTTCAGATGATAACATGTTTGGAAGAGCCAAGAAAAAAAACAAAACTCTCTACTCCAAGGACCAACAGGAAAGGGGAAGGGGAGGTCACATGGTTTTAAGCACGATCCATATTTCTATTGGCAATGTAAGTAACTTGGCTGTTGTTTATGGACTCTGAAAGGTGAAAGGCCAGGACTGCTAGTAAAGTCCTTTTCTCTATATTACCTTCTTGAAAGAAAAGTATTGTGATCACTGTTTCATTTCAATGAAGACAGTCCTTCTGTGCTGTGTCTTCTTCCTAGAGCAGAGCTCTGACACCATCCTTTGTGTATAGGGCCCATAAGGCCAACTTACCTAGAATAGGTAGACCTGCTTCACTTCTCTTAGGCTGGGAAAAGAAAGACAGGATTTGTATGAAAATTAGAAAACAAACCAAAAACACCAAAACCTGCTGTTTCCACTGGTTCATCATCTGTTTGTATATTCTATGAGCACTTGTTAGCTTTGACATTTTGCCATGTGAATATTTTATGTGGGCATCATGCAGTGGCCAACATTTGACTTTCATTTCCTGTAGTTTGGTACATTTTACTACTTCTCCTGTCTTGAAAAATTAAAATTTGAAGAGAACGAACAATGCTATTGATGGGTGTTCTGATGGCTGGTGTTCTTGTGCAACTAAGAAGGTTTGTAAGAGTTGAATCCATGTAGCTGTGTAATTCTTAGCCTTTGTGTTTTTAGACTATGGCTGTCTGTAAATTCCATTCAGGCAGTATCATTGAGAGGTAGGGCACCAAAAAAAACACCTTCTCACAATTACATTTTTCTTCCGACTTCCATTTCCATGCATGTAAGAACCCTTTTTGTTGTCGGCAAAACATTGTGAATTCGTGCTAATGCGTGTTGTGTCTTTTGTGTTTCAAGATTTTAAGCTGTGGGGTATTTTTAGAGTGAAGAGGTAGGCAAGAGCTTTGAATCCTGTTTAGCATAAGGTTTCACTAGTTACAGATTTACCATAGGAGGAGGTAGGACTGGCAGATCTGCTAGTATTTTATAAAAATACTGCTAGTATTTTTCTAACTATTTAGAAAAATAAATGGCAACAAGGAGGAAGAAATCTGAAATTTCTGAATTGTGACAATTTATATAAGGAAATTTAAACTTCAGGAATGTAAGGAAATACGTGTATGTTTGCAAGGACAATATAAACCCTAGAAGAAGCAGAAATAAATCTTTGAAGTGTAATTGCAGGGCAGTCTTCTCCCATTTAATTGATATTTAAACATTGGCTAACATGGATCTTTGCCACTTAACTGACATTAATGACCTTGGTTAACTTTTGGTTTTGAGCTTTTTATTTTATTACACTGGTTTGCTTGTTTTATGTTAATTTCACTTTAGTGCTTGGATCCTTGTAAAATAGATTTTTTTTCTCTCCAAAAACAAACATCAAACATCCAGAATATCTGTTTTGTTTTAATATTTAAACATTTACACACATCTTGGGCGTAATTGTATATGCATTTTATAGCATGAAAAAGCGAACCATATTGATTGTAAATCCTAAACATCTGCATTGCAAACCAAAACCATACTTTTTTTTGTGCACCTTGCTTTTTCTAAGTTTTTCTTCTCATTGTACTTTAAATACTCCATTTTTATTAAGTAATTGCTGGCATTACTTTTGGCTTCTCTCATGCCTTTTTTATTTTTTCTTTTTCTCCCCATCTGTTCTCTGCATTAATACCTTCTTTAGAATAAACAAACCTTAAAACAGCTTTTTTCACCACAATTCTGTTGTTGGTATAGTTAAGCAATTGCAGTGAGCAGCGTGCATCCGCTGAGGACACCTGTGGTAGGGCAGAGTGGCCCTTTCAGCATCTGTGCGCTCCCTGCTCCCCAGTACGGACATGCTAAGTTACCATGAGGCAAGTGAGGGCGTGAATTTGGGATGGGTTCCCAATCTGTAGTCACCGTTGGTGCATCGCACTGTCACCATACCACCTGTAGCCCTCAGCAGGGGAAGGTGAATGACTCTTGTAGCGGAGCGACTCACGCGCCTGCGCTTCCCTTTCCAGGGCTGGACACTGGAATTTCATTACATAGCTTCTAATTGCCTGTTCAATTGGCAAAGAGAGAAGTACTTTCTGCACTGAATACAGTATACCACCTATGCTGCATTAATGTCAATCAGATGTTAATGTTAGTGGCATCTGTTTTAGATGCATTAGAATACCGTTGACAAAAGGTTCACCCCCCCAACATGAGTTTCTGTTTTAATTTTTCTGTAAAGCAATCCATATGTTTACTTTTCCTGGTTTTAGCAAACTTTGGAATTGCCTCAGTATTTTAAGTAGCTGGGAAAGTGTTCATTACAAAGGAAATGGCTGCACATAAAGCTTCTTCACATCAGGTTAACTGCCTTGATACAGCAGCAGCAGCATCCTGCTATCTCAAGATACCCGGATACAATGCTCCTCAGCGCTGTTCAGGGGGAAGTATTGTTCCAAAATTTGCTAGCAACTGAACATAACCTCATTTCTTCTGTATTTGCCCAGTCATCGTCTTTTCTGTTGGTTGAGTTGATCCATCAGTAATCGCAGTTGTGGTTGAATTTCTGATGATACGTTTGTATTTTCATATTGCCTTTTTATCAGCTGTGCTTCACCCATGGTTTTTTGGTTTTTGTTTTTGCTGATTATGTGTATGGATTCTTGTATATAGCTGTAGTATAAGCCACAGTGACTTACAGCATGAGAGAGAACATTAGTGTGCTGCCACTGCTAATTTCTTGTACGGGTTAGGCTGTGATGGAACATCTGATGAAGTTGCCACACAATAGAGCAGCTTTAGTGCTGCCTAAAGAAATTTAATTATCTGTCATTTCTCTTCCTTTCCTCCTTCTGATCTTCTACAAACTTAGTCTATCACTTAAAATGACCGGAAAAAAAAAAAAAAGCCCATTTTGATCCATTTAGACACTCAAGCATGAGGATGTCATGTTTGGACATGTTGAACTAGCTGTTGTAGCAGAAGAGCGAGAGAAACAAAGGACCACTGTAGGCAGCTAGATCACATAGGCCTCTTCATAAATTGATTGAGCTCCATCTTAAAACTGGTTGCCTGACTTGCACCTGCTCTGCTCTGTTTGGATAGCTGCTCCAGTATTTGCCAAAACTGTCTTCTGTGGTTTTGTGTTTCTTTCTGTGCGTTTGTCTTTGAAGTAAACTCAACTAGCTATCTGCAGCCTTCACTGTGAGCTATTGTCTGTCAGCACTAATTAGGCCTCTGTAACAAGTAAGAATTAGAGTGCATCTGGACTTTGAGCATTGTAAGTGATGCAACTGTGTTGGTCAGTTCTGGATGTTTGATGTGTCAGTGGCTGAGAGCTACTTTTTTTGTGTTGTTGCTTAGTTCTTCTTTCCTCATGAAAGCTGTGCGTTCCTTCTCTGTTGAATTTGTTGGCTGTGTTTCATAGTGTTGCCGTCAGACTTAACTAGGTCAGTGTACTACAAACAAATATTACATGGCGTGAAATGTGGATGTACAGCAGTCTCCAGCACTTACAGACAATCACTGCCCCCTCCCCCTGAAAAAAAAAAAGACAATCCCTTCCCCCTCCCCCTGGAAAAAAAAAAGAAAAAAAAACCTCTTCCATTTGAAATTATTTGCTTAGCAGTATTCATAAATTCTTCTATGTTGTAGAATTAAAAAAAAAAAGAGAGAGAATGACTGAGATCTACAGATGATATATTTCTTCAGAAATCATTTAGGCATTGAGTTCAGTCACATGTCAGAAACTGCATTTATAAATGACACACAATCATAAATATGTTTATAAAACATGGGGTTCAGGTTTAACTGATGAAGTCGCAGAAGTGTAACTGTAGAATCCTAATCACTGCTTCCCTTCTTTATCTGGTCAAGTGTTTGACGCTTTAGAATATTTTTAAAGCAATTACATCTTCAAAACTAATTCCCTCACTGAGTATCAAAGAACAAAATTGTCTTGAGAGCACTGCATCTTTGTATTTTCTGATACAAAGTATCCATGTTTGCAGCAATGAGGTAATGCAAAGTTTGGGGAGAATACCACAGTTTTGATTTTCAGTTTTAGGTTTTGGTTTTCTTGTGATGAACGCTTTATTCTGTTAAAAACAACTTCTGAAAGACTTTTTATAAACACAGTATTTTCAAATGTTGTTTACATATGCTTTACATGTCTGCATGTGTATTTGTGCCCAAACTGACTTTCATTAGTATGAGAAAGATTCAAATGCTGATTCAAACTTAACAATATTTAAGCACAGTGATGCACAATTTAAATAAATAAATAAATACACATTTTGCATGGGCACATTACAGATCTGTTAAAATCTCTGTTTAAGTGTTGCTTTTGATTAGGAACATACCATAAAGAATTTTGCTGTTTCTGGCCTGAGACTTCAAATTATAATAAACTCTTTATTCTTTTTACCTTGATTTTACTCTTAATGAGAAATAGGTTTTATTTTTCAGGAGATACTTGGTAAGGTTTTTTGTAAATTTTTATGTAATTTGCTGAAGCAATGTTGATTTGTCTTTAAAAGTAGGTACTGGTTGGTTTTGTTTAGGGAGTTGGACACTAAGTAAATTCATAGTCTTATTTTCCATATATTGAAGATAGTTATTTAATTTTTGGAAAAATACATCATAAGAAAACTGTCCTCAACATGTACTCATATTAGAGTACAAAAATCACTGTGTTTAAATGTAAATAAAATAGTGAGATTTGAGCTAGATGAATAACTTATCAACTGTTCTAGACGTATCAACTCAATGAAAGTTCAAATAAGCTCCGTTGCAGTACTTGTTAGTAGCTTTCTATTTTTTGTAATGTTGCATTTTGACTTTTTTCATGCAATAAGTGTTTTCAAGTGAAGGAGGTTGTGAAATTAGTCTGAAATTGCATTAACTGATTTGGAACTATATTTTGGGGATCTTTGGGGGTAGAAATCAAGAATGCTGACATAGAGATTTCTTGGTTGTTATAAGCTTGATTTTGAGTTCTAATAGAAATTTGTCTATGGAAATACAAATTAAAATTGATACTCCTCACAGTGCACAATGTAACTTGTGTAAATAAAATCATAGATACTTGTTTACTCAAAGGTAGGCAGGTTTTTTGAGTTGCAAGATCTTTTCTTTGACAGTGAAACAGCTTGGTACATGCCTTTCTCTGACACTCATTCACAAAGTGAGAAGGGGTTAAAATTGAGGCTTTTACATACCAGGCTGGCAAATTATAGCATTTCTTTCTAAATACTGTTCACCGCTGTGCTCATGGAAAGCAGAAGTGAACTGAAGGCTCATGAGATGTAATATGAGAGAAACTATATGTATCGATATGTAGTGTCTGGTACAGCATCCCTTGAAATAAATGCAGAGGTTGCCATTGACTCCACTGGGCTTTTATATGGCTATGTAGCAATCTGTTAAGAGAGTTCCTCAAGTAGATGTGATGTGATTTGCCTTTTTTTGTACTGCCACATGTAAGCGTAGCGCATACTCCAGTGTGGCATAGCCACCAGGATAGTTATTTTTTCTGGCAGTAATTACGTATTTTCCTTTTTTCAGTCAAGTTCCTATTTCTGGGATTTTAAAGGATTTTTCAGTTTCATGAATATAAATTGCAACAATAAATAATTGTCAGTGTTTTTGGACTTGTTGCAATACTTTGTCTCAGGTAAAATACCAAATAAGTCTGAGTAAGCACGTTTGATGGCTTGTAGGTCCAATGGGTGGTGTCTGCATCATCTGACATACAGAAGTGCCAGTTTCTGCTGGGTAGAGCCGGGGTACTCAACTTTTTCAACATCTGTGGCTTCTGTATGTATAGATAGCCCAGGAGACAATAAGTTAGTCTGAGCTCATCTCTACAGTTCATAGTCTCTCCTGTCTGCCGCAGCGAGGGGCCCTGCCGCGCACACCGCAGGCCGGTGCAGGGCCTTGCCAATGGCTGCCTGTCTGTCAGGGCTCTGTGCTGATAACGCTGGCAGCGGCTGGCTCAGCGCTCCGCTAATCTGTTCATCCCAGCGGCGGACCCGAGGTGTCCTGTCCCTTCTCGGGGCCTTTTGACTGTGGAGAGTGGCCACCGGCCCTCAGCGTCCCCATCATGCCTGCGAGCAAGTGTCGTGACGGGGCACCCAGGACCCGGGCAAGGGGCTGGCATGATGGCCCTGCAGTAGTGTGCTGACACAACGCCAGTGTTTCTCATTGTAATTGACCTGCTATGCCTTCTTTGACAACGCTGTTTTCACAGTCAAAGCGCTAGCTACGGGGAGAAGAATATTGTTGTGTTGCTTGGAATTGTGAAGCCCTGAAATCTTTTGCTGCGTATCATGCGACGTTGCGCATACAGCATTGCACAGGGTTAGCCGTTGGGACATCCAGGTGGCACTGACAAGCATGAGAGACCAAGGCTATAAGTGGTCTTCCCTACTGCTTTTTGGTGTGGGCATACTGTTGCTGTTACAAATAATTTATGAGTGCAGTGGTTATTTAAAACCATGCAGTTGGTCGCATTTCCCTTCCCTATAAGGCTGCATAGTTTGTTAACTAACAAAAGTAGTGATACAATTCCTGCCCTAAAAATCTACAGTTTTCTATGCATAAAATCTGTTGTGGAGCCTGGAGGGTCTGAGAGGAGGATTGCTGAGAGTGGGAAGACGTGGCAGAAGATAAAAAGCTCAGAGAGAGAAAATGAACAGAAAGATGAGGTGAGCATACATGTGGTAGAGCAGCGTAAGAGCTGAAAATCTGTAAAATGGGCCAAGAAGCTAAGACCTTGTAGGTGAGGAATATGAATCTGCAGTTACCCATTAGATGTAGTTGTTTCTCATTATATTAAAGAGGACCTGAATATTTTGGGATACTTGGGGAACATGGGTTTGCCACACATTTGAGCAATAAACTTGAAAGCTGTAGGAACAGCGTGACTGACAGACTTGTCCTCTGTCATGGTTCCCCAGCCAGGAGAAGAATTGCGTCCTCAGTTACCACGTCTTTTGCAGCTGCATCAATAGGTGTGTGTCTGAGTTCTCCAAAAAAAGCTAAATCCCGGAAGTCACAAGGTAATTAAATAGCTGAGAAGAAATTGGTTTTATCCCACACACGAAGTGCCTGTGAGTTTAACAGAATCTTGGTCTGATGATTGGCATAAGTTGCAACAAACACCTTTGGGGCAGCCCGGAAGCAAACTGGACACACTGCTGCTGCTTGATTTGATTCCCCAGTTGATGGTTGACATGACCTTCGGTGCATATGACATGTTAGAAGATGCAGGACACAGCAATTTAAACTGACATGGAAGATGCAGCATAATCAAAACCAAACAAAAACTGCTCAGAACTGTGTCACAGGCTTTTTACACCAAAGTTTTGTGGCAGAAAGTTGTAGGGGCTACAAGAAAAACAATATTGTGTTCAAAACTATCTTTATTTGAACTGAGAGGTGGCTCATCTTCACAGATGAATTGCTTTAAAAGAGTATTTAGATGAATATATATACAATGACAGAGAATAAGTGGATTTTGTTCTCCTTTTTTTGTGATGAGACTACTCTTCAGAAAGTATATTTTAAGTTCATCATTGTGTTGAAATCATCAGAAAGGAACACTCAGTTGCACAGAAACATAAATAGAACAAGCAATCCAGAATCTAAGAGCAGAAGCTAGGTTCAGAAAATCACATTCACTGAACTCGATTGTTTATAGCACTATGATGAGCCCAGCTCTGTTTTGTTTGAAATGTGGAAATCTACCTGAAGTAGCTACACTGAAGTCAGGACTTACATGAACAGTTAAACTCTCAATTCCTTAAGTACACTGTGGAAACATGGATAGATGAAACTGAATGTTAGATAAAATTGGATTTGGCATAGTGAATTTATATAGACTTTTTAGGTCTGTGCTATTTCTGTGGGATGCTGTTCTGTTTTGAATCTAATTTTAGCTTGGAGAACTCATTTGATTTCCTTTTTCACATCCATATGTGCTCATATAGTGAATTTATAGTCTTTTTACTAGGTTTTCATTATGTTAACTCTATTATAGCACTATTGAAGCAGTGCCATAGTTCATATTGAGATATAAGTTCTTGTATTTAGTCAGCGAAAGTATTTTTAATTTTAGTTAAACATTCCAGAATCAGGAATGATGAGTTGAAAACAGTGTTGTTGTTTTATTAATGTAAATGGATGCAAGAGGAAGGCATGGTAAAATCTGGAAATAACAGAGGTTTTTTTCAGATGAATCAAATAATTAAGAATGTACTGAAACTTACTGAAATGTAAACCTAGCACTTAAATAGAATTTATATGCTCTGCAGATGTTGAAAGACACTATTTAAGTAATAAAGAAGTTAAAAAAAATAACTGAAAATAGCATTCTCAAAGTACATGGTACCCTGTTCCCTTTTAGTGATTTGATTGCTCACAGTGCATCTTTTCGTATCAGTGCATGAGAGCTTCCTGCTCAGGTCTTTCCCATTGCACATGCACATATTCCTGTCTTGTCTTCTATCTTTAAGGTGGGGCTGGAGTGAGAGCAGCAGCTCTGACAGTGTGTTTTACTTACATATCAATGCCAAGGATTAAATTTCAAGTGCTCTGTGAAATGCGGTGTTCTGTGGAGAGTCTGCTATGAAAAGTGCAGGATTTATACAAATACAGCTTGACAGTTATGTGTTTCTCTAAAAAATACTGGCTACTTTCTCTTTACTTCTGTGGTCTTCCTGACTTAGTGGTATTGCCCTCCCCAGGACGTCAGGTTTGGGTGTGTAAAATGCCATATCCAAGGCTCATAGATCTCTCTCCAAGGGATGACAGAAAATTGGAAGCAGCCCTCCCAGGAGTATGCCAGAGATGTTCCTAGAGGCGGGATTAGCATCGAGAAGGGATGGATGCCTGGAAGCCAGAGGAGCCTCGAGAAAGGTTCAAGAGGGAGCCTGTCAGCATCCTGTGCATGGGGCAGATGAGAGAGGATGGGAATGGTTGGGGCTTTGGTGGAGGAGATTTGGGGACGAAGAGTTTGAGTTGAAATCAAACAGCGGAAGTTTGTTTAGAAATGTAGGGTGAAAATGGAGGTGAGGATGTAGAAAGTCATTGTGAAAGCATGCTCACTGATGAATGACAGATGGGAGGTGAGGTATTAGTTGATGAAGTTGTCAGGTAATTTTATTTGTTCTCCATGTTTCGGGAGAATAAATTGCCCATTTCTTGTGAGGACTCCTGTACAATTTCCTTCTAATATTGGATAATTCTTCTTCGTGGTCTCTGGCCTCACAGATATATCTGTGAAATCTCTCCCAGTTGTACTGCTGCTGGTGCTCGCATTCTGGCGTTTTTATTGAATCGTTTTGTGAGTTGCCGTAAACAGGCCACGTGATGCGATAGTAATAATGTCCGAGTGCTGCCTGCGCCAGAATTCCCATCACATGTAGCATAATGAAGACAGGTTTTAATAAGGAGATGGCAGTGTGCTCACGGTCTGTGTCAAGGCAGAAGGCAGTGCATGTCACATATTTTATAGTGGTGTTTTGATACCCCAGTGGCCTCCGTGTTTGTACGGGTCATTTTTACAGCTAAACTCTGGGATAAGCTACAGATGAGCATTCCTGTTTAGGGTACTTCAGTGCCACCATAGCAATCTTTTTTTGGCCTTGTAGTTGCTTCTTCCTCAGCAGTATATGAAAAAAGTTTTATCATCAGCTTTTCTTTTGCAATGAAGAAGTATGTGCAGGGAAATAAAACATAATTGCATAATTTGCTGGGCAGGCTTTGACCTGAGTTTAAAGGCTTAAATGACTAGAAAAACCTACCTATTGCTGTGTTTGTTTGTTTTTTAATTAAAAACGTGTGAATGGAAGATGTATCCTATACTGCTGCATAATTAACAAAATATGCTTAAACTGAAATGTAATAGAGAACATAAATGGATAAACAGAAGCAGAAACAGCAGGTCTTGCAAAGAAGTCACTGAGGACTTGTTGTTTATTGATATTTAAAAGGAAACTGATACAGTAGAAATAGATTCATTTTTAGCCTGAGGCTGAAACACTGATCTTTTCACCATTCAGAACATTTTAGGAGGATCTGTTTGTGTCTGCAGCATGCCTTTGAGGAAGGACAAACAGAATGAACCTGTATGTATCATTTTTACATTAATTAAAAAAAAAAAAATTCTTTTGTCTGTAGAAGTATGGGCAACCGTATTCTATTCTTGAAATAATGTAATTCAGGTTGTATGATGTCAGGTTTGCTTAAAATATTTTCTTAGTTTGTCTTTCCGCATGCTTTTCTCCCTCCCACCTCCTTAACCTTCCACCTCCTCTCCCACCCCCAACAAAAAGGGAAAAAGAAGAGAGAAAAGGAGAAAGAAAGGGAGGAAACACAGTTAATTTGCTAATGCTTGCACATTCGCTCTGAAACAGAAAATAAAGTGCTACAAGGTCAGACACGCTGCCTCTCCACATGGGACAGATGGGGAACTTCTAAGCTGTACTCATGTAAGACCATGCAAGATCCATTCACCTGGCTGTGCTCATAGCGCATTGCATTATATGACTCTGAACACGGAGCTTCTTGCATTCATTACCCCGACTGGAAGGTTGCTCCATTACTTAGGAACTTTTTGCTCACTTCCAGCTTAAGTGCAATTCTTATTGGGAGTTTATTTCCATTTCTGCTTGTGCCAGATTGTCCTTTCTCTCACTTAACTATCTTCCCTGTTGTATTTATCTTCTGCTGTATTTGCCAGGCATAATGTTAGTGTAGATAGTTTATTTTACTGTAACTTTTTTTAACAGATATGCTTCATTTGTAATACTGATGTATATAAAAAATAGCAGTCTAATTTTTCTGCACATTAGGAGTAGCTCTCTGTACAGTAATAGTTTTGGAAACCATTCATAACACAACATCCAGTATTTCAGAGCTGGTCAACTTCTGACATGCTTTTCGCTGTCCTTGGTTATTATGTTGTTATTTATAGCATCTGAATTCCAAACTGTTAAAATTTATTATACCTTGGGAAGTCATGTGGATTAAATGTGAGGAAATATATTTTTATATATAATCTTTTCTCTTCCCCTGCAGTGATACTGTGTAGTAAGTGCACACCAATTTTATTGCTTGAGACCAATTTTTTGCCTCTTGTTATGTTTTCAGAGGAGCACATGCAACTTTTCAGACTCACTGGTCTGGACACCATTATCAGAAGTTACTCTGTACATTTTGTCTCCCGTGGACTTTTTTTTTAACCCTTTTTTGGTTATTTCATTAGAGTTCCTTAACATAAATAGTAAATACTGTGCCAGGTTGTCCTACAGATAATTTTCACACACTACGGAGTATGTGAAATACCTAAACCAGGTATTTCATGGACCTGAGGAGAAATAGCAGATTCAAATTTGTTCTGTATTTAGAAAAACTAAGCACTGTAATTCAGAAGTTCAAGTTCAGGATAGTGACCCTGGCTGCTCTGATTCTTGGCTTTTGAGGTAAAAGGCTGGTTTGTGTCTTTTGATCTTTGAGGTTTCTGGTTTTATACAGCTATGAGAAAATCCCACAGATGCTTTCTTTGTCTTAGGGTGGGCAGGACCATTTCTAATTCCAAATTGTCTCCTTGTCTACTACGGAGAGCAGCTTAACAAAGCTATTCTTACCTTGGGAATTCACTATCCTTTTCACTTTATCTGAGCAACTACTTGATGAAAGAATCTTCCAGCCTTTCTGTAATAGTATTTTATGTCTTTAACAGTTGGAAGTATAGAGATGAATGCTAACAACCAACAGTTTACTTCCATCCGGGCTTTAAAGATCATTGTAGAGACTCTGGGGACTCAGTGGCTCAAAGGTCTTGGCACTATTTCCTGGTTGTGAGGAATGGTTCCCTTAGTATGTGGAGACATCTCAGTAAATGGACGATTGGTCCATCTCTCAGTAAGGAAGTCTGTTCCTCAGGACTGGACAGCCCTAACGTTGGAAACCCTTCCTCTCCGCCTGGCTAAGATCTGTTGTGACAGATGCTGCATTTGTAGCTATGGAGCACACTTTGGCTGTGAGCACACAGGGCTGAGGGAGTGGAATTTCTTACTCCTGTCCTTGATGGCAGGATCATGTGAAATGATCAGGCATTTCTAGCTTATTTTTAAAATGATTTTGTTTGTGTGGTGATAGGTAAAACCACCCCCATATACTTTCTCTCAGTTCTCTTCGGCCTACCTTTCAAACCACAAGAATTTTTCTTCTTTGACCTTCCTGTGGAGGTGACCTTCCTTTTGCAATTACCTTTTCCAGGGAGCTGGAACAAATCCCAGCCCTTGCTGCTGATCCTTCCAGACTGTGTTCTCACTGGGCAGGGTGTTCCTGTGCCCCCTTTGGAGTTTCTCTGCAGGGTAGTTTTGAATTGCTCTTAAACCCAGCTGTCAACCTGCATGTGTAGCCAGGCCGTTTGCTCCCAGTGCCAAGGCCCCTTCACATCCGCAGTGTCTAAAGGTGCTTGCTTTCTATAGGGGCAGAAGCAGATCAGTCCCTACAGATACTTGTAGCAAGTAATGCAAGGACAAGGAGCATAACCATATCCATGCAGAGACGGTTGAACTGGATAATTAGGTGCTTTAAAGTCTCTTATAAGAGTGTTGGGGGGAGACCCCTTCTGTCATGGGAGCACACTCATGCTTCCTTCAGTGGCCTCGCTGAGAAATACCGCTGTTCCTGACCTCTTCCATGTCCCTGCCTGGAACTCCGTCTAAAACTTCATGGAGCTCAGCTCTGTCTCTGAGCCATCCCAGGCTCAAATGGTGCTCTGGGAGGCAGGTCCCACAGCGGGTCTCTGCCTAAAAGACTCCACGACAACTGCTAGCTGCGTGAATGCACGTGGGGCTTATTCCCAGACCTCTCCACATATGCCCTTTATGAACGTAACCGTGGGTTTGAAAACAGAGATGAACTTCTGGTAACCGAAGTTCTTTCAGACACGTAGCCTACATGAGCATTCATTCACTTCTGGCATTCCTCTTCCCCTCCCTTCCCTCTGCCGCCCGAAAGTCCTTTTGAAACTCATGTCTTTGGATAGTGCGGTCAGATTGAAAACCGAAGTGTGCTCTGTCCTACACGCACAAGGCAGTGAGCGCGGGGGAAGACCAAATCGGTCTGCCCTGCAGGTACCGTGACAGGGCATCCCTTCCTGAGTGACAGGGTGTATCTGTACCTGCTCTGGGAGCGTATGAGCTGTGCGTATCAAAGGACTGAAGCTGGGATATACAACCTTTCTTTTCCTCTTGAAATCTCTCTCTTCGTTTTTTCCCATTATTTTCAGTGAAGTTTCTCTGTGCTCAAGTTTTAAGTTCGGGCAAATCTGTCATCAGTTGTTAAAATGTTCAGTTGATTTTAAAACAAGGTTCCCTCCTGTTCAGAAACACACCATCCCATTTACTGTAACATGCCTAGCCACGTTCGTAAGCGTTGCTCATGTTCTTCTAAATGAAAATGTCACACTTCCTTTTCCAGCGAACTTGTGAAACTGGTCAAACTAGCCTGACAGAGCAGCATAATACTGCACTCGCTACTCCTTTAGCTTTGTAGACAAAATGCAATCCTAACAATGCCTGTGTCTGGCTCGGGGTAGATTAAAGCGTGTGCTTTCTTGTAGGATAAATGATGTGGAAATCTAACTCACCTTGATGTGTCCTTTCTGTCTTTTTCTTTCTCTTTTCCTCCCTCCCTCTTTTCTTTTTCCGATGCCCCTATCTCTTTTGAAAATAGTGGAGAAAAGTTCAAAGAGATGAGGCTTGCTCTTCCGCCATGTGGAGTGAATAAGGAGTGATAGCTGGGGGAATGAAGAGAGAAAAATGCAGCTGAAGTATTGATGTTGAGATGTTGGCTTTCTCTTCTCTGGGTTTTTGAGCCTGCAAGATGGGAGGAGATAGACCATTTCAGGGGGAAAAAAATCCTAATATGGGTCACTTGAGACCCAGCATACTCGGAAATAGTTTGGGTTCTTCAGCTTTGTTACATTCTTACTAATGCTATTTACACAATTTTCTTTTTTGACTGCTTAACCCAGGAAGGTGAAGGTCAGAGAAGTGATTATCATCTGCAGCCCCCACATTTCCCATTTATATGATGGAACAGAGCAATTCCTGGGTTTCAAAAGCTGACATTAAACCATTTCCAACAATATATATTGAATTTATTCATAATCTGCCTATTGTCTTCCACTCTCTCCAATGTACTTATTTAACGGACCCTTACGTTCCCCTTTGTTCTCTCCCACCCAGCAATACATGCCTTACATGCATGTTTGCGTAACACAGCAGTAGTAACGATGCAATGATAAAAAGAGCTATGATATCCCTTCTAACTACAAATATCTTTTGTAAATTTAAATATCTAAGAATGTAAAAAGTTACTACTTAGCTGAAGTGCCTAGAAGTACAGGGATTAATGTTTACCATATTATAAAAATGGGGGAAGGGAGGGAGTAAAAAGAAATGTGCAGTTCTGAGGACAGAATCCAGAACAAGTTTCACAAAACAACAGTGACTTCTTACATGTGGTGATCAAAATGGTGATGGCAGTGAACTTTTAATTGGCCCATTTACAAACTGAAGAATGACCATGAAAAATATGTTTTAGGATTACGAAGCTTACTGTAGATACCTTCCCTGTGTAGATAAAAAGAAAAAAGGCAGATTTTTGCTTAGTGCCAGGCTGTTTAAAAAAAAGAAAAAAAAAAAGGCAAACCAATAAAGGTGGGTAGATAGAAAGTGTGTTGAATGGCAAAAATGGTATGTTCATGTATTTGAAGTATATGCAAAAAAAATACTGTCGTGTCCCCCCCGCCCCTTATTTTCACTTCAGGGTAATAGTAAATAAGAAAATATATCAAGCTTTCAATCCTGTGTTTTAGTTTATTAAAATGTATAAAAGCTAAATACTGTTTCTTGCTGTTTGTTTCGTGTTCCCAGGGCTGGTTTGTTTATCCCCAGGAAGAGGTGGGAGTGTCTCTTGGGATGCTAGCCTCACAGTCTGAGTCTGGGAACAAATTCATCTAACACAGCACTCCTAAATTAAAAGAAGAGTTACTGGTTGGTGGTTATGGAAATCTGTTTAGGTGAAGATATACCACAGAATCTAAATTTAATTTGGAAATTATTATGGGCAGGCGTGATAGCACCTAATATTCAGGGTGTCTGACATTTCCTATTGTAAGAGCCTGTTTTAAGTTGCTTACAGATAATTTTTTAAAACGCTGAAAACTTCACAGAAAGCAGTTCAGCTTTTTTTAAAAATGAGTTTAAAGAAAAATTTTTAGACATTAAAAAAAAAAGCAACCCTTCTCTTTAAAACAGATCTTGCAGTGCCATTGTTTTTAGCAAAAATGTGAAAAACAAACGGCGCCTGTGGCCGTTGTGCGGGGTAAATCACTTACCGTTGCCATGATTTTGCCAATGTTACCCACATCTGGAAGATCTTAGTTCATACCGACGTCTGCTCAGTCTAGGAGTGCTGCTAAATTCCTCAAAGAGCCTTTCAGCATCGCGCTTCTCCCATGCTAGCAGCCATGGGCTGTGCCTGGTAATGGAGAAAGCAGTCTGCTCCCAAAGCAGAGGTGAGGAGCAGGACCCGAGCTGAGGATGTGGCACAGAGGGAGCTCCGGCAGCTGAGGGCAGGGAGAGAAACCTGGGGCGGGGGCGAGAGAGAAGAGCGGGCACCTGGCTGGAGGAAGGGGCAGAAGGAGGAGGAAGAAACCGAGATGTGACGAGGAGCCAAGGGGAGGCCGGAGCTGCGTCGCAGCAGGGCAGGAGCCAGCGGGCGGTAAGAGCTGGAGGAGATGCCTGCGCAGGACTACCGCAGCACAGGCTGGACACAGAGAGGGAGGGAGAAAGGCTGGCACTGTGCGAGGCCAAGAGCTCCTCAGGGACGGGGGCCGAAGGGAGAGCAGAGGCTGGGAGCAGTAGAGGTGGAGGTGCAGAGGAGAGGAGAGTGAACCTCTAGGTCTGCTGCGCGAGTAAGACCAAGAGCTTCACGTGGGACAGGTGGTAGGATTAGGACATGAACAGATGGGAGGCAACAGGGAAATAAGACCATATCTGAGTTGACATCGGCAACCTTAATTTTCATGTCTTAACTTCTGATTCTGTTTTGGTGACCTAATATAACATTCTAACATACATGCTCTATGTGCGGGGGTGTTAAAAATATCTGACCTTGGAAAAACGTAGAGTATCTTTACTGTATGAGCATCCATAAAAACGCAGCCTGTATTTCATGAAGTAAATATTGAACATCCATGAGCTCCAGAGTTCATATTCTAATCAGTCATGATAACATCTTGAGATTTGCGTATTTTTTTTTAGAGGGAAGAGTTCAGAGAAATAAGCTGACTGCAATCTAAAGCAAATATATCTGAAATTTTCCCTTATGAGAATTACACATCATTTTTATACTGCAAAACTTCAGTTCTGGTTGGCTGTTTTTATGAAGTTGCTTGTAAACTGACATAGTGGCTTGAGTTACAATGAACATGGTTACTGAAAGACTTTCTGAAGGTGAAGGCTATGTTAAACACGATTATTAGACTTATTGGTACCATTTTCCAAGCTTGTTATGAATTTTACTTTATACCATGCTCCTCCAGCTTTCAGTACAACTTTGGCAAATAAAGATGCCTTTTGTGAAAAAAAAAAAAAAAAGGAATTCATACAGGCTTTTTTTCCTTGCTTCCAAATGTTAATATAGCTCCTTTCACTTCTTAATAAAAATTTAAAGTATCTTAAATATTCCACTGATAGGCTGTTATTCACAGTGGGAGCCAAGATAATCTGTGCTCCAGAATGCCCATTGAAGCAAATACTTCTTTCAGGAATGAGTTTGGGCTCAAGGGTTAACTGCTGTCTCTGTTAACACCTGTTATATAGAGCAAAGGGAGAAAACTTGATCAGCTTTGACTACAGCCTTTTATATAGCAAGAAACTCTTTGCCTTTTTACAGATTTTTTTTTTTTTTTACCTTTAAAGTACTTGACTTTAAAGGGGATATCCAAATGTCTCTCTGTGGAGACTTAAAAAAGCCTTTGTGGAAGTATTTTGAGCAGTGTTAATAACAATGGTTTCTGGCAATTGCAAAATGGGATCTGACCAATTTTAGTAAAATAGTGGCACTGAACCCACAGAGCTTGCTTTTGAAATAGTGTTTCAGTTTGAACTGAGCTAAAGCGATGTTTTAAGAAACAGGTTTGTACCTTGCTGTAAATGATGGACAGCTGCTAGAGAAGGTAATGATCTGTCTTCATGTTTGATGCCTTCTTTTATCAGTCTAAGGCTTTTCACTGAGTCAGATCTATTGATTAGCATTAGTTTACTTCCCAGGAAGCCTGCTTTGCACTGAAATGTCATGGGCTTGGGATACTAAATGCATGCCAAGGAAGAGCTTGAACTCTGTCTAATGCTGCCTGGTAAATTACATGTTTGCTGAGTGTTTAGCAAGGGTAATAGCTTTGCAACCCCAAAAATGTTAAATGGGGTCATTTTTATCTCCTGTGAACAAATATCGGGGGAGAAAATAATGGGGTCATATGGAAGATATCCTGTGCTTCTCTTTGCTTCATGGAGTGTAAGTTTATGGAGTTGCAGTGTGACTGGAACTCCAGAAAGTTTGGGGTAAAATCTCTGCTTCGCAGCAACGTGTGTATGTTCAAAAGAATGAGAATGGAAGAGTGGAAGGAGAAAGGTGATCTACATCATTCCTAGTAATGAAATTAAGTTACCTCTTAAAAAAAAAAAGTTTTTTAAATGAAAGAACACAGAAAAAAACTTGGGGAGGCAGGAATTTGGTTGGATGCAATGTTTTAATCTAAAATACTAGGGGGCTTGTTTTGTTTTTCCGGTTGTGCTTGCAGGGTTCCAGGTGCAACATGCTAAATATATATGGTCAATTTGAAAGCAGAAGCTTAAATAAAATGCTGCTCAGTAATTATGTTAACTGCATTGATGGAGGTTAGCAGAAAGCTAATTGTAACCTTGGGGAGGAGGAAAATAATCTGGATATATTGAGCAGGATTTTTAACAACACATTATTTTACATTTGTTTTAATTTTTAAAATAAATGTATTAAAAACCTAGTTTTTTTTTTTAATTTCTGGAAATTTTATTGTTGTAAGACAGGCTGGAATGTTAACATTCATATTCAGTGATTTTAAGCTGATCGTTTATCTTTTACTTTACTGTAATTCTTGTGTGTTTTTCAGACAGCTCCCCCCCTTTGCTCCCTTTCTGTGCTTTCTGTAGCTTCCGTTTCCATACAAGGTTTTATACTTCACTGTACTGTGGTGAACATTCATAGATTGGGTCAATGCCTAATATACTTTTTGCAGTACTTGTAAATATTAGACAAATTTTTTTAACATTTTAATTTCTGTCATGTTATAGAGAATATATTTTGTTTAGCTGGTCATTATAAGAGATTTACTTAGGATGCACTGTAGGCGATATTGATTCCTTAAGATTTATGCTACTCTGATTCCATGCGCACCCCCCCGCCCCCTCCAATCACCAGCACTACAATTAGAAACAACTCAGAACACAGGTTCAAAAAAAGCAATTTAGGATAGAGATTCTTTAAAATAAAATGTCAGTATCCTATGAGTGTGCAGTCTTTTTTCTCAGTTTGTACTGTTTTAAGCCATTTCCAAGAGCAATGCAGTATGCTGTGCAATGTGACTGCTTAAAAAAAAAATTAAACCTAATTTTAAATAATAAAGGACATAGCGTAATTTAGCTCACAGATAACATCATCTGAGAAAGGTGGCTATTAATTTCAAAGAGAAGATGTGATCAAAATAGGGCAGAAAAAGGGAGGGGCGAGCATCTCATGATGGTTCTTGAATGCATCCCATTCTGTATATCTGTAGAGAAAAAAGAACTGCAAATGCTGAAATTTGCTAACAGTTTTAAAGTAGAGCTAATGTGTGGCATGCCTTGGCAAGCTGTATCTTGCCAATTTTTCTTCATCCCCTCAAGCATATGCCTTGCTTGCATAACCAGTTTTTTAGCCACATGGATTCTGTGTTTCACACTGCACGGAGGCTGTGCAGATTTATCACTAATACTAAAAGAACATTCATGTAAGTTGTTTTGAATAGCAAATTAGATCTAAAGAAACCCTAGATATTATTTTAAAAATAAAAAGGTGATCTGGTGTGCAGCGTGGATACTCCACTGTATGTGTCACCCATCTCTGTGTTCATCAGCTCTGCACTAGAGAGATCTTTCCGCTGTCAGGAAACTGCCTCTGAATCTCAGACTACCCCTAAATGGTCTTCAGCTTGGCCAGAAAATACTGAAGGCCATATGGCCCTATAACGTTTTGTTAATGCTCTTCCAATTCTTAGTAAAAGCCTTTCTTTCCAGCAGTGGTAGTATCTTGCCTGAATAAAATTAAATTTTAGTTCCTTGAAAGAAAATGTTATCAGCCTTCCTAGCAGCTGTGAGAATTGTGCTATGCTGATTAGATGTGACACACAGAAGAAAAACTGCTCGAGCAAGCGGTATTTGTGATTCAGTAGGTGACACTCCTCTCTAGAGCAGTGCAGAATCAATGCCCCAGCACCGTGTCAGGGGACGGTACAGCTTTCTCCGGCCCTGCCCTTCAGATGAGATGTAAAACTGGAGTCCTGTAGGCAGGACAGGCTCCTTGGTAAACTACCAACAGAAGACAGGAGGTTGCCCCAGCAGCGAGTTCCCTTTCTGGACGAAGCAGCGCGCTGCAGAAGGCACGACGGCAGGTGTGGGCATGGTCGCCTGCCTCCCTTCTGCCCGGGGCGCATGGCCGCTCTCTGCGGCCGGGCTCCAGCAGAGGGGATCCCCCACGCTGCACGTGCCGGCCAAGTCCGTGCTGATGAACAGGCCGCACGATGCGTCCAGGAAGGGACCCGGCATTTGGGGGGCAGAGGAGGAGGCTGAACAGTTGACTTTTGGGTCAAGACAGGGGTGCTGTTTTTATGGATGAAGGTTTCCTGCTCTGAAGCATCGAGACAGTTCTAGGTGCAGCGACTGATTTTTTTCCCATAACCTTACCTTTCATTTAGTCCGTAGTGTCTTCATGTCTCCATCTGTAGAAAACTTTCACAAGAATTTAATGTCAGCCTAGGTAATGTGAGCCTTTTCTGTAATTCTAAAGTATTTATTAATAAAACGATATATACAGAAACAGGAGCTATTCTGAAAATCCTTTCTCGCTATGTTATGAATGATAGGCTCTGCATAACCTAAGAATTTTCAGACCGTGCTATGAAGTGCCATGAGACTCTGGTTTGTGGGGCTTTTGTTTGTTTGTTTGCTTTGTCTGTTTTTGTTTGGGTTTTTGGTTTTTGTTTTTTTTGACTGGAAAATGCTGTGTCAGAATGCTACTAGTTTTAAGACATTCAGAAATTGTGTCCTGAAGTACAGTTGGTAGCATTTACAGAATGGCAAAAGACAGCTGAAGTATATTTTGTAGGAAGCTATTAATCTTCCTTCAGAATACCCTATGCAAACAAGAATATTTCTGAAAATTAAGCAAAATGTACATCCTGTATGGTCAAGAGGGGAAGGCTAGTATGAGTTCAAAAGGCATATAATAGCAAGAAGATTGAGTATTCTTACATTATAAGAAGATTATGCTGTCACATAAAACAGCATTTGAGTATCTCAAAGATTAAAGCTTATTTTATTACATTCAATACAGAGCATATGTGATTTACCGTGAGTCTGTAAAAGTCTCTTTAGAAATGCAGTTTAGTAGTGTCTCGAAGAAAGCATCAGACTTGTACTTGAATCGCCAAGGATATTACTCATTTCTCTCCCCAAACCTGATGCCACTGGACTGCTTCTACCAGTGGAGGATGAGTGGGCTCTATCCCATCATTTTTTTTGAGCTAGGCTTAAATCTGGCAAGAAATACAAAAGGTACTTACTGAGCTGCAAATGATTTTTTTTTTTCTTTTTAAATATATTATTGCAGAAACTTAACTGTGTTTTAAGGTTTAGGTTTTTATTATTAACTACAGTGAGCAATGGTGAGTGATGTCCTGAATTCTGGTTCCATAGTCATGGAGATTTTTCAGACAGGTATCATACATAACTTCTGAAAGATGTTATAAGAAAATTTTCAATTTTTGTCAAATCTGACTATAAGGAAGGCATGGAAAGGGGGAACAAGTGAAGGGAGAAGGGGAGTGAAAGAAAAGAGAAAAGATGAATTATGCTTTCATGTGAACCAAAACAGACAGTTAAATGGATCTACTCATGCCCAAATTGAAGTTGTTTGTGTTTGTTAAAATCTGAAAAGGGAAAATGATGCATAGAATCAGTGTGTCCTGTTTCTTCTTCCACCTGCACAAACGCTTGCATCCTGCTTTATTACCATAGTCACAGTATTGGTTGTTTCCTAGTAAGTGACTGAATAAAAGCATGGTTGCTCTTCACAGATCAATTTGAAGTCCTAAATTGCTGTCTAATTCTGAACAACATGCATGCAGTACCCACCCTCTTGTCTATGAGAATAACCATGTATTTCAGATGCAGCCAAGCTTCCCATCAGTTTAGTTAAAGCAGCTTGTGCAAATTTATCTAAACCAAGCGTGTGTATAAGCGTGTGCATGTGTGAAAATGAAAAATCTTTTCTCTGAGCAGCTAATCCTCAGTGGTGGGGGACTAAGCACGGTTACTGTTGTTTTTCTATGAAAAATAATCAGTGGTGTTTCCCTATAGGCCATTTTCCAAATGCTGGGGAAGAAAGGAAACATCATATTCCTTTCCCTACTGTCTCTTCTTTTCTAGTGTTATGTTATTGCTGCTGCTGTTAACAACTACAAATAAGAATGTTATATTATTTGGCTGCTTTGGCTTTTTAGGAAATCTACGAATTATGAATAATCTCTGTTCTTGGGTATTAAAAAAAAAACAACAGCAACAACAAAAATCCAAAGCCCAAACAAGCAAACAAAGCATTCAGCATGGTTATCTGTTAATTGCTCTCTGTTTTTTCCACAGCCTGGAGAAGGCCCCAAGGCTTACATGCCACTTATGTGCTAGCTTTCAACTTGCAATATGTGTCTTACAAGCCTGTCTTCCTATTCTCGTTTCACTTTCTTGCCTATTTGCTGATGCAACGCAACTGTTGAGTTGACTTCTTTGGGGGCTGTGGTGTGGGAGATACCAACAGGAGATTTTTTATTTCTATTTTTTTAAGGTAGACCATGTGTTTGAAGTTACCAGAGCCTGACGGAGGACAAGCAGGCGTTTTTTCCCTGTGATTTTAGAACACGGAGGCTCTAAAAGCCAAGGCATAGCAAGAGCCTAATTTACGTCAGTTCCTCCGTGTAGGACGGACTGAATGGGAGACCTGGTCTGGAGCGCTCTCCGTAGCGCTCAGCCCCGCGCACAGGGTGTGTGACAGTGACAGGTCCCACAGTGCCTGCGTGGCTGCTGCAGGCAGAAGTCAAGGGAAATACCTGCACCGTTCGGCCCTAAAGAATTAATTTCATTATTACCGTAGAACAAAAAGTGTAGGGTAGGGGGAGGTTTTCAGGCGTAGAGATTGTCAGTATATTAAACTACTAGGAAAACATTGTTCTTTGGGACTTTGAGAAGAGTATTTACAAAATTCAGAAGAGAGTTACTGCCAGCAAATTTTCATTTATTAATTGTGTATGTTTACAGCTGGTGGTTATACTGTTAATTCTGAAGACAAGCAGCTATCCTATAGCCTGTCATTTTGCATGAAAACATAAATACTTTGTGCTCTTCTGTGTGGGATTTAAGTATTATAACTTTTAATATATTCCTGTTTATAAGAATATATTTTCTACCAAATGCTGCTGAAAAGTAAATATGAGCAAGTTGCATTCTCCCCTTAACCTCTTTTCTCTTTATTTTCCTCCTCTCATTAATGGCCTGTCTTACTAGGTGCTGTGTACTGGTCACATAGGTGCACCAGCTGGGGAATGCATGTGAAATGAAAATTGAGATGTTGATGACTTGAAGCAAACTGTGGATCATTAGCAGAACCTTCTCTCCTCCTTTTGCTCTTCTAGATGCTTGTGTGAAAGGGGGGTGGGGGTAAACAGAATTTTCTTCAGACCTCATTCCCTGAAACACTGTAACTGTGCCAGTGTCCTCCATCAGTAGAGAGATTGTGTGCGCGTGTGTGTATGCACAGATAACTGGAGAAGATGGAAAATTCAGTATCATCACATCTTGCAAAGCTGTATTCCATTACTTTAATACATACCAAAGCATAAAAGCAGTGCAGGTATTAAAAGATTTAGTAACATTAATGTTTTGCATCTCACTCTGAAAATACCAGTTAAACAGCTTTTGTGAATAATTGTGAACATTAGTTTTCCTGTATTTATGACTGAAAGATGACTGGATTATATGGTTTGGGGTCTTTCTAATTAGTTTGAAATACATTTTTTCTTGTATTATGCAAACAAAAACTGTTTTTGCACAGGTTCACAGTAAGACCATAACACAAACTCTATAGAAAGCATAGTGTGTACTTGCTGATTTTTGTAAAATGCAGCAGATTTACTGCAGCCATCCTAATTTTTCAGCCTGTGGAGGTGCAGTGTGGAGCACTGTGTGCTGAGACATGCACACTTTGCAGGCTACAGCTCGTTATTAAAGATGATGCTATCTATGCTGTAGAACTGTGGATCTCATTTTGGTCGCGTGTGGTTTTGAGATTTTGCCTTTGTGACATAGAGGTCTGGATGGTTTTTCAGTAAGGGAACATGGACTTACACAATCATTGCTGAGAGGGAGAATGAAAGTTGTAGTTCTATAAAAGTAAAGGTTTGTACATCATTGTAACTGAGGTCTGTGGAGGAGAACTACGTGTGTGTGTGTGTTGTGTACATAAAGCTATTTTACCAAGAATATAACATTCTCTACTATTTGTGTTTTGACTGATTTCAGAATTTGCATTGAAACATGGGTGCCACAAGGCTAGAGAACAAAATCTAATCAGGCCAAAGGGAGTTAATTCCCATAATTGAGACTCAAAAAGACTTGTATTTGTAATGTTAGTGTCAGCTGCCTTTTGTGAAGACAAGCGAATTATGTGCCCTCTATAACAAAGATGACTTTCCACTGAAAGGTAGTTTGTAAGATCCAAAGCCAAATTTAATGTAAATCTGCCTCACCTTTGCAGTCATCATCCTCCTCTGCCTAAAATAACCTCCAGCTCATGCAGTGCTTTGAACAGTAGCTTCTGTTAAAGAATTGCATTAAGAAATTATTTTTATATGCGTATATATAGATACACAGATGCTAATGCTGTGGAGGTGAGAAGACATCTGCCTGATAGCTCTGAGCTGTCATAGTTGGATTTGAATTAACACCGTTTCAGTAGTAAAAGCTGTCTTGTATTTTACTCTTGTTTTGAAGAGTTTGACTTCATTATTATCCCAAGAAGTCTGGCCATATAGTCCAATAGTTGTTTGACCCCTTTAAAATGGGATTAGATTAGATTCATTGTCTTTGTATTCAGCAAGCCTTCTTGAAGACAAGAAACATAAGAGAGCCAGAGCAAGTTTTCTTTTCTTCCTGCTTAATATGGGCTATTAAATTAAAAAGTTATTGTTGTTACTCTTGATAAAAGTGTAACGGGGGTGGGGGGGGAGATGAAAGGAAAAATGATCTGTTAACTTCATAATGACTTATTCTCTAGTACAGTATATCTCAATGGATAGGACTGATAAACCTTTTCCTTTTTTTTCTTTTAAGATGATGTTAATGGCTTCAGTTTGTCTGAGTTTCTTTTTTATACAAGAGAAAAAATGTATCCTGAAAAGGAATGAAATACTGGCAATCATTTCAAAATTTTGCTAATAACTTAAGAGTTATTTACCTTACCTTATAAATAGCACTGAATACAAATTTTGGGAAATCTCATGATTTAAATAAATTGTATTCTGCATTTAGTCAATTAGTTCATGTTTCACCAAGGTGTGCCACACAAATGTTCTTCCTCTGGTAAGGTAAGTGTAAATTAATGTAACAAGTTCTAGTAATCCCTGTAGTAATCCAAGTTCTAGTAATTCCTTCTCCTAAGGCAAAAGTTAAAAAAAGTTGTTTTATCTCGATTACCAGCATGAATTAACCTTTCAAACTGAGCCTCCCAAGACTGAAAGGCTGGCTTGTCAGTAAGAGGCTTCCTGGACACAGACTCCGTCCAACAAAGCCTTCTAGAAGAGCACAGTCTTCATCCTCCATACTTCTTGGCATGTGTTTTGGGCTCTCTTAGCTTGTAAGAGCAACATCAAAGTGTCAGGGCACCAGTTTCTGTGTTTGCAGTTTGTTGCTCTGGCCCAGCTTAGTAACAGAAATAAGTGACAGGAGCAGGAACGGTGCTACACCTGGAGTCCTTTGATTCCCACCTGACACCTTCACAGGAACAGTTCCCCTGCTCCTAAAAGATATCTTTGTGTGTGTGTGATATCTGTATTTTGGTGGTTGGCTTATAGGGACTATTCCTGAGGGAAGCATATCGAGTGCTTTAGGATTCACGTTTGCGTTCTTGCATTCTGAGACCAAATGTGCGTGTGCTGAAGGCCTATCTTGAGGTGCCATTTCAGAAACAGCTGTAAATTCCAGGTGCTTCTGTCTCTTCCAATGCGAGGTAGCACACTGAAAGTACACAAAAAGAAATCCGTCTAGATAATGTCAAATTAAGCTGTAGGTATCTTTGCTGAAGGATGTCGCATGCCAAAAAAAAAGTGTATGGGTTTAAAATAAAGATTGGCCAAATTAGTGGAAGAAAACTGCATCAAATAATACATAGTACAAAGATGTGACCTCTGGCTTGGAAAGTCTTGAATTAAAAATCACTGAAGATAGGAAATATATCTTGAATGGACGCATATAGCCAAATAAACCACACTTCTCAGCTTGGTGGGTGGCTGAATTTCTGAGTGAACCCATATGCATGCAAAGAAAGCCAGAAAAATTTATTTCCTCAGCAGTATCTGCAGAGGAACAAAACAAACCTGACCCCTGTTTTAGGTTGCTCTGCCTAGTATTTCGGATTACTTGCTTGAGCTGAAGAGAAGAGGGCCTCTGTTAAGTTCGCTCAGGTTGCACTTGCTCTCCCTCTCTGCCTGGAACTCCCAAGTAGTGATTTTCTTGGTGCTAACTCATCCCACCCTTTGGAGATCTCTGAAGGATCTGTACTGTCTTTTCTCTGGCTGAGGAGTAGCTCCTCCAGTGAAATGTCAGTATCATCCTTACGTTCTGGATTACTCATCTGCTACAGCCAGTGTCCACCTACCCTCTCTGCTATTTTTGCAGAGAAGCCAATAGTCATGTCTATATAATCTTGGCCAAACAGAGAGAAGAGATCAGGGCCTTGAGAGGGAACCTTATTTACTCTTCAGGACAAGGTAAATCCTAGGACACAAGCTAAGTTTTCCCCTGAGGCAATGCCAGAACTCCATTTGAGTCTCAGGAGCTTATGTGCTCATGTTTTCCTCCAAGGGTTTGAGGCTTCCTTTTATGTCTTACATGTTTTGTAATCAAGACAAAAAGAAAAAATATTCTATCAGGAGGACTCTGTCAGCTTTGGATCTGTGACTGGAATATCTTAGTGTCTGGTGTTCTCAACTCAGAGGTTGTCATTAGTTAAATGATGCGGCGAGGGTCAGTTACAACAGTGGAAGGCATGTGATGACCCAAGCATGCTCCACCATACCTCAGGCAACACCAGCAGATTTTCTCTCTCAAGTTTTAGAGATAGTACCCAGAGTTTTTTAATTTGTTTACCAAGCATTGCACCCTGCTGGAGCCTGAGTCACTGATGCTGGTTTGGGGAGAGCAGAGCTCCTGTCTCCCATGGACTCTGGAACCTTCCTTTAGGTAAATGGTATTTGGTGGGAAGTGCAATATGAAGCTTACACAAAGAGGTACTTAAAGGAGATGGAAGAGTTATTTACTCATAGCCATTCTGCCTCTAAGCTGTTTATTCTCATGTACTGTCCCAAACCATCCCGTTACCCCTCTCCTTGGAGTCCCTTAGAAAAAAAAAATACTGGGTTAGGAACTGAAAGGGAGGAGCACACACCATCGATTTCGTAGCAGTATGCAAGGCACGTGGAGGGGGTCATGTTTGTCTTCCTCCTCTGCAGATACTGCTGAGATAATAAAATTCTTAGGCTTTCTGTGCGTGCATATGGTTTCACTCACGATGAGAATGTACACATAGACAATATTTATACAAGAACAGTTACCTATAACTGTAAAATACACAGTTAAAAACAATTATTGAAGAATTTTATGCTTGAACATTTCCAAATAAAAGCCACGTTTATGGAAGGTTGTGGGGAGCCTAATGAAGGATATTTCATTCTGATGGAATAAATTAGCTTTGTTACAGGTTTCTTCTTTCAGAAATTGGTCCCATTGTGCTGTGGAGCATGTAGAGTTCTGTTTGTAAATCTCCTGATGCATGGCAGAAGATGAGAACTTCAGTAGGTTGTTCAGTCACTAAGCTGCAGCTTCTTTGGCTTTCCTCATATCCATTTGGGTGCCTGGCTTTTGTACAATATTAAGACAATTACAGTTTTCCAGACCCTAAGGAAGACTCAATTCCTCCAATGGTCATGAATTCTCATTTTTGCCCAGATCTACTATAATAGATTTCTTTTCAGAAAAACCCTGCTAGGGAGTCTGTGTAGTCCACACGAGGATTTTTCTTGCACACAGCAGACTGGTGTGATCAGCAAGTAAATGGTTTATTTGTGTTTTGGGGTTGTTTCCTACTCCCATGTGAACACTGGCAATGACACTAGTTCAAATCAGAGGAAAAAAGAGAAATATCCAGGAGCAGTGGCAATCATCTCAATGTTAGTCTCTTAAAGCGTACAAGGTTGTATCCGCCTAACCTATCTACTGCTTTTCTGCTGACCTTTCATTACTGGAGAGCTTTGAGATGCTTACAGTGAATTAGAAATAATGCATTCCTGTATTGTTCTCATGTTTCTTCTTTACCCATACCTTTATGGGATGTAGGTTTTCAGTGTTCTGTACGATGAAATGCATTTCTTGGCTTTTTTTCCTTCAAGAATTGTTGTCCAGTCTGTTAGTTACTAGTTCCTCCGCTAGAAGAAACACAGTGCCTTTCAAACAGTTTTCTTCTGATACGGGTTGCACTTGGAGGACTGCATTAACTGGCTTTGTCTTCTGTTTCAATCTTGCTTTATTAAGTTGATGATATTGGGACTGACACTCTGCTAATGACAATTTCATTTAGTGGTAAAAGGAAGGGGATGGATGGCAGCACTCGTCTAATCATGCAGGCGTTCGTCTGGGTTGGCTCCTTTCACATGTTCTCTATTTTCATAAGTTTTAAGAGGACTGGACCAGTATGTCAAATATTTATGCATACATACTTTATTCCCCCTTTTAAGTGTTAGTTCCATAGCGTGGAAGGAGATGTGAATAATTCCTATGAGGCAATACCGTCTTTCTTAGAACTTCTATTTAAAAGCATTCTTGCAGAGCTTTGTGATGGTGTGTGTTAAATGTTGCTATTGGATTTTGGAAGACTTGGAAATAGAGATCTAGTTACCAGCAACGGATTTATTTATTTATTTATTTGTTTGTTTTGGTGTTCTGGAGTTTTGGAAAGCTTATTTTCAAGGAATGGGGTCACTTTCAGTTTAACATGCACTGAAAGAGATAGCTTTTTTTTTTTAATGCTTTGTATCTTGTAATGGTCTTGTTGGCAGTTACAGATAGTCATACATACAAAGAATTAGTGTTTTCATTTGAAAAGGTTGTAAGCCAATATAGTCTATGTAATAGGTGTCTGGTTTTTCTAGTATAAACAGTCCACTTGCTTTCTGTGAGCTGTGGTTGCATGATTTTTCAGTTGTTGTTACTGACTTGTTTCAGTACAAGACTTAAAAAAAAAAAAAAGTATATTCTTCTGTCTTAGTCACATCTGCTGCTTACAAATCACTGTATCTGAATTTATACTTGTCCATATTAAAGTACTGATAAAGTGCTGGTGTTCTTTTCCAAAAAAGATGGTGGACATTCATTTGTGGTTTTTTTCCCCTGCATCAGAGTACTAGATTGTCTTCCAGTTCCTGAAGCTTTTTTTTCCCTGGCCCGCTCCACTGACTGACCATTAGTTGAGATAGTCTTAGGGAGCCTGCAGAGGCATATAAAGTGACAGATCATCATCATTCCTGCAGGGCCTTACAAAGCTGCTGGGGGGAAAAGCAAGTACAGTGGGTGAGATTGTACACAGTGTGCCTTTAAGGGCTTGCTATCAACAGAGCAGCATTCTTAGCAAGTTAACTACCATGAGGTAATATGATGAGGATGAGATAATTTGGGTTTTTCAAACAATTTAGCAGGTCAAGGTAACCCTTAGGTTCCTCTAAGGATTTCAGCTTTGTTAGATCGCTTAAAAACTACATGATGGTGGCTAGGAATTTTACCGTATGTTGGCCATCCTGAACGGAGCACGCAACTTGTCCTTGCTAGCCACCCTCCCGACTGCAGGAGGGCTGGGCAGGATTCCAGGAAGAAACCTGTACAATCGTCTCCTGCAGTCTGTGTGCCCAGAAGGCCGCCTAACAACAAGGAGCTCTAGTGCTTTTTAACCCACTGCACTTTATTTTTCCCTGTGTAGAGGACCAAGAAGAAGCTAAAGATAGTACCTAAGGATCACAGCAGGTGACTGGGTTCTTTTTTTCTAGTGAACGTGGCAGAAGGCGCGACCGCTGGCACTGTCCCGGATGGGGAGAGGCAGAGGCAGAAGCCTACCTCCTCTGGGAGATCACTGCTGCCTACTCCCAGGGCGTTTTGACGTGGGTATTTGCTTAAGGGTTTTCATTTCAGGGCAGAGGGGAAGAGGAGATGAGGATAGAACAGGGACTGGATTTTTGTTTCTTTGATAATTTAAAAATAAAAACAGAAAAACCTTCAGCCTCGACATTCCAGTGCTTGTAGGGGGGCATTTTTTAGCTCTTGTAAAATGGAGGGAGAGGGATGTAAAAATAATGGTTGAAGTACCTATTACAGGTTCACAAGCTGTATAAAAAAGAACCTGAAGTTGTTTCCAAAAAGTTTCATGTTTTGTAAAGCTTTTTCCTTGTTTTGAGCCCAAACTTGGGATTTTTGAATGCTTCCGCTTGGTAAAATTGACTCCAGTTCTGGCAGAAGGCAAGAAACATGATTATTTTTGGCATTTCTCAAGAATCTTTTTTTCCGCTATTTCTAATACTAGTCTTTAGAGCCACCCCCTGTGCCCTGCCCAAACTTACAGAAAAGTTCATTTCAAATGGTGGGAAAAACAGCCCTCGTACACTTAGAAGTTAACAATTGCATTAGATTCAGTGAGGTGTATGTGCACATGCCAGTCCTTAACCAGTTTGCCTTTTCTCCTCTTTAAAGCAGAGGTGGTATTTTTTTGTTTAATTCCTTTGTGGGAAAATGTGCATTGTGTGATTAATATAGCCAAAGGTTTGGGGTCAGTCCTGACAATTTGTAAATGTGGGCTTTGTTTTCTGTTGGGGTGGGAGTTGTTTGTATTAACCTTTTCCACAGCAATAACTGGAACCAATCTAAGGAACAGACTGAAAGAGAGCTTTGAATATTTTTTTTTATGTAATTGTCATGTGGCTTCTGTGGCATTGGATACCGTCACCCAATAAATATATTCTTTCCCCTTCTAGTCACTCCGTATTTAACATTAAGTAACATAACAGTATTTGGATGTAATTGTAAGATTTTTGTTGTTTGCTTCAGAAAGCCAAAAATTTCAAACCTAGGTCAAATTTATATATGCAATGGCCTGATTTTCAGAGAAGTGAAATTAATTGAAAAGGTGAGTGCTTATCATTTCTGAAAATTAGGCCAATTATTTCAGTGACTATATATATGAACGTAGGTAATCGAGTTTGAAAATTTGTAACATTAGCTTTTGTATCTGGGAATGAATTCCTTGCTTGTCTACTGTGATCTCAAGTGCTAAACGTCAGTGAAATTAATTTGTTATGGTGCGTGCACAGGAAAATGTTTGGACACTTTAAAAATAAACAGCTACAAGAGATTAAAGTTTTGTCTGACACTTTTAGTATCAGAACAAAGAGCACAAACGTTTATCTTCCACCTTTGCTTCTTACAGTCAGTTAATACTTTATTTACTGAACTTAGCAGAAGTCCTTCCACGCGCACTTTATCTGGCCTTCTCTTTCTCCTCGTCCTCGTCGGAACACCCCTGGTTCACCCCCCCGGCCCCCCTTCAATTTGTGTTTATTGGGGGGTTACTGGAGGGGGGAGAGGCTGGTCGGAGGGCTGCGCTCCGCCGCCTGCGCACTTCTGCTGCTTCCCTTGCCCCCGCCTGACGAAGCCGCGCGCCGGAGGCGGGAGCGGCGCAGCGCGGGCCGCTGCCGGCGGGAGCCTCCCCGAGAGGGCCCCGGCCCTCCCCCGCCCGCCGCTCCCCGCGGGCCGCCCCGGCGCTCGCCTCCCCCTTCTCCCCTTTCCGTGCTGGCCTGCGTGTCAGCCGCGGAGTTAATCATTCAGCAGCGCGAGGCGCTGCCTGTTCTCGCTGGTTGCCAGGGCCGGGCTGTGAGAGGGGGCTCGGGAAACGCGAGGGAGAGAAAAGGACAACCCCCCGCTCAGATGCGCGCATCCCCTTCAAAACGTTATCGCGCTGGAAATCTGCCGGCCATCTGAATAATTGGAATGCTTTACGTTAACCGTTTACCTCGCGAGGAGCCCGCCCAGCGAGCGGCGGCG